>JASFAX010000089.1:0-500000 GCA_030737875.1 Allium sativum | reverse complement strand
TCTAACGTGTCTTGTTCTCGAGCTTTGTAAACCAGAGCTCTGATACCAAGCTGTCACGACCCGAACTTCCCCGGTAAGGAAGGCCCGGATTGAGTCGAGTACAAACCACATCGGAACGCAAGAAGAAGAACATTTCGTTGCTTATTACAACAATTTCCATCAGAATACAAGAATATACAGAGTATAAATGAATATTACATTACAGATTATCAGAGGTTACAATACATTACATAGCAGCGGAAAAATAATAAATACACAATTGAAAGAGATATATGGATACAGAGCTTTTCGGATATCACTCCAGCTGTAAGCCAGATTCCTGTGAATATAAATCTGCAAAACCAAAACTACTAGCTGCCCGTGTCAAAATAAGGGCACCCAGAGTTTAGGTTAAAACAATAAACTCCAGGTCAGTCATGTGACTAGTGTGAGAACTAAAACAGTTATTAATCTTTATTTTTAAATATTAGGTAAATCAAGGGACCACGCCGTATAACATGGAACGGGTTTCCTCCCAAGAATACTTGTGCATAAAACAACAGCGCAATGCTAAATAAAGAATAATGAAGCTATTATAAGACCCAAGTCCCATCACACAATGCAACACAAGCCTGAGGATAGGGTTTTACCTTATAATAGCCAAAGAATGCTTGGTACGCTAAATTTCATCTTTTATTATTACTATAAGTGTATAGTGTTAAAACAATTTCAATCATAAGTATTAATCATATACGACATGGGTACCATATATCATGTCGCCAATACTAGGCTTTACAATCAAAACGCATATGTCACATATTGGAAGTCGGATTTCCACCTGTGAACCAAGGCAAGGGATCATCCTTACCGAATTCGAGACGCTCTAGCTCGCCCCTTAGGAACAGCCGCAACTGCCTCTTGGATCGTCAGGGCCGGTCCACCGATGTGGATTAAAATGCCTGAACACTGCGTTTCCCCACCCTATGGGGTGTCAATGAGTCCAATGACTCCATCGGCTCCACACAGTCACCGATATATCTGAGGCGCCTCGCAACAGCAACAACCACATAAGTCAAATTCGTCAGGGTGTGTAAAACCGCAGACGCCACTTCTGGCTAGAAGGAAACGCATGCCCTCCCTGAGGTCCTCTCCCGTTTCTGGTTCACAACCGGGGTGTGAGGATCACAAATTCACATTACACAAAGGTATGCCACATAGGCGGTGCTTTGATCATCAACCACAAGACTCTGCTTTTCTACAAAAGCCTTGATCATTTTCCACTTAGGCATGCCACATAGGCAATTCAATCCATGCGATTGATATCCATCAATATATAACCCCTGAGCTCGTATGTCTCAGAGAAGGGCGTTAAGCAAGAGAATAATTTCTCTGCCGCCAAACAGATATATATTAAATAGAAATCAATCACACAGAATAAAATCCAATTTCAGACACACAGTCCATTTACAAGTCCGTTCCGGGTCTGAACGAAATCAGAGGCACCTTGTACCTCGCACATCCATCGATCTCCAAGTACGTCTGAATGATCACCAACTGATTCCCTCCTCTTGGGTGTACAGCCCAATCAAGATCATTCGTAATCACCCCAAACGACGTGAAGACATCTGGTCTTCGACCACCGTCTTCATCCTCAACACAACGTCGAATCAGTTATTCAGAATGGGATAAACCCGGTATTTCTGAATAACTCGCGTATATAATACACAAGTGTTACACAAACACAACATACGCCTCATTCCAATTCAGAATATTCTTTTATTCAAATATTCTTACACTTTGGGAAAGGTTTCAATTAATTTTATCAAAGATAAATTCTTTAAATTTATTCTTTAATCTTCCTTTGAATATCAATTCAAACTAGTCGGGATTAGCGAACCACACCGAAGTAATCATTTATTTTATTCCCCAATCCCAACCTATTCATCCCATGAAGTAAAACTGGTCATACTTCATATCTAACACCACGGTGTTATCGGTAAATTCAATTACCATTTCACGTTCAAATCTAATTAAAGATTTAACTATCGCCTGGAGCAAAACTGGTGACACTCCATTCTTGATCATTTCAATCTAATTAAAGATTCACTAAAACTCCACTTAGTTTTAATCTTCCCAAAAATCAATATCCTGACTTTAACTGGGTTAAAAAGCCAATGTCTTCTAAAACATGGTTCACGATAAACCCCAAAATCACATTCTATTCCAATTCAATTATTGAAACTTTTGGGTACTTTTAAAACCCTTTCAAATCCAATTTATTTATTTAAAAATAAATAAATTATTATTCTAGTTCAAAACTAGTTCATTTTGATAAAAATTTATTTTTATCTTTTCAAATTTGGAGTTTTTCATCCCAATTCTTCACAAATCATTTCTTATGATTTTACACAAATTATTACTATTTTTAATAATTTTATCATGGCTCGTACAGTCAAATTCCATCAACGGCCATCGAACTGCACTTGCAGCGACCTTTTCCAAATTTGATTTGGACATAATTCCAAATATTACCGTTAGATTTCAAATCTCTAATATTCGTTTCAAAGATCTTTTCGATACAAACCCAATGGTTCCGGTTTTAGGAGAATCCGACGGTCGGATCTCCCGTAATATCCATTCGATGTCAATGGTCGAAATTCACGAACTGCCGCGGCGCGGCGCGTTCTATTCAGGCCATTATATATATATAATATATATATATTTCGTCGATTTCCTTTTAAAACGTATTTTATAAATCGTTTTAAAAACGATTTCAACTTCATATTCAATTTCGAATCAAAATTGAATATTCCACATCATCGATATACAAATGATAATATTTTCAAAACGTTATATTTTGAAATCAATTCCTTTTTCTATATTCATTATAAAAATGAATAAAATCGATATAAATATCGTTCACGTCAAAATGGCGGCAATCTAATCAACACGGCTTTTATTCAACACATGAATTTATTCTATTCAACACACGAATATATTTTCAATTCAACACATGAATTTATTTTCTATTCAACACATGAATTTATTTTCTAAATTAGAATGAGGCCCAATCAATTACCATATAATGTTAATTATATGGATTTTTCACAACACATGTATATAATAGCAATGATATATAATCAACCATCATCCAGAGTGCACCACACAACTGCATAAGCATTAAATATAAATAATTAACGCTTACACAGTCTGTCAACCCGTCGATTGACATACAACTAAACAATCGAGATTAGTGTACGTCAAATATCATCCCAATACCCATGTGGGGTTTCAAATCAACAAACATAGATTTTATTTGTGCAGTTGGGCGATGTGTAAAATTTATCATCCCAATCAATATCAATCAAATCAATGTATATAAACAAATCGTCGGATTTGTTTATAAATATTTACTTTACTTCAACACACGAATATATATTTTATTTCAACACATGAATATATATTTTATTTCAACACATGAATATATATTTTATTTCAACACATGAATATATATTCTATTTCAATGCATGAATATATATTTTATTTCACAACACAAATAATCACACAAGCATACAAGTCGTCCATGGTCTGTGGACGACGGGTGTCGGGTGCTGCTAAGCACCGTCTGCATCCTAGTATATATTTTTAACTAGAAAATAAGATTTAAAGTGAGAAGTTCTAACCTTTGGGATCCACTCCGCCATTTCATTTCTGAACGGTTCGGATTCGCTTGATATTCCAACTCAAACTTTTCCACGCTGTTCACAATAAAAATCACATTTTTTATTTCACCGCTATAAAAATCACATTTTTATTTCACTATATCCATAATAAAAATCAGATCTTTATTTCGTTACATATATAAAAATTATATTTTTATATTCTCCATTGTATAAAAATTCTATTTTTAATCTGCTACTCATATAAAAATCGAATTTTTATTTCGCTATATCATATATTAAAATCGTAATTTTATATTCTCCTTCTAATAAAAATCATATTTTTATAATCTCTACTATATAAAAATCATGTTTTTTTTTCGCTATTCATGTATGGAAAAATTATATTTTCTTTCATAACTAAAAATATATTTTTCCTAACTTAGAAATCGTATTCTCATATGAATAAAAATCACAACTTTTCAAGAATAAAAATCATAACTTTACTTCATGAAAAATCTAATCTTTACTCCATTCACATATACAAAAATCAGATTTTTACTTCACATAAAGATCGAACCTTTCCTCGTTTAACATTCTAAACTTTATATATTCAAAATTTAATCCATTTACATTTAAATATCTAACCTTTTTACATACAAAAATCATGTCTTTTTAACTATAAAAGTCAAAACAAAAGGGGAATTAAAAAACTTACAACAAGGGGGGTTTCTGAGCGGAATTGGGACTAGAGGAGGGCGCTGGGCTTGGGCTCGGCAGTTTAGGGTTGGACAGTGGTTGGGGCATTCGGTTTTAGGCGGAGGAGCTTAGGGTTTGGGGTGCTGGAGCATGGGATCGGCGGTTTAGGGTTAGGGGGGTCTGGTGGTAGCGGGATCGAGAAGAAGGGGCGGCGGTGGTCTTGTTGGCGGAGGCGCTGGCCATTAGGGCGGAAGCGATCGGCGAGGGGGGTTTTGAGGGTGGAAGAGGAGAGAGAGGGTCGGAAGGAGGCTGGAAGGAAGGGGGTGGTCGGCGGTGGGGCCACGCTTGTCGGGGGCACGGTGGCGCCACTCATCGGAGGAGCGATGGCTTCTTCTTCTTTTTTTCTATTTTGAACTGAGTCAACGGGGAGAGAGAGTGTGGAGAGGGAGGGCTATATATTATAATATATATTTAATTATTTTTAAATTCTAAAAGCAACTTTTTATTTTCAACTCGAAATTGAACCCACCGACTGTCGCCCTAGCTAATTAGCCATATTCCGAACGCAATGGGATATGCCACATGAGCCAATTCAACTGTTACGATTAGTTTCCACTTAAATTAAAATATAATTCAATATAAATTGAAATTAAACATACATTTCAATTTACCGGGGTCACATACTAACTCGAAAAATTCCAGAAAAATTATTTCTATCTTCGTATCGACGATACGGTCCTAACAAAACTAATTTCATCGAATTTGAAGACCGTTTGAAAAATGGCCATTTTCTGGTCGATCGAAAGTGACTGAAACTGTCAAAACACGTTTTCCTTTGCCACGCTCACATATTGATTCGAAAAATTACGAATTTTGGAATCTAGCAATAATTTGACATCCCGGATCCAACAAAAGTGGTTTCGTCGAAAACGAAGGTCGTTTGCAAAATTTCCATTTTTAAGGGCGAGAATTCCGTAGCGACTATTCCGAATTTTCTTCTGGGCATAACTTTTTATCCCCGCTATGAAATTTCAATTTTTTGGATTCATTGGAAAGATATTCTCAAATAGATTATAATATTTTGATTTCGCTAAAATCCTGTTTATTTTGAATCCTGTACATTCATTTGAACTTTGAAATCGAATTTTCGAACTACCGCGCCATTTTCGATTCCTTTTATAATTGTAAATAATTATTTATATTCTAACGACGTTTCAAATAAAAATATACGTTCTAATTCTATTCAAAATAAATTTCTTGTCGTTATTATTTAAAATAAACTATTTTAAATATTCAAAATTCACTAAAATTTCCAAAATAAAAATTTTAAATTGGCTCGGATTTCCGGGTTATTACAATATATTTTATATGTAGAACGTGAGATGCAAACATTCTACTAGATGATTATTTATTTGATTTAGACATTATTATAATATCAGAAAAAGATATTATTTCAAAAATATTTTAGGGTTATCGTAAAGTAAAAACCGTCCGTGTTTATGTGTGGATTGGCCTTACGATTATCATTCTCTTTCGAAAGGATTTCTAACATAAAATCAAGTTGGATGATACCAATAATTTAGAGTGTTTTTCTCATGCTGTTTCACCAGACAGATCTGTTGCATTTGTAATGCTCGGGCCAGTCCGAGTTGTACAGGTTCAGGATAAGATACGAATTTTAGGAGAAGAGCTAGAGAAGTTCAGATGTATGGTTCATATATTATTCCGCTGTGTGTTGTAAACAAGGATAGATTGTCATAACTGCCCAGATGTGATGAATGTCTAATGTACTCTGGTAAGTGTAAGTATTGTTTCAAGTTTTTTTAAATAAAGATTTATTTCTGTATTATATTTTGTTCCTCTACAATGTGAGACTGTATTATGGTTTGGTAGTTATTCTACTTTCTTCTATTCTTAACTTTCTTCTTTCTATTTCTCATCCTCTTATTTCTTTCTTTTAGTTTTTCTAGGTTTTCAATACTTGAATCTGGACATGGAATGTATTAGTGTCTAAATTTGAGAGTGGAATTTCCCGGGACGCTACAGTTGGTATCTGAGCAATGGTTTAGGAATAACCTTGGCTCTATGGTATAAATCGATATAGATGGTGTTAGTAACACCCTAGATTGAGTTTGAGTGTATATACGTATGTATGAGAGCGTATTTGTAAATTTTATAAAAATGTTATGTATTGTGTTATTTGATCGGTTCACTTTTGAACTGGTGACTGACACAGTATTGTTTTATAAAGAGGGAAAATGAAATAATTTTTCCTAAAGTATATTTTTGGTAGATAAAAGATATAGTTTTCTTACATTGGATTGTTTGACTGATTTGAATGATATTCAAATGGAATTTCAGAATTGGAATGATTTGATATAACCAGAAAATGAAGTAAATGATTTTTGAAATAAAAATAAGAACTTGAGTATAAATTGGAAGCTAAGGAATTTTTTTCCCAATAAGTTAAATAGATCTGGATTGAAACCATATTAAACTAAAACAAATTATTAAATCAACATGGAATAAAAAAAATGCTTGTATTCAAGTTGAAACATCAATAAATTGGATATTGATAATCTTAATAGAGCTCGACACATATCGTTTAAATATGTCTATAGAAATAAAAAGTGAATTGAAATGAATTCAATTCAAATATAATTGAATGTAACTTGTAAGAATAAATCAAATTGAGTTTGACTGAAATTGAATGTAAATTTGAACTCAAATATAAATGGACTTGTATACTAAAATTAAAAACTTGGAACTTGGATTATAAATAAACCCAACTTGTTTATAAGCAAATGTATACACATTTTAACATGAAGGTTTAAATTTTCATCAGTTGAGTAATATAACAAGTTAGTGGATGAATTGGAAGTAAGAAGTTAAATTGTTTATAATCAGTTAGAAATACAAGTGTAAATGATTGAGAAGGTTTATTGGATAGAAGAAAGTGTGGGAAATATTATGGGTTGCCCAACAAAAAGGTACATGTTTAATTCAATATGGAATTTTATGAGCCTATTTGGCAAGCCGCTTAGCGTTTTAAATTTTCTTTTTGATTGGAGAGGGCCAAAAAGGGAATTTTGTAGTTGTACCGATCAGCCCATACAAATGTAGAGATGTCAAAAAATTTCGAAAAATTAGGGAGTTAATTTTTTTTCGATAGTTTTGAAAATTTTTGTTAAAAAAAAGTTAATGTTCAATTGGAAATTGAAGTTAAGAAATTTTAAGCGAACTGATGAGTTGGATATGCAGTAAGAATGTTTAGGTGAGTGTCAAGTTGCATACGTGGATAGTGGGAAGTTAATGAGATATAACTATTTTACCTACCTAGTAATTTCGGGGACGAAATTATTTAAAGGGGGAAGGAATGTAACGTCCCGTATTTTTGTCACATAAGTTTTGGATATTTAATTTAGTTCAAGTGTTAAAATCGTAATATAAATGGAATTTTATATTAATTAAAAACAAAGTTGAATGTATAAATAAATAAATAAATATAAATGAGCTCGTAGTGGCGCGGTAATTCGTAGTATTTAGTTTTGAACTTCAATTGAGTCTACCGAATCCGTTATAAGTCAAAATTCGTTGAAATAAGAAACATTCGAATTTATTGAGCTATAATTTTGTAATAAAAAAGAAAAATCAGAATTTCGTATTTTACGTTGAGAGTTTGGCCAAATCAAATTCTCAGGAAATTGCTATGGAATCGTTTATAAACCGTAATGATTTATTTAATTAAAATAGATCAATTTTAAATTAGTTTAGTATTGGTTTAACTTGAAAATGAAATATCGGGTTTAATATTCAATTTAATTAATTCTGGAGTTATACGAATTCAGTTTATATGATAGTAATAATTTAATTTTTTTTCTTTCCACTTATATTCAGTCGAATTAAATTATAAATCGTTAGTTTAAATTAATATCTTTTCTATACAATCGAATGGGGCTTTGAAACTTGTTCCAATGAGTCCATAATAGTGGTATAGCCCTAGAAATGCCATTTGTTGCATTTAAATAGGAGTTAGAAATCAACGCGATATTTTTATTAAAATTGATTTCCATCGGATCAGATAAAATAGGGTAGTCAACCCCTATATCTTACTAATGAAGACATCCACCCTATACCTTTTGAATGAAGGAAATTCTGCATACCAACCTTGCTCTCGTTCTTTCAATTCACTGTCTTTCTTCTGCCAAAGCCATAAAGTCTTCGCCTACCTTATCTATACCTAACCTATCTGAATTTGACATTGGTTTTATCTTCAAATTCTTCATTTATTTATACGTGTTCTTCATTCTAACATCAGTACCATTTCTTAACCACTGAAAAAAATCAAAATCTCTTCTTTATTTTCCCGTTTCCTCAAAAATAAAACCACCATACCTAAAAAAGGAAACTAAAAATCGAAATCGTGAAATTTAATCTAGATCAGTTCTGTGTTCCTGAAACTCGAACAAGCTCGACCGTGTGATTTAAAGCACTGACGATTTCCGTACATCATCACGAGATCATCAAATATCGATTAACGCTGGTGATGCACTCATGATTACGGGAGGCAATTGAGTGTCGATGTATGGGTCAAGTAGGGTTGTAGAGGTGGGGTTCGATGCATTGATTAGTGCACGATGTACAAAGGGTCACCGCGATTTACTTTAAGCCCAGAAAAGGTAATTTCCACATAGATGGGTTCAGTCGTATAATGTTTGGGGAAGACGTTGTTAAATTAATGCGCAGTGAAAATTTGGGGTTATTTAAAGTTCGAATGTGAGGGCCATGTTGAAGTTTGTAGATGTTGCAATTTTTGGGGGAAAATGGAGTGCGTAGTGGAGTATAGGGAGGGATGATGCTTGTAAATGGATGATTGAAGTTCGAAGGTGAAATGTCAATAGTGTAAGGGGTATTTTTTTGGATTATTTCTATGCGAAAATTGGAAGAATGGGGAGTACAGTTTTGTCGTTGTTGATGAAACTATCAATAGAGGAGGAGTTCAAAAGTTTGGATGAGATGACGTTGAGTTAGGAAGTGCGAATGTGTAGTGACGAATGGGGAAGTTCACTATGTAAATTTGGGGTTCTGTCACTGAGTTTTGGAAGAGGGCGGATAACGTGAGAAACCTGCAGATTGGAAGAGCTAGCCTGGATGATGATGGCCAATGGTTTAAGTCTTTGCAATAATGTCAAGGCTAAGCTAGTTAGTGTAGTAGTAGTGCCTAGAAAATTTTGAGGTATTTGTTTTTACAAATTTAAAATTTTATAGAGTAATTTATTAGTTAATTTAAATAAATAATTTATTATTAAATAAAAATATATATCATAGGTATATATTCGGTTCGACACGATTCGTAGCTGAGCAATTCTGAATTTAAACAAGATATTCGGCTATGGAAAATGGAGGTGAGTTAAACTCACTTAGATAAATTATTGGTAACTATTTTTAATAGTTCAAATTTAATTTATTATTTGTTGGATGATAATTGATTGATATAAATTGATTATATATATAATATTATATAATAATATTGGGGATCGGTAATTGGATATTTCCCGCCGTACCATTAGTGGATTCCCGCAGTACTATTAGCGGATGATTTCCCTATGCGCCCCACAATATGTATAGTGGACGACCTTCTATACCGCGATATCCAACCTCGCTGGAAAAACATGTTGGAAGGATCCAACAGGTTCCCTCAACATTTTTTTCCATATATATGATGTTATATGATATGATTGATAACCTACGATAGTGTACGACATGTTTGAATGTGTATTAACCATAGAAATTGATTTTTCATATGTCAAAAATAATAGATGGATGTTAAAACAAAATTTAAATACACAAAAGTATTCAAAAGGAATTTTATTCTCAAATAGAAATATTTATTTAGAAACCAAATTATAAATGGAATGGAATTGTAAAAGATTTGTTTCCAACAAATAAGATGAAAAGTTGATTTTATGAACAATATTTAGGAAGAAGTGAAATCATTATTTTATTCAGAAAATATAATCTGAGTATGAAGATAAATGAAAATTGGGTTTAAAGTATGTATTGTAAATAGGTTTGAATTTTTCGAGTTCAATGGAAATTATAAATTGGATTATATGTAATAACTCTATATGAGAAGTTATAATGGGATCTGAAATTGAAATTTGATTTATGAAATCAAGTCTAGTATGGATTTGTATTGAAATTATTATTCATGATTAAGGTGAATAAGGAGGATAAAATAAGTGGTGTGGAAAAATAGGAATATGTGAAAGTAATTTAGAAAGTTTTTTTTTTGAAATTATAAATTTTAATTGGATTTAGTAGAACTAATTTGAATATTAATAATATAAATTATATTAAAGAAATTTACATATGGTTTGTAAATAGAAAATATTACTATTATTTGCAAATGATAGTGATATACGAATGTTTCAGAATTGAAGTTATAAATACGATGGAATGAAGTTTATTAAAATAAAACTAGAATGAGTGAAATAAACATACACAGATATTGATAAAGATTTTTGTGAAATCAAGATTTTATACAAAACTAGGTTTTACGACGGTTAAAATATCATTAATTGGTAAATGGAAATATGTCATTATAAGGAGAATCTTGTTTCCAGTTTTAAAAATGAACAAGGGCTAGCAAACGTTTTGCAAATTATGTTTATAAGTAAGATATTGAATGAGTATTAGTTGAGATATATATCTCGTTTGAAGTGATAATTAATATTGGAAATTTCTGTTCGTTTAGAAGTTAAGAAAACAGAGTTAAGGAAGTTAGAAACTGACTGGAGATTAGTTGAGATGAATGGTTTTATGAGTATCGATCTGATGTTGGTTTCGGCCTTCAGGGTTGATATTTAAGAAGTTATTCACTTACTAGTTTATGGTTAGGTACTAATGACCAAGATAAGAAGTGCACTCTAAAAGTACTTAAAATAAACGATTTGAATATTCTTTTACTAATATAAGAAGAGAAACGGTATTTCAAATGTTGGGAAATTGAAGAGTTTTAATTAACGAATGATTAATTAAAGAGATTGAATACTGAATCTGTAAATTCAATTTTCTTTTATGGATGAGTGGTTGTTTTATTTGATAGTTAAATAAATGACTATCAAATCTGGCCTGTACGATTGTTGGTACAGAAAGACCAGGATCCAATTTATATTCGAAAACCATTCTGACCAGAAAATACGAAAAATGCTGAATATACCAGACGCTGATCGAGATGGAGTATTCCAAGACCGTAGATCTTCATAAAATGTAAGAACTACTTAAAATCTCTGGGTAGTTCCTAAGAGATATATTGTGATTCTGTCGTGGTTGAAAATTTACAGATTGCAAGGATTACTCGCTATTGATCTATAGGGTGATACTTAGGATGTGGTAGGATGTTGCTGTCGTTTCATCTTGCTCCTGGATGACCTGTATGGACGAATGTCTGACAGAGTATTTCTTAAGAGTCACGTACATTGATTTTTACAAACGTACTTCTGTCGGTGCTAGCTAACACCTAGAGTATTTTTTTGGACGTCGATTAGTGATTTGAGAGATCTGACAATATGACGTTCAAAGTAAATTGTGATATGGTGTTCTAACGGTAGTGTTAAACCTCAAGCCTCACAACCAGAAAATAACAAAAATCTGCAGGCAACATGGCTAAGTAGGTCGCTCCCATTAGGGTGTATTGTCACCGTCTGGAGAATATTCATATTTGTTACTTCTTTTTATTTCTGTATCTCCCGGGAACGGTTATGTTAGTGTACCAACCGTAAGGTGACAAGACATTTGATATACTTAGGATAAACGAGTGGTCGGTCATATGTGGCTGAGTTACAAGATGTTCTTGTTGAACTCCATTGTATCTCCTCTATAGTACACCGATCAAAGGTGGTTCCATACTTGGTCATAGTCAAAAATGCTATCTCCAATAAGCGCCCGCGGTTTTGGATTATATACTATGTATGTAGAACGTGAGATGCAAACATTCTACTACATGATTATGTATTTGACTTAGATATTATTATAATATTAGAAAAGGATATTATTTCAAAAATATTTTGGGGTTATCGTGAGGTAAAAACAGTCCATGTTTATATGTGGATTGGTCTTACGATTATCATTTTCTTTCGAAAGTATTTTTAACGTAAAATAATGTTGGATGATACCAATAATTTAGAAAGTTTTACTCACGTTGGTTCACCAGACTGACCTGTTGCGTTTGTAATGCTCGGGCCAGTCCGAGTTGTACAGGTTCAGGATAAGATACGAATTCCACGAGAAGATGTAACACCCTGTAATTTTAACAGCACTAAAAGGGACAAATTAAAGAATAATTAATTTAATGTTCATAATTAAGGGAAACAGACTGCGCCATTGCGTCCGTTTCGAAATTATGGTTAAGATAGACACTTGATTTGCGTAAAAAAGACATCGTATGAAGAAGTTCTGAAGGTTTGAAGTTTGTATACGCTTAAGAGAATTATATATATATAATATATAAAATAAAATTTCGGTTCAAAAATCAAAAGTTCCGTGGTGGCAAATTTCCTACCTAGTGGTGTCGACCCCTTAAGGGGGTGTCGACGCATGGGTCGACCCCATAAGGGGTGGTCGACCCCCCTACGGCTGGCTGGGAAGATTAGGGTTTTAGGGTTTTTGGCTATAAATATGGCCTCATTTCTCTAGTTTCTTCACACTAAAGACAATAGAGGACTAGATGTTGTCGCTGCCCGGACTGAATCAAAACTTTTTCTTCTTCTGCAATCGAGTGAATTAAAACTTCTTCTTCTGCTGTTCTCCTTCTGTTTTTCTAGATCCAAACACTGTGAGTTTAAGTTACTTTTAGATCTGAATAATTAGAAGTAAAACTTGATATGGCAATAATTTGGATCTATGCCTATGACCATTTGAATCAAATAAGATCCGCTATAACCTATGTATCTATGATGTTATGACATGATTATGTCTTAGATCTAAACTTTCACCTATTTATCATGTTAGATCTGCAATTGTTTCACTGTTTAGATCACCTTGTACTTGTCCCTATCATGTTGGTGGTTAAATTGGATTCGTTATTAGTTGGATATCTAAACCATTGTTTAGATTTTTTTTCATGCTTATTATGACATCCCTATTATGTTAGAATCAATTCTATTATCGAATGTTCATCAGATCTATTGCTATGTGCCTTTCTTGTCATTATGCCACAATATATTTATGCCATTATATGTCAGTCTAGTTAGTACGAATATTCCTATCATCTTCCTTCATCTTTCCCTTTTTATTTTATATAGTGTGACGGCCCGCCCTGCACCAGCCTGCATTTCCTCCGAAGGTGCGCTGTACACATACCCGACTAGCACGGAACGGTCGCCAAAGAAAAGAAAGAAGAGAATGAACTAACAAGGAACGTGTAGAATGTCTCACAGCGCATGGAACAAAATATAATAATAACATAATCGTGACATAAAACAGGCGAGACAGTGCATAAGCTGAAAACTAAACCAACATAGCAGCGGAAATCCAAATACAGCTTATGATCCAACATCATTATTACAACTTTAAACTGCCTCTAAAGCAAAAGAAAGCTAAAGTAGAAGATGCACTACTAATGCCCAAGCAGTGATCTTCAACAACACAGGGAGAATACTATATTTATCATACGTGGAAGCCTCCTGCTCGTCTCTGGATCAGCTACTCGTGCATACCCAGCTAACCTGTCTCTAGTCTGCTCGTGAGAGCACCCAGAGTAATAAGAAGAGACATAAAACTCTGGGTCAGACAAAAAGTCTGGTATGAGCGATAAACAGCTAAACTGAACAATAACAGGTATACTAAACCATACCTGAACCTGGACCTGCAACCAAAGAGTTAGCACTACATACCATACAATACTCTAAGGTGCCACTGAACAGATGGTGTAAAGATAACGGGGGTGGTGGTGTGCATGTCACAATGATGGCAAACAAATCAACCATAGCAACCATCCTCACATCTCTCACTTAGTGCGTAAAGTATACGATGTCCACCACTATCAATCGCTAGACCCATCGAAGTAGTGACGGAGTTCGACTTGTACAACTACTACTACTACCAAGCTTACCACATGGAGTCATGACCAAATCTTTACAAATGACCCTACTTCATTGGTCTATAGCTCTATAGTCGTACCTATACCACTATGGCCCTGAATCCGTTCATGTACTCCCTACACATAGTGATCCAAAGTTATAGACATCGACAACTCCTTAGCACACGTCCCGCAGCAAAGCCCAACTCATGAAGTCGACTCGTTGGTTCCCAACTAGATCCTGAGTACAAACTTCCCATTGGACTACCTTTGCATCTCGGGTTTTGGTCATCACCTTCTTCTCTGGATCGGTCTTCATTCAGTTCGTGATCATCATATAGGCTCGGGTTCATATTAGTTTGTAGCACCCACTCTAGATCGGTTCGGATCGTAGAGACCTTCCTCCAGTGGTTCATATCGGGGTGACCTTCCTCTAGCGGTTCGGATCAGGGTCCACACCTCCTAGCTTCGTGGAAAACTCCTCTCGTTCAGTCCCACTTCCCAAGCACTCCGGATCGGGTCGAGTCTCTCAAGCTTCTCCATGATGCATCAGTTCGGGTCAGAGTGGCACACGAGAGGCGAATTGGGTCATGGGTTCGGGTCTAGATCATCTCGTGGATACAACAGCTTGGAGGGGCAGTTCGGTTCGGGCTCCTTCCTCCGATCCGATCCGGATCGACCAAATTCCTGCACTTGTTTCCAGCGACTGTTTACGCCATTCGACGACGTTTTCGACGAATCTAACTATTCTAAACAATCACAATTCATACCAAACAGTCATAGGAACATATAACATCAGCCACAAGCATCAAAGCAATAACTTGATAGGTTAAAATAGATCAAACATAGCCAAAACCACATATTTTCCCTTAAGCACGTTTAGGCAAAACTAATGATAGGATTTGCAAAACTTAATCAAATTACCCCAAGTTTCTAATAGAGGTCGAAAACATCATTTAAGAATTTATAAATATTTTTCCAGAATTTATTAGTGTATAAATTCTCTAATCAACACTAATTACCCTTAATTACCCATAATTAGTGAGGAACTATGCAAATCACTCACCTTAGCCACAAATAAAACCTTTAGAACCGAAACTTAACTATTTGGGCGCGAATACCAATGCAACACAGCAGCTCTACCTCAATCCTTGTGCTAATCCTCCTTGATTTGATGTTGTTAAGCTTAATCCTTGATTAAAAAGTGATTTGGAGGTGTTTTAGAGGTTGGAGGCCATTATTAGGGTTTCCAAGAGGTAAGTGGCGGCTAGAAAACTGAAATAGAATGAAAACCTAACTCATTTCAGCCTACCCATAACCCTAATCTCGAAATGGGTTATGGGCCCATTCACTAATCACCCTACTTGGCCCGGTTAAGCAGTTTTTCACCTTCCAAACCTTATTTCATTCATATCTCCCAAACGGTAAGTCCGTTTTTCACATGTGACCACTCTACGGAAAGGTAAACGATCATCTGAAGCCAATGGAAGCGGTTTCAGGTCAAAACTCCTTTCCAATCAAAATTTATGGCCAAAACAAGATCAGCTAGGGGCAAAACGGTCATTTAAAAACCGGCAAAAATCATGAACATGGGAAATGACCCCACTAGTCGCCTCCCAAAATTACATGACCATACGACTTCGTATGTGAAAGAAATAAATATTCTACGATCCTATGATGCGTAGAATGCGGGTCGTTACACTCTCCCTCCCCCCCAAAGAAATTTCGTCCCCGAAATTCCTTAACCCAAAATATACAACGGATCCCGCATGCCTACCAGCCACATACAACAATCAAACATGCAAAACAAACGAACAAGCCTATCCTAGCATGCGGAAAGACTAAATCGAAATAGAAATCTTACCAGGCAAAGAGTTCTGGATACGTCTTCCTAGTGCTCTCCTCTGTCTCCCAAGTACAGTCATTCTCATTCTCGCCCCACTGGACTTTGACTAGATTCACTGCTTTCCTTCGAAGTTGCTTCATATCGTTCCCAACAATACGCATAGGCTTGTGGTTCCCAACCGCCTCGGGTTCAACTTCGATATCATCCAATTGATCAGGTGAAATAGTCACATCTGGGTCATGCACGAACTTCCTTAACTGGGAAACATGAAATACATTGTGAACTCCTTCCATCTTCTCTGGTAATCAACTTTGTATGCCAAATTCCCAATTTGCTCAAGAACAGGGAATGGTCCAACAAATCTTGGTGCTAACTTGCCTCTCCTGCCAAATCGTATCACGCTCTTCAACGGAGAAATCTTGACAAACACCAAGTCGCCAATGGAGAACTTTAATTCTCTTCTCCTCTTATCAGCATAACTCTTCTGTCTATCTTGGTCAGCCTTCATTCGTTGTTGGATTATCTTAATCTTAGCTGGAGTTTCTCTTATCACATCGGGTCCAAGCACAAACTTCTCACCAGTTTCCACCCAACATGACAGTGAGTTGCACGGTCTTCCGTACAAAGCTTCAAATGGAGCCATACCAATACTGGATCAATAACTGTTATTATATGCAAACTCTACTAGATGCAAATGGTCATCCCATGATCCACCAAAATCCAATATACAAGCTCTCAAGAGATCTTCTAACACTCGATTCACCCTCTCTGTCTGTCTGTCGGTTTGAGGATGATATGCGGTACTGAGATGTAGTTCTGATCCTAACGCCTCTTGTAAGCTCTTCCAAAATCAACTAATGAACAACGGATCTCGGTCACTCACAATGCCTTTGGGTATTCCATGAAATCTCACTACCCACTTTATATATAGTTCCGCTAACTTAGTTGCCGTCCTGTTCGACTTGACGGGTATAAACCTTGCACTCTTAGTCAATCGGTCCACAATCACCCAAATGCTATCATGGCCCGATCTAGTCCTTGGTAATCCGTCAATGAAATCCATTGACACTTATTCCCATTTCCATTCTGGAATTTCTAATGGTTGTAGCAAACCACTAGGCTTCTTTTGCTCAGCTTTAACTAGCTGGCAGTTCATGCATTTGGATATAAACTTCCCAATGTCTCTTTTCATCCCATCCCAGTAGTGGGTCTGCTTCATGTCTCGATACATATTGTTACCACCGCGGTGTATAGTCAGTTTTGAGTGATCACATTCTCTTAGCACTTCATCTCTCATCCATTGACATTGGGTACAACTAGTCCTCCATTCTTTCTAAGCCATCCATCTCGATCAAGCCTATACTTGTTCATCTCTCCGTCGATTCCCATCTCTAACTTTGAGATGATTTCCAATAGTTTAGGATAGGTCCTCTGACTTGAACCAATCAACTCAATAAAAGTGGGTCTGATCGTCAAACTTGCTAACATTTCTAGATCCAATTCGCACTTTGGTCTGAAATCATACCCAGCGATGTACTTCAGTTGCTTCCATTCTAGAAACATAGCCCCTAAACTGGCATATCTTCTACTCAATGCATCAGCTACCGCATTGCCCCTTCGTGGTGTGTATGCGATACCGAAATCATAGGAAGTTAAGAATTCTAACCATCTTTGTTGTCGGAGATTTAGATCCTTTTGAGAGAAAAGATACTTTAACGATTTATGATCGGTAAACAACTCGAATCTTTCTCCTAAGAGATAATGTCTCCACATCTTCAATGCAAACACGATCGCTGCCAATTCCAAATCATGGGTAGGGTATTTTTTGTCATGCGGTTTCAGTTGCCGACTTGCATAAGCTACAACCCTACCTCCTTGCATCAATACAGCACCTAGCCCTATGCCACATGCATCCGTATATACCGTCATCTCTTCAATCCCCTTAGGAATGACTAACACTGGTGCACATATCAATTTTTCCTTTAGACTCTTGAATGCATTCTCGCACCTTTCGTCCCAGACGAAGGCTTGATTCTTCTTGGTCAACTGAGTCAACGGTGCTGCTATCTTGGAGAAGTCTTGGATAAACTTACGATAATATCCAGCTAACCCCAAGAAACTTCTTATGTCCGTTGCATTCTTGGGTGTAGACCAATCTTGTACCGAAGCCACCTTCGCAGGATCCACGGCAATACCATTCTCTGAAACAACATGGCCCAAGAATCTCACTTCCCTCCTCCAGAAGTGACACTTAGAAAACTTTGCTTTCAATTGGTGTTTTCTCAACACCTCCATCACTATTCTTAAATGTTCCTTGTGTTCTTCCTTTGTCATCGAATAGACCAAAATATCATCCACGAACACAAGGATAAACTTATTCAACTGATCTCTGAATACCCTATTCATAAGATCCACAAAATATGCTGGGGCGTTGGTCAGCCCGAATGGCATGACCAACCACTCACAAAATCCAGACGGCGTCCGAAATGCCGTTTTAGCTATACTCTCAGCTTCCACTCTAAGCTGATGAAAACCTGTCGCGAGATCCAATTGAGAGAATACTCTCGCGCCACTCCACTGATCAAACAAATCCTCTATCCGCGGTAGAGGATACTTGTTCTTCCTTGTCACTTTATTCAAATCGCGGTAGTCTACACACAAACGAAGGGAACCATCCGCCTTGGTAGCAAACACAACAGGTGCTCCCAATTTAGAAATACTCCTTCTAATAAATCCCTTCTTCAAAAGATCACTGACTTGCGCCCCGAGCGCTAGCTGCTCCTTTGGTGCCATACGACGAAGTGGCATCACAATAGGTCTGGCATCTTTCACTAAATCAATACGGAACTCAATCTCTCGGTGTGGTGGAAGCCCGGTCACTTCCTCGAAAACGTCCGGATACTGGCCAACCATGGGTAAACCTGACAACTCACTATACGGGATGTCGAGGGAATTTAGAAAACTAGCCATTACCTCATCACCGGGTAGACCACCAAACACTACCCTCCGCCTATCATCCGTTCTAGATGTCACCAAAAAGCCCTCACAGTCTACCACTACCCCGTATCTTTGGAGCCAAAAGACTCCCAAAATAATGCCAAACCCAGTAAAGCCAAAAACAAAGCAATCACAAACAAACATGCATCCTTGACTCGATAAGACCACATTACGACAAATCATGCTAAGGTTAGTCGATCCACCAATCGGGTTCGTCACTACTAAAGGTCTATCGACAATCTCGGGCTCCAATCCCAACCTATCTACCAGGTCACTAGACATGAAAGAACTGGAAGCCCCGGTATCAAACAAAACTCTAACAGGAACATCATAAACAGAAAGCATACCTTGAATAACGACATCCTTTCCCTTCTCCGCCGCAGTTGGGGCATTCAACGAAGAAGGAATAGCATTAATGGCATATGCTTTCTCCATCTGCTTTTCTTTAGGGGGTTGCGGACACTTGTCCTTGTGATGTCCCACTTGGCTACAGTTGAAGCACTTCCTATCTGCTGGCTTGGCCCGACAATTACTAGCATAATGGCCCTTCTTACCACAGCTGAAGCACTCAACATCTTTCTTATTCTTTTTCTGGCCATCCTTATTCTGGTTCTGCTTTCCTCTTATTCTGAGAACCACTCTTGCCTCCACCACTTGCTTGCGGCTTTGGCTCCTCCACAGATGCAACCTCAGTCTTCGACTTAGGGTAAAGACTCTCTGACCTCAATGCTTTCCCCATAATCGATTCAAACGTCTCATCGATGTGGTTAATAAGCCTTTCCCCCAATTACTGATCCAAGCCAGTTATGAACTTCTCGTTCTTCTTATCGGCTGTATCAAAAAGAGATAACCCATACTTTGACAAAGTGTCGAATTCGGCAATATACTCCGAGATAGCTCTGCCATTCTACTTGAGTTCCAAGAACTTCTTAAACAACACTGACTTCTGAGCAGCTGGAATGAACTTATCGCTAAAGTGAACCTTAAACTGATCCCAAGTAATCTGATCTTCAGGAGTAGCTGCCTTTATAGCATTCTACCAATTCATGGCCCGTCCTTGCAGCTGACGGGATGCTAGCCTTCTCTTCATCGCATCCTCGATACCCAATTCTTCGAAGATATGCTCGCAGCTATCCAACCAGTCCTGATCATCCGTAGCCGACTCCGTTCCGTGGAACGGCTTCCCACCAAGACTAGTATAATCCTTGTTCAGCTTCGCGAAATCGGCCCTAGGCGCCTGCACTATTGGACCACCACCATTACCACCATTGGGAGATGCCCTCTGCACATCCCTAAGCATCTCCCTCATGAGGTCAGTAAACATCGTCCTCATGTCAGCAGCATTCCCATTACTGGCTCCTCTACCGGCACCTCTTGCGTATCGGCTCATCGTTCAATCTGTAAAGAGAAAACAATTAACCTTCTCCATAGTGGTACTAGTGCAGCGCGACTTCATCCTTAGCTATACTAATAGTATAAATATAGCTTTTGAAAACCAAAATAATCACAAATACGCGCTCTCATATACGTATTATCTCTCCCTGGTGTCTTTCCCTAGGTTAACTAAGCAGCCTAGAGCTCTGATACCAAGTGTGACGGCCTGCCCCGCACCAGCCTGCATTTCCTCCGAAGGTGCACTGTATATGTACCCGACTAGCACGGAACGGTCGCCAAAGAAATGAAAGAAGAGAATGAACAAACAAGGAACCTGTAGAATGTCTCACATCGCATGGAACAAAATATAATAATAACTTAATCTTGACATAAAACAGGAAAGACAGTGCATACGCTGAAAACTAAACCAACATAGCAGCAGAAATCCAAATATAGCTTATGATCCAACATCATTATTACAACTTTAAACTGTCTCTAAAGCAAAAGAAAGCTAAAGTAGAAGATGCACTACTAATGCCCAAGCAGTGATCTTCAACAACTCAGGGAGAATACTATATGTATCATATGTGGAAGCCTCATGCTCGTCTCCGGATCAGCTACTCGTGCATACCCAGCTAACCTGTCTCTAGTCTGCTCGTGAGAGCACCGAGAGTAATAAGAAGATACATAAAACTCTGGGTCAGAAAAAAGTCTGGTATGAGCGATAAGCAGCTAAACTGAATAATAACAGGTATACTAAACCATACCTGACCCTGGACCTACAACCAAAGAGTTAGCACTACATACCATACAATACTCTAAGGTGCCACCGAATAGATGGTGTAAAGATAACGGGGGTGGGGGTGTGCATGTCACAATGATGGCAAACAAATCAACCATAGCAACCATCCTCACATCTCTCACTCAGTACGTAAAGAATACGATGTCCACCACTGTCAATCGCTAAACCCATCGATGTAGTGACGGAGTTTGACTTGTACAACTACTGCTACTACCAAGCTTACCACATGGAGTCATGACCAAATCTTTACAAATGACCCCACTTCATTGGTCTATAGCTCTTCAGTCGTACCTAGGCCACTGTGGCCATGAATCCGTTCATGTACCACTACACATAGTGATCCAAAGTAATAGACATCGACAACTCCTTAGCACACGTCCCGCAGCAAAGCCCAACTCATGAAGTCGACTCGTTGGTTCCTAACTAGATCCTAAGTACAAACTTCCCATTGGACTACCTTTGCATCTCAGGTTTTGGTCGTCACCTTCTTCTCCGGATCGGTCTTCATTCAGTTCGTGATCATCATATAGGCTCGGGTTCATATTAGTTCGTAGCACCCTCTCCAGATCGGTTCGGATCGTTGTGACCTTCCTTCAGCGGTTCGGATCGGGGTCCACACCTCCGGGCTTTGTGGAAAACTCTTCTGGTTCGGTCCCTCTTCCCAAGCACTCCGGATCGGGTCGGGTCTCTCAAGCTTCTCCATGGTGCATCTGTTCGGGTCGGAGTGGCAAAGAGAGGCGGATCGGGTCGTGGGTTCGGGTCCAGATAGTCTCGTGGATACAACAGCTTGGAGGGGCGGTTCGGTTCGGTCTCCTTCCTCCGATCCGATCCGGATCGGCCAAATTCCTGCACTTGTTTCCAGCGACTGTTTACGCTATTCGACGGCATTTTCGATCAATCTAACTGTTATAAACAATCACAATTCATACCAAACAGTCATAGAACATATAACATCAACCACAAACATCAAAGCAATAACTTGATAGGTTAAAATAGATCAAACATAGCCAAAACCCCATATTTTTCCTTAAGCATGTTTAGGCAAAACTAATGATAGATTAGCAAAACTTAATCAAATTACCCGAAGTTTCTAACAGAGGTCTAAAACATCATTTAAGTATTTATAAATATTTTTCCAGAATTTATTAGTGTATAAATTTGCTAATCAACACTAATTACCCATAATTAGTGAGGAACTATGCAAATTACTCACCTTAGCCACAAATAAAACCTTTAGAACTGAAACTCCACTGTTTGGGCGCGAATACCAATGCAACACAGCAGCTCTACCTCAATCCTTTTGCTAATCCGCCTTGATTTGATGTTGCTAAGCTTAATCCTTGATTAGAAAGTGATTTGGAGGTGTTTTAGAGGTTGAAGGCCATTATTAGGGTTTCTAAGAGGTAAGTGTTGACTAAAAAACTGAAATAGAATGAAAATATAGCTCATTTCAGCCTCCCCATAACCCTAATCCCAAAATGGGTTATGTGCCCATTCACTAATCACCCAATTTGGCCCAGTTAAGTAGTTTTTCACCTTCCAAACCTTATTTCAGCCATATCTCCCAAACGGTAAGTTCGTTTTTCACATGTGACCACTCTACGGAAAGACAAATCATCATCCGAAGCCAATGGAAGTGGTTTCAGGTAAAACTCCTTTCCAATCAAAAGTTATGGCCAAAACAAGGTCATCTAGGGGTAAAATGGTCATTTAAAAACTGGCAAAAATCATGAACATGGGAAGTGACCCCACTAATCACCTCGCAAAACACATGACCATACGACTTCGTATGTGAAAGAAATAAATATTCTACGATCCTATGATGCGTAGAATGCGGGTCGTTACATATAGCCTGGCTCCTTTCGAGCCTAGGCATGCTGCTGAAATATGCAAACGTGTTAAACAGGGAATGAGGGGAAAAACATTGAAATTGGACATAACTTGTAATTGGAAATTTGGGCATAACCGGAATAAAATATATGAATATGAATTTGGGCATATAGTTTATTATGAACATAAATCGGGAAAAGGGGCTTGTAAACCTATAATGACATAGGTAAATTTGGCTAATAATGAAATGCCTAGGATTACAGCAATTAGAAATTGTAACTGCGCCTAGACATGAGGTCAGATTATACTTGTGGTGGAAGTCTGCCTGGAACCACCCGGCAAATCCAGCGACCACAAGTGGTGAATCTAATGTGAGAAGTCTAGGTGCACAAATACGAGATGTGCTAAGACCTGAGGTTAAACCCGAATAGTGGAATTAGTCTTCCCGGAACCTCCCGACATATCCAGCTTCCACAACTGGTAGGCTTAATGTTAGGGGTCTAGCACATTATAACCATAAATGGACATGGTAATGAATTGGAAAACTTAACCTAGTTAAATCCATAGAGGTTGTATGAACATGAATTTGAATAAGGGTTAAGTGAAATGGGTTGAAACATTGGGAAGGTTAAGTATATCCAGGGAGAGTGGGTAATATTTATATATATGACCACAAACATAACTAGTTGTGGTTATGTAATTAAAGACACCGTTAGGTAAGCATAACCTATGGAAATCCTAGTGGGGATACATGACAAAGGGTGGAGCTTGTATCATCTTGTGTGGGGGACCCATTTCAGTCAGTAATCCGTAGAATGGTATAAAACGAGTACTCTTCCCTAGGTCGGAGTAGGGACATGCTTACTGGGCTGATTGTAAGAGATCCAAATGTGGAGGATGGTGTGGGCGGCGCAAACTGACCGGGGCCATGTGCGTGCATGGTCTGGGCAGAGGGGGATAAGACAACCGTGGTACCTGTAGATATGGTTGTGCACATCAACGAAGGGTTGACACTTTAGGAAGTGATACCTCCTACTGTGGGGCTAACACAAGGTATTTACGGAGTAGGGAGCCGATCGATTAGGGTAGTAGTTAGGGTACGTCTAGACTCGGGTAAAAAGTTTAGAAGCCTATTATGTTGGGCTGCCTGTGGATTGTATGGGGTTAAAACCTCTCACCAGAAGTACGCCCAAGTCTACCATCTTATAGTTGTTAGGATCATCTCATTCTTGTTGTTGACGACAAAAAATGTCGTAAACACCTAAGATTCCAACTACTAGGAATAGTTAATTCGGTCGCACAGATAAGAGTAGGAAAGCAGTAAATAACACATGAGATATATAATGGTTCAGCCTCGTGAGGGGCCTACGTCCACTTTTAAGCGTTGTTGGAAGATTATTGATCACAAAAATTTACAAGGTTGAGACCCTCTCATAACATCTCATTACATTCATCTTTAGATTATGTCATAATTAAGCTATACGATGTCATCCTTAGGGCTATATGATGTCACTTCTAAGGCATGATGTCATCATCCTCATATATGATGTCATAATTATCATATATTAAATATCTCATGAAAGGGACACTTTTGCCCTTCTTCTTCCTCAAATGGGAGATGCCATTAATGGAGCTCTCTAGAGGCGCCAAGGTCTCAAATTATAGCTCCTTTAAAGTGTGAAGTCATGGGGTATTTATAAGAAGGAGTAGGTAGGGGTTAGGCAGGAGTAGGTAGAAATAGGGGACCACGTGCATAAATTCGCACCTGGAGCCTGCACGTACGATAAATTCGCACCTGGACCCGAGGCACGAATTTCCGCACCTTGAGGGTGCCAGATTTCGCACCTCGAAGGTGCCAGATCTCACACCTCGAGTGCGAGATGTGGTACCTCGAGGGTGCGAGATCTCGTACCCCGGGGGTATGAGATGTTGCACCTCGAGGGGTCGAGATCTCGCACCTCAAGGGTGCGAGATCTTGCACCTCGAGGGTGCGAGGTTCCGCACCTCGAAGGCTGTGCGAAGGGGATTTGGGGTGCTATGAGGTCTCTGCTGGCGCGATCCCTCTTCATCCTGTTTCCTTCGCTTCTAAGCGTCCCTTTCATCTTTAGTTCCATGCGATGTGTTAAGTCGAGCATGTCTTGTGTACTTTTGGGAATCGAACCAAAAAGTCGGTTAACATTTGCCCCCCATCTTGTGTTAACATGATGTGCTTTGGATTGGTTGAGTTAGTAATTGAGTTGCTGGTTTATCCTGTAAGTTAAAGGAAAACACATGTTAATTGATAGGCTTGTTCGCTGTATGGTTGCGAGCGAGCTGTTGCTGGCGTGGCGCCATGATCATGTTGCTAAGTATTCCCAAGGTGTTTCCCCGTGTGTCTGCGAGGTCAGTATGCGTATGGAATACGTGCACATGAGCGCGTGGCGCGAAGTTACGAACCCGGGGGTTTCGGTTTTTTTTTGGTGGGGAACGAAATTTCGAACCACAGAAGTTCGAGATTTCGACCTTAGGGGGTTCGGAATTTCGAACTCGTGGGTTAGAAATTTCGAACCCCGAAGTTTCGAAATTTCGAACCCGTGGGCTCGAATTTCTTGGGAATGTGGAGGGATTATTTCCTTTTATTATAAATAGCCCCCTCTTATTTTCCTCTTCAACTGTTTATTCTATCTCGACCGCCATTAATTCCAAGCTTTGAGGCCTACTAATTTTCGAACTTCGACTTAGGTAATGTATGGGGTTGAGGCACAAGGAGGAAGGAGGTCGAGACGTCGAGGCTTGGTCGGAATGGTTCGATGCGAGGGAGAGAGAGGCGAGGGCCTGAACTGGGTTGGAAATTTTGACCCTCTCAAGTTTCGAAACTTCGAACCTCTGGGGTTCGAACTTCGAACCTTCGGGGTTCTAAGATTCGAACATTTTGGGTTTGGAGTTTCGAACCTTATGGGTTCGAAATTCCGAACCTCGAAGGTTTCGGGTCCACGAGCCTAAGGTTCGAATTCTCGACCCTCTGGGGTTCGAATTTTTGAACCGTGAGGTTCGAATTTTCGAGCCCGTAGGAGTTCGGATCCTGTTGTTTTGAAGCTTGGACTTTCGAACTTTGAAGCTTGCTGTAGCCTCTCTTGCTCACCGCAGTCTTTTGGTTTGCTACTAGCGTAACTACTTTGTGCCACACCTTGGCGGGGTATCATTTTCCTGGTTCAGTACTTCGATCTCCTGACTGCCCGCCCTTAAGTTTACATATCACATACTTGCTTGCGCGATTGCACGAATGCATATGATGGTGTTTGTGTGGACATGGACATGAATCTTTCACATAGGATAGCGCATATATCCGAACTATGGCTGAGTTGTTGGACTGTTTAAATTTCGTATGTATATCATAATTTTGAACGGCACCACACATGCATGTATTCCACAAATACGAGGGGTACAGGTTATTTCAATGCGATGTCTAACACTGGTGTCTTAAAGTATAGTTAACCATGCAAACAAGATCAAAGACGGGAAAAATTCTGGAAGTCGAGGCTTCCCCGTCATCGTCACATTCATCTGATTCTACCAACAACGGTAGATCAAGTGGCAGCGAGCTTGAGACCATTGAAGGATCCATTCCTTCTCAATCGGTTAGTTCACCCAAAGTGTTTGATCACGGGAAAGAACTTGAGAGGCTACATTCTCCGGTCATATGCGAAGAGGTTGAGAATGTGGATATTATGATTGAAAATGCACCATCGAGCCCAAAAGCCCTGGATATGTTACCAGATGTTGTTGTCTTGGAAAATCCGATGGACTCGGTACCGTAAAGCCTGGATGTTATGACAGTCATGAAGAAGTCGCAGCGGTTCAACATACCAGTAGGTGATGCCCATGCGCCAGGAGTTGGAAGGGCTCACGCACCACCCGAGGGTTTAACTACCTAGAATAGGCAAGCTTGTTTTGTAGGGTGCGTGCCACCGGCTAATGATTTTATTTGGGGTATTATGTCCTATTTCCGCCTGGCACCTTCGCGACCGCATTAAAATGCTTACTATTCGCTCCTAGGCACTTATGTTCTATACCGAGAGTATTTGAACATGGAACCCAGTGGAGAGGACAATTGGTATTTCTTCAGCATGGGGAGAATGTCTAGTAGATCGCCTTTCTAGTGGTTCCTGGAAGCAACAGCCGCCACCAAATTCTTTAGCGGTAGGTGCCCCAGGCCATCGGTGTTCAAACATGACTGGTTCTTTGTGTGCTGCCCTCCTAGATTTGCAAGGAGGTGGATTCAAGGAAGTAAGTGTTTTCGAATTTTGCTTCCAATTATGAAGTTCTTGGAGCCCGTATCTTATTATTATCCTTTTTTGATTGCAGTAGGGAATCCATAGCCCGTATCTTATTATAAATCTCACACTCTCGAGGTGTGAAATCTCGCATCCTCGAGGTGCGAAATCTCGCACCCTCGAGGGGCGAAATCTCGCATCCTCGAGGCTCACCGCTGAGAAAGGGAAGTCTATCATGACTGGGAGTGTTACGGTAGTGAAGACATTCGCCGAAGCAAGCTCCTATCGGCCGTCGTCCCCTGAATCGGTTATGATGAGTGATGCTGCAGCTTCCGCACGAGTTTTGACTGAGTATGACCCTAAACACCCATAGCTAGGTGAGACTGGATTTACTTTGCCAACCACTACAAGTAACCCCTTGACATTCCAACACCGTCCCTTACCAGAGGTAAATTTATTTTGCCCTGCATCCCCGAGGATGATGTTACTACCGAATTTGCGGACTAAAAGTTTTTGTTTTTAATGTACAGCCCTTCCTGGACTGACCATGACATCGGGCCCTGTCCCACTTGTAACACCCCGAATTTTTAAAGACACTAAAAGAGGATAAATTAAATAATAATCAGTTTAATATTCATAATTGAGGAAAATGGACTATGCCATCTCGTCCGTCTCGAAATTCTAGTCAAGAATGACATTTGATTTGCATAAACCGGACACCATATGAAGAAGTTATGAGGTTTTTAAGTTTGTATACGCGTAGAGAGAACATATATACCCATATGAGTCACATATGAGTAAAATATGAGTCAGACCCTATCCAGAACAGTTCGAAAATCAAAAATTCATCAAGGAAGCAAATTTCCTGCTCTATGGGGTCGACCCCTCTAGAGGGGTGTCGACACTGGGGTCGACCCCCCTTAAGGGGTGTCAACCCATGGGTCGACCCTCCCATAGGGGTGTCGACAGCCCTAGGGATGAGGTGGCAGTCGGTTTCAGAGGTTTCTGCAACTAGAAATTTGTGTCCAATTCTCCTGTTTCTTCATTGGAAATTATGGGAGCTTTATGCTGCCGGTGTGCGAACTGAGACGGATTCATTTTCTTCAACAACATTCAACTTGCGAATCAAATCCAAAAATTCAAGATCCATTCTCTCTGTTCTCTAAACCTAATGCAGTGAGTTCTAGTAGCTTTTTGGTTTAAATAAATGAAAGTAAATTGTGAAAGACTATGAATTGGATATTTTGCAAACTATGAATTTATGCTATTGTTTAATCTTATACTATGTCACAATGGATCTACACCTTTAGATCCAATGCAGTTGTGGTTATTCTATTATGTTACCTATGTAGATCTTGAATTGTAACTATGTTATGATGAATGTAAACCTGTTAATTTGGACAGTTGCAACATTGGTTAGATCTAACTCTTTATGTAAATTACCTTTCACTTGTCATATTTCGATCAACTTAGATACATTGTAAGTTGGACATGTGAACCCATATTGAGATCTAAACATGCTATTATGTCATTCTAATGGTGTTAGATCTATTTTAACTTCTAGATCTGAATTATGTGATCTAATATATCACCTTGTGTTATCATGTTAGATCTAAACCAATTGCACATCTAAACTGCTAATTTAGATCTTACTATGCTTATTGTGAAATCGTAGTTATGTTAGAATCAATTGAATGCCACCAGTTAATCAGTTTTATGTCCACCATGTTGTGATGTTAATTACATGTCCATGCCAGTATATACGTTCACCTTATCATCATGCTAGTTTATGTTTATGCCTAGATGATCACTTTGGTTATATTCCCATTATTTCCCCTATTATCGTTTATGACTAGGCTATTGACTAGCCTAGGCATGCCACCCGTTTATGAGTGCACTAATTAGGAAACGGGGTTAATATTGGCATAATTTGAATATGAACATTTTTGGACATATAATTCAAATTATTGGGTAAAATGGGTATTAACACCTATAAAAAGATGGATTAATTAATTGATTAGTTAATTAAAAATGGAATGTCTAGTAATTACAGTTAGCAATTGTAATTGTACTTATGACACAAGGTTAGGTTGCATTAGTGGTGGAAGTTTGCCCGGACCCAACTGGCATACCCAACAACCAATAGTGTTGAACCTAATGTGGGAGGTCTAAGTACGCAAATAGGAATCGGCCTAAGACACGACGATAAGCCCAACTGTGGATAAGTCTGCCTGGACCCGACTGGCATATCCAGCATCCACACGTTGTAGGCCTAATCTGCAGGGTCTAACGCATTATAAACCATAAATGGACATTGTAACGACGTGGATTTTGACGATCTTGGTTATCCGATATACAACACATATCGAATATCCAAGGATCGAAAATAACCGAATAGTTAATGAAAGAGGTTAGAGGGTGGGAATAGATAAGATAGAACTTATAGAATAGAAGAAGAAGAACATCATCATCAGAGTAAACACGAATCTCACAGCGGAACAAATAAAATATAACATCACTTTTGAAATACAAACAGTATATGTATACAATAACATTTCATAGTACAACACTTACAACAACAGCGGAAATAAATAATAGCTATATAATCCCGAAGCCTCCTGCTCCAAGATCTCCAAGTGCAACTACAAAATCCCGACTACTTGACTGCCCTTACAAATTTAGGCACCCAAGAGTTTAGGGAAAAGAAAACAAAATAAACTCCAGGTCAGTCATGGGACTGGTGTGAGTAAAACAGTTTTAACCAGTTTGAACAAGTAAACGATATCTCATAAGACCACGCCGTATAACGGAACGGGTTTTTCCCATATGAGAATCAAAAATATCTTTATATCAAAAACCTTTTGATATTATAATAATGTCTATCAACCACAATATAATAATCATCTAGTAGAAACGCTTTCATCTCACGTTCTACATATATGGTATACAATCAAAACCGTAAGCACGTATTGGGTAATGGATTTCCAACTATGACAAGGTATGGAACCACATTTCGCTAGTGTACCTCTAGAGAGGAATACACTGGGTTTAACAAGAACATCTAGCAACCCGACCACACATTACCGACCACTCATTTCGCTTGAGTGTATCGAATGTATATCACCAACGGTTGGGATCAGCAACCGTTTCCCGAATGGGATAGCATCAACAATGGATTTTTTAGAAGTAAATGAAACTCTAGATCAGGTGATTATACACCCTAATAGGTGCGACCTACATAGCCATGTTGTCTGCCTGATTTCTGTCATTTCCTGGATGTAAGGCTAGAAGCTACGCTTATCTCTGATAGATCACACGTTTATTCACTTCGAATGTCACATCGTCATACCCGCCAAATCACAAATTGATTTCCCTAAAAATACCACGGGTATACAGCTAAGAGAAACGAATGCCTCCGCCACCAAACGTGAATACGTTTGAAGAGATCAACTTATGCAATCTATTAGATATACTCTGTCAAACATTCTTCCATACAGGTCGTCCTGGGACTGGACAAACCGAAGGCACTATTCTGTAAACAGGACAACCCTTGCACTTTACTCCGTCTTTAATTATCTTTGGCATATATGATTCGCAACGCTTATGCCAATACGGAGTGGTTCTTCGGATAATAATCCAACCGGTCTCTCCATATTATCAACGTTAAAATGGTCAAAACTTCGATATTTGGTGATTTAACTATCAAATGAAAACATGTATGTGTTCACACAACGATCTTATTTCCAAATGGAAATTCTATCGATCAATCATCATTCAACATTTAACCCTTTTTAAATTAATTTACATATCTCCTATTTCCATATATTCAACATTTTCTTATTTTCTAAATTTAGAAAATATACGTTATTAACAATGGAAAACATTTCCATTTCTTATTCACGCATCACTACCATTCCACAACTATTAGTCTCTAACCGTAAACTAATAAGAGAACAATTCTCTACGTATAAACCCCGAAAGGCCGAAATCAACATCAGATCGATACTTAGAAAACTATTCAACCTAACTAATCTCTAGTCAGTTTTTAATCTTGTTTAACTCTATTTCGAATAACTAATATTCGATAAACTCTATTTCGAATAACTAATATTCAATTAACTCTAATCGACTAATTCTAACTCGATTAATTCCTTTATATAATCCATTACGTTTCTACCACTTAACTCTTATAAATAAATATCCTCCTTTATAAACTACTATTTATTTTCTAATAAATGTTCTCCTTTATAAAATCCTATGATTTTATAAATACTTTATTTTCAAAATATTTCCTTTTATAAAATCGATTGATTTTATAAAATTCCTTTATTTCAATATACATTGAAATAATTCTTTTTACATCCCGGGGTCTCTTATGATATTTAAAATAGAAACCACAATGATCGATATCATTTAAACACATATAATCAAACAAATTATATATCACATCATACATTACCATATATGAACAGGACAATATCATAAATATTGAGGAGTCCAGTTGGACCCCTCCAACCTGTTCCCTGCATCACAGATGTTAAACAACGCAAATAACACGAATATAAAATATTCTGTTAACAGAATCAATATTCGATTAACGATTTTTATATATATCGTTATCTATATTTTCAACCAATACATACATAATTCAACCAAACAGTTAACACATAGCAATCAGTCATCATTTATCAGTTCTAAATATACGTTATAAAAATATAACTGTTCAGAGTTGGTGAGTTTTACTCACTTCGGCAATTCATCGTTAAAGAATGATAAACTGTTGTTTGATTTGAATCGAACAAATTATTTCGCCATAAATTCAAACGAGCTCCAATGGACTTCCAGTCAGTTCCATTGGGTAGTGTCCGTCCATACGATCTTGCTGGATCTTGTTTCATCTATTTCTGATCAAGTATGGAGAAGTTATAAATTATACAAGTTATACGATCATTATAAATTAAATTAAAACTAAATTTTTTAATTTAAATTGTGCTCACAATTATCATAGGGCCCAACCCAATTTCATTCACCCATACCCATCCTATCTTTTTCTCCTCCAATGCATACACGAATCCCAACTCTTCCCTTAACTTCTTCACGATTTAAACTCAAACAACTCCAATTAACTTGCTCACCAAAATATCTATCATCTTATGCTATTTTCATAAAACTCGAACACCCCACTGTTCATGATCAACAACCATGAACACTGCCATTACTGACTCCCAGCGTAGCTTCTTTTGACACCATATATCTTCAAAAGTTCAAGATAAAACCATTTGCTGTTTTAAGCAAAAGTTACCGTTATTAACAATTTCTCATTGTCTTCTCAAAAGAGACTTCACAGCTGCTCCCATACCAGTTGGAACATCCATCCGTACCCCTTATTAACTCCACGGAGATGAAAACAAACAAATCATAACCCATCTCCTCCAAGGCAAAGACCCGCTTCCTTCATCATTTTCATAAACACCTTCCATAAAATCCTCCTTCTACTTCGCTGCTCCAGTACATTTCCCCATACTTACTGTAACATGCTAGAATCCTCAACCATTAACAGACCAATCATTAACTCCATCAATTTTTAACACCATTGTTTTTTCCAAATCCAAGACTGTAATCACCCCCAAACGTTTTTAATCCTTCCAATGAAACACCCCAAGTTCGATTTCCCATTAAATATATATTAAACTATGGTTATCGTTAATTTAATCTTCAACAACTCTGTATCGTTCCAGGTTCCCACAAAAACATCGACCTCCCTCAACCTGGTACGCATTTAACTGTATGAGCACCTTGTACCTTCGAACTCCCCAACAAGGAAACCGCGACACCCTATACGATCTCAAAGACCCCTAACCTTCTTCGAATTCAATAAATTCGCAAAAAAAAAGAAGGCATCGCGCCCCACTTGATATAAACAGACCGAAGTACCAGCTCAAAGAATCCATCCAAGAAAGATTTCCTTTTGATTTCAATTTGCTTTGATTTTTTTGAAGCACTCATTCTCGCTGTGTGAAAATAATGAGCGACGTCGGCTTGTTTTTGAGTTTACAGAATTTTGGTCTTAAGGGAATGTTAATGGTATTACATAGGATTTTTGTGAGGTTGTTTTATGTCAACGTAATTGTTTTGAGTTGAGGAGAGAACGTGGTCTTTGTTTTTACCATACACATTTTAGTCTTGTAATGTTTGGTAGTTTATATGGTCTTGATGTTACCATACACATTTTAGTCTGATAATGTTTTACGGTCTCTAATACACAAAATTTATATGATTGTACGGACTGCTATAGACAGAGTTGAACATACCGTTGTGATGACCAACGTACCACGACCCCAAAGATATAATAATATCGGTAGATCAACTCATATTGTGAAACCCCAAAATATTTGTATAGGGTGCAAAATACTCCAAATAAAAAGTCGCGTATTCAATTAATTAAAAATTACAGTAAAATTCGAAAAATTAAATTATCACTACATCTCAAAGGGCTTGCCTAAATTCGAGGCCAATATTTAATTATAATTAAATATATCGTTATGGTTATGGCGCTATTTTTCTGAGAATTTGATTTGGACGTAAATCAAAATCTACACGACGAAATCTCGATTTTTATCTTCCACTAGAAAAATATACTTCACCATCTCCGTACGTTTCTTGTTTCACATAAATCCGATTTAAAACGGACCCTGTATATCCAATTGAAGTTCAAATCGCCAAATAGCGAACTGCCGTGCCATTTCGAGCTCGATTATGATTATATTACAATTTATACATTCAACTGTCGTTATTTAAATATATTCGTTATTCTAATTCAATTCTAAACTGAATTAAATATCACAGATGATCCCGTTCACACCATATCGCCATTTCAGCCAATTCTGATTATTTCAGAATTAAATATATTATTTTAATTAAATATTCACCATTATTTAATTCAATGGCCATGAACTCCTTTTAATCACCTTTTAAATAATTAAATTAATTATTATGTTGCTGAAAATGCGGGTCATTACTTTCTTCCCCACTTAAAATAATTTCGTCCTCGAAATTGCTAAGGTAGAAAACAAACCCTATTGATTGGTTAGAACTTATTTGTTCACTTCTTAAATTCAGTTTCACTAAACCAATTTAATTTCAATTAAATTATTAATTAATCTTATCAACGAAAATTTTCAAAAATCCTGAAAATTTTCTAACACCTTAACTTTTCGAAAAATTTCGCCAGCACCTCCTTTGTACTGGTCAATCGGTCAAACTCCAACTCGCCTCTCTGGGCCATCTCCAACCCAAAAGAAAATCAAACAGCCAAGCGTCTTGCCAGATCGGCTCATAAATCACCAAACTCATATGAAATATAAACTTGTACCTTTTGTCGGGTATATCATTATATCATTTCCATCTGCTGTTAATTCAGCATATACCAACATCATCTTAACCAATTTCCAATCGGTTTTTATCCACAAATCCAACCATTTGCTTATACCTAAGTCGAATTCCATTCAAACTCAAATTCCAATCTAAATTCAAAATTCTTACTCAACACTTCAACTTACTCAATATCATTATATCTTAATTCAAACTCCACTTAACTGGTTTCAGTTCAATTCCAGTTTGCTTTTTACAAATCTCTATTTAAATTTGTTTTTAATTCAAACGGTCTATTCCTGCGATTTTTAAACAGTTCACTATATCAAAATCAAACTACCCTTTCAGGATTCAAAACAACTCATTTTCCCAAAACAATTCGAAATCAATATCTTTGGTAGTAATCTATCACTTACAAACTCGAAAATGAACACTGATTATGCTGCAGTCATTATCAGAGTTATTTTCCAGTTATCGAAGTGAGTTCAATGCTATATCACTTTCAAAATCATTCTTAAACACTTTTATTTTGAAATCAGTTCAAAATATCATTCACAAATGCTTGGAATACAATTTAAAATCTCCCAGGATCTTAAAATTTACGTATATTTAATCCAAGTCTATTTACAAACTCTGTTCCAAATTTCCAAGGTTTTAATTTCAATTCTGATTCAAATTCATATTTTGTTCATTTCGATTTCATATATTTCACTTATATGAATTCTGATCGATTATTTACATAACCATTTAATTTATAATCTTACTCGATTATAATAACAACCAATATATCCAATATATTATAATCATTTCAATATAAATCCTTTATATCAAAATATAATTTTGGGTAAAATTATTTTGTTTTACCCACTTTTCAAAACATACCATGTCGGTTCATCGTATCCGAGTGTTTAGTAATTCCTATCGACACAATGGATCAAACTGATCGACCAGAAATTCATAAGCCACTCAATCAATAAATCTCCACAATATAAAACCATTTTATATTGAATAACAAATACGCACACGTATATATACACTCAAACTCAATCTAGGGTATTATTAACCCTACCTCTACCGAGCCACACCACAGAGCAAAGGTAAATACTTAACCTTATGCTCTGATACCAACTATAACGACCCGGATTTTGACGATCTTGGTTATCCGATATACAACACATATCGAACATCAAGAGTCGAAAATACTGGATGGTTAATGTGAGAAATTAGAGGATGGGAATAGATAAGATAGAACTTATAGAATAGAAGAAGAAGAAGAACATCATCAGAGTAAACACGAATCTCACAGCGGAACGAATAAAATATAACATAACTTTTGAAATACAAACAATATATGTATACAATAACATTTCAGAGTACAACACTTACAACAACAGCGGAAATAAATAATAGCTATATAATTCTGAAGCCTCCTGCTCCAAGCTCTCCAAGTGCATCTGTGAAATTCTGACTACTTGACTGCCCTTACAAATTTAGGCACCCAAGATTTTAGGGAAAACAAAACAAAATAAACTCCGGGTCAGTCATGGGACTGGTGTGAGTAAAACAATTTTAAACAGTTTGAACAAGTAAACGATATCTCATAAGACCACGCCGTATAACGCAACGGGTTTTTCCCTCATGAGAATCAAAAATATCTTTATATCAAAAACCTTTTGATATTATAATAATGTCTATCAACCACAATATAATAATCATCTAGTAGAAACACTTTCATCTCACGTTCTACATATGTGGTATACAATCAAAACCGCAAACAAGTATTGGGTAATGGATTTCCAACTATGACAAGGTATAGAACCACCTTTCGCTAGTGTACCTCTAGAGAGGAATACACTGGGTTCAACAAGAACATCTTGCAACCCGACCACACATGACCGACCACTCATTTCGCTTGATTGTATCGAATGTATATCACCAACGGTTGGGATCAGCAACCGTTTCCCAAATGGGACAGCATCAACAATAGATTTTTTAGAAGTAAATGAAACTCTAGATCAGGTGATTATACACCCTAATAGGTGCGACCTACATAGCCATGATGCCAGCCCGATTTCTGTCATTTCCCGGATGTGAGGCTAGAAGCTACGCTTATCTCTGACAGATCACACGTTTATTCACTTTGAATGTCACATCGTCATCACATCGTCATACCCCCAAATCACAAATTGATTTCCCTAAAAATACCATGGGTATACAGCTAATAGAAACGAATTCCTCCGCCACCAAACGTGAATACATTTGAAGAGATCAACTTACGCAATCTATTAGATATACTCTGTCAGACATTCTTCCATACAGGTCGTCCTGGGACTGGACAAACCGAAGGAACTATTCTGTAAAAAGGACAACCCTTGCACTTTACTCCGTCTTTAATTATCTTTGGCGTATATGATTCACAACGTTTATGCCAATACGGAGTGGTTCTTCGGATAATAATCCAACCGGTCTCTCCATATTAACAATGCTAAAATGGTCAAAACATCGATAGTCGGTGATTTAAATATCAAATGAAAACATGTCTGTGTACAAACAACGATCTTATTTCCAAATAGAAATTCTATCAATCAATCATAATTCAACATTTAACCCTTTTTAAATTAATTTACTTATCTCCTGTTTCCATATATTCAACATTTTCTTATTTTCTAAATTTAGAAAATATACGTTATTAACAATGGAAAACATTTCCATTTCTTATTCACGCATCACTACCATTCCACAACTATTAGTCCCTAATGGTAAACTAGTAAGAGAACAATTCTCTAAGTATAAACCCCGAAGGCCGAAATCAACATCAGATCGATACTCAGAAAACTATTCAACTTAACAAATCTCTAGTCAGTTTCTAATCTTGTTTAACTCTATTTCGAATAACTAATATTCGATAAACTCTACTTCGAATAACTAATATTCAATTAACTCTAATCGACTAATTCTAACTCGATTAATTCTTTTATATAATCCATTACGTTTCTACCACTTAAGTCTTATAAATAAATATCCTCCTTTATAAACTCCTATTTATTTTCTAATAAATGTTCTCCTTTATAAAATCCTATGATTTTATAAATACTTTATTTTCAAAATATTTCCTTTTATAAAATCGATTGAATTTATAAAATTCCTTTATTTCAATATACATTGAAATATTTCTATTTACATCCTATGGTCTCTTATGATATTTATAATAGCAAAACGCAATGATCGATATCATTTAAACAAAAAATAATCAAACAGATTATATATCACATCATACATTACCATATATGAACATGACAGTATCATAAATATTGAGGAATCAAGTTGGACCCCTCCTACCTGTTCCCTGCATCACAGATGTAAAACAACGCAAATAACACGAATATAAAATATTCTGATTAACAGAATCAATATTCGATTCACGATTTATATATATATTTTTATCTATATTTTCAACCAATACATACACAATTCAACCAAACAGTTAATACACAGCAATCAGTCATCATTTATCAGTTCTAAATATACGTTATAAAAATAGAACTGTTCAGAGTTGGTGAGTTTTACTCACATCAGCAGTTCATCGTTAAAGAACGATAAACTATTGTTTGATTTGAATCAAACAATTTATTTCGCCATAAATTCAAACGAGCTCCAATGGACTTCCAGTCAGTTCCATTGGGTAGTGTCCGTCCATACGATCCTATCGGATCTTGTTTCGTCTATTTCTGATCAAGCATGGAGAAGTTATAAATTATACAAGTTATACGATCATTATAAATTAAATTAAAACTAATTTTTTTAATTTAAATTGCACTTGCAATTATCATAGGGCCCAACCCAATTTCATTTACCCAGACCCATCCTATCTTCTTCTCCTCCAATGCATATACGAATCCCAACTCTTCCGTTAAATTCTTCACGATTTAAACTCAAACAACTCCAATTAACTTGCTCACCAAAATATCTATCATCTTATGTATTTTCATAAAACTCGAACACCCCACTGTTCATGATCAACAGCCATGAACACTGCCATTACTGACTCCCAGCGTAGCATCTTTTGACACCATATATCTTCAAAAGTTCAAGATAAAACCATTTGCTGTTTTAAAGCAAAAGTCACCGTTATTAACAATTTCTTATTGTCTTCTCAAAAGAGACTTCACAGCTGCTCCTATACCAGTTGGAACATCCATACGTACCCCTTATTAACTCCACAGAGATGAAAACAAACAAATCACAACCCATCTCCTCCAAGGCAAAGACTCGCTTCCTTCATCATTTTCATAAACTCCTTCCACACAATCTTCCTTCTACTTCGCTGCTCCAGGAAATACATTTCCCCATACTTACTGTAACATGCTATAAGCCTCAACCATTAAAAGACCGATCATCAACTCCATAAATTTTTAACACCATTGTTTTTTCCAAATCAAAGACTGTAATCACCCCCAACGTTTTCAACCCTTCCAATGAAACACCCCAAGTTCGATTTCCCATTAAATATATATTAAACTATGGTTATCGCTAATTTAATCTTCAGCAACTCTGTATCATTCCAGGTTCCCATAAAAACATCGACCTCCCTCAACCTGGTACGCATCCAACCGTATGAGCACCTTAGACCTTCGAACTCCCCAACAAGGCAGCCGCGACCCCCTATGCGATCTCAGAGACCCCTAACCTTCTTCGAATTCGAGAAATCTACAAAAAAAGAAGGCATCGCGCCCCACTTGATTTAAAAAGACCGAAGTACCAGCTCAAAGAATCCATCCAAGAAAGATTTCCTTTTGATTTCAATTTGCTTTGATTTTTTTGAAGCACTCATTCTCGCTGTGTGAAAATAATGAGCGACGACGGCTTGTTTTTGAGTTTACAGAATTTTGGTCTTAAGGGAATGTTAATGTTATTATATATGATTTTTGTGAGGATGTTTTAAGTCCACATAATTGTTTTGAGTTGAGGAGAGGATGTGGTCTTTGTTTTTACCATACACGTTTTAGTCTTGTAATGTTTGGTAGTGTATGTGGTCCTGATGTTACCATAAACGTTTTAGTCTGATAATGTTTTACGGTCTCTGATACAAAAAATTTATATGATTGTACGGACTGCTATAGACAGAGTTGAACATACCGTTGTGATGACCAACGTACCACGACCTCAAAGATATAATAATACCGGTAGATCAACTCATATTGTGAAACCCCAAAATATTTTGTATAGGGTGCAAAATACTCCAAATAAAAAGTCGTGTATTTAATTAATTAAAAATTACAGTAAAATTCTAAAAAAATTAAATTATCACTACGTCTCAAAGGGCTTGCCTAAATTCGAGGCCAATATTTAATTATAATTAAATATATCGTTATGGTTATGGCACTGTTTTTCTGAGAATTTGATTTGGACATAAATCAAAATCTACACGACGAAGTCTCAATTTTTCTCTTCCACTAGAAAAATATACTTCACCAGCTCCGTACGTTTCTTGTTTCACAGAAATCCGATTTAAAACGGACCCTGTATATCTAGTTGAAGTTCAAATCGCCAAATAGCGAACTGCCATGCCATTTCGAGCTCAATTATAATTATTTTATAATTTATACGTTCAACTGTCGTTATTTAAATATATTCATTATTCTAATTCAATTCTAAATTGAATTAAATATCACAGATGATCCCGTTCACACCATATCGCCATTTCAGCCAATTCTGATTATTTCAGAATTAAATATATTATTTAATATATTATTTTAATTAAATATTCACCATTATTTAATTCAAAGACCATGAAATCCTTTTAATCACCTTTTAAATAATTAAATAAATTAATTATTATATTGCTGAAAATGCGGGTCATTACAGACATGGTAATAAATTGGACTACTTAACCAAATCTAATCCGTAGGGATTGTATGATTGTGAAATAAGGTTTGGGTTAAGTAAATTGATTGGAATAGTGGATTGGATAAGCAAACTTGGAGGGGGTGGGTAATATTTACATATAGGCCCAGAAACTTAACCAGATAAGGTTATGTAATTAAAGACACCTAGAGGTATACATAACCGGAGGAAATAATAAAGTTATGTAATTAAAGACACCTTTTAGGTTAAGCATAACTGGTATAGGGCTATGTAATTAAAGACACCTAGTGGTATACATAGTCGGTGAAAAACCTAGTGGGGGATACAAGACAAAGGGGAGAGCTTGTATCATATTGTGTGGGACCCATTTCAGTCATTAACCTGGAGTAAGTATCAAATAAAATACTCCGTACAAGGCGGAGATGGGACATGCTTACTGACTGATTGTACAAGACCCAAACATGGAGGACGGTGTGGGCAGCGCAAACCGATTGGGCCATGTGCGTGCATGAGCCGGGAAGAGGGTGATAAGACGACCGTAACACTAGTAGATATGGGACTGTGCATATCAGTGACGGGTTGCCACTATAGGACGTGATACATCCTACCGTGGGGCCGACACAGAGTATCTACGGAGTAGGGATCCGATCGATTAAGGTAGTGGTTAGGGTATATTTTGACATATGCCTTAAGTCAGCCAATCGATTAGGGTAGCGGTTAGGGTATATTTTTACTTATGCCTTAAGTCTACCACCTTATAGTAGAAGGGATCATCTCATTCTGGTGGTTATGCCTTAAGTCTACCACCTTATAGTAAAAGGGATCATCTCATTCTTGTTATACTAGTAATAGTGTGAGTAAAGATTAGAGAAGTGTATACACCTTACCCTGTCTACCATGTTACACCTGCCTTTTATGTAGTGATCTCTCTTATCCGCTTTATATGCTAATCATGTTCCTTTTATTTATTTACTGGCTAAAAGTAACTAGACTCGCAAGACTTTATGTCTGACACTTTTGTTTCTCCTTCTTTCTTCCGTTCCCCCCCCCGGTTCTCAGGGAGGAAACACTCAGGCTTAGTCAGGACTCAGTTATCATCTTGCTAGGAGCTACTTTTGAAGTATGGCTCAAGTTCTTATCTCTACTATGGCTTAATTCTTTCAATTGGGGAATTATGGTTTTTATATTCTTATATACTTTGATGATGGAAGACAGAAGTTATTTTATTGTAATGGTTTTTGTTACTTAAGGTATTGTGGACCACAGTATTATGATTTATGTTTGAAATAAAAATTTAAATTTCTGCTGCTATCTTATTTATATCTGTCTTGTAATTATTCTGTGTCTGTTTATCTATAACGCTTCATGAAACTTAATGTATTCCCTTAGTGAGTGACATTAACGGACGCGGGGTGTCACACTTGATATCAGAGCTGAAGGTTACCATAAGATAAAAGTTTTTGAAAATTATTTTCAAAAAGGTTTTAAAAGAAAGAATTTTCATAAAGAAAAGTCTGTTTTGAAAAACATTACCCAAAAAGCCATATGTAGTATCCTTTGGTCCTTTATCTAAATTTCTTCATTTTTCAGCATGTTTGGGGAAGAAAACATTCCTAATATCCCAGAGGGCTTCACAATAACCGGATGGTTCCGTAGATACGTGGAGGCTATAGCGCCTGCCAAAGGCCAAGGAAATGTTTCTCCCCCAGCTGTACCAGTCATTCCTCCTCCTCCCCATCCAAGAGCAGATAACTTCGCCAAGATCTCCAAGGTCTTCCATGCTATGGGAGGGAAGCCATTCCATGGGAACAAAACATTTGTAGAAGCTCGGAATTGGCTTAAGGAGACCAATGACTTATTCGTAATCTTTGAAGTAGAGGATAGAAGGAAGGTCCAGTTAGTCGCCTAGCTATCGAAGGACGAAGCCTCATTTTGGTGGGAAGTCACTCAAGCTGGAAATCCGGTGGAAACTTGGGAAGATTCTAGATAGAGGTTCGAAATGAAATTTCTTTCCCAAGCCGAAAACAGCATGCAGATGGAGAGATTCTTAGCACTCAAACATGGAAACTTGATGGTAAAAGAGTGAATTCAACCATCTAGCAAGGTTCGGTTTAGAGTTGGTGGATACACCGCATAAAAGGGCTTTGCGGTTTGCTAAAGGGCTGAATGAGCGTCTACATGGTTTAGCCATGCCCCATATTCCAATGGGGGCTACTTTTGAAAAGCTTGTCGATATGGGCCTAATGCATGAGGAAGACAAGGGAGAAAAGAAGGCTGAGGAGACATCACAAAATAGGAAGTTTTGGCCCAAAAAGGGGCACCAGCAAAAGCAAAAGAAAGGAGGGAAAAATGATAAAGGCAAGGATAAGAGAAAATGTCACCATTGTGAGAAGGAAGGTCATCTGGTTAAATATTGTAAGCGAAGGAAGAACTCTTGCTACCACTGTGGAGAGGCTGGACACTTTGCTAGAGAGTGCCCAAAGAAACAGGCATCACAGGGATAAGGTCAAAGGACAGGGACTTCTGGAGGGTAGGTGCATGCTCTCGTGATCAGTGCTCCTGATAAAGGTAGACAAATTACTGTGGAAGGTTTAATTTATCTTTCAAACCATCCTATTAGAACACTTTTTGATTCTGGTGCCTTACATTCATTTATATCAAGTTCTATAGTTGAATCTCTGCATTTAATTACTAGTATGTTAGTGGATCCCGTAGTTGTTTCAAACCCCATTGGTGGTTCGACTCATTTATCTATAATTTTTCGGGGTTTGAAAATATCTGTGTTAGGCATCGAGTTTGAATGCAACGCGTATGTGCTCGGGTTTATGGACTATGGGTTGATTCTTGGAATGGATTGGCTTACCACGTATGGTGCCATTCTGGATTGTGAGAAGAGGGTTGTTAGGCATCTGATTTTTCATGGCAGAACCCTCGATATTTCGTATGACCCACAAGGGTCGGTTATGCTTAGTTTCCTGGAGTCTATGGATGCATCTATCGACGATCTTCAATCTGTTCCAGTAGTCAGGGATTTTTCCGATGTTTTTGATGAGGTTCAGAGTTTACATCCAAGGCACGAGATCGACTTTTGTATATATTTGGTGGACAACGCAAAGCCAATTGCATTGCCGGTGCGCTACATGGCTCTGAGGGAAAGGAGAGAGCTGAGTAAGCAAGTGAGGGAGCTACTTGAGAAAGGGTTCATCAGACGAAGCATATCTGAATGGAGTGCTCCAGTTGTATTCGCGACTAAGGCGGATGGTTCGCTTCGTTTGTGTGTTGACTATAGAGAGCTGAATAAACTCACTAGGAAGAATAGGCACCCGCTTCCAAGGATTGGTGATTTATTTGATCAGCTTGTTGGTCCCTCGGTATTTTCCTATTTAGACTTGGCCACGGTGTTCCATCAATTGAAGGTGGCTGAGGACACCATAGATAAGACTACTTTTAGGACTCTGGATGATTTCTTTGAATGGCTAGTTATGCCTTTTGGGCTGACGAATGCACACGCCTATTTTGTCGATCTGATGAGTAGGGTGCTTTGGGAGTTCCTAAATAAATTTGCTATAGTCATTATCGATGATATTTTGATCTTCTCCAAAAGTGAAGAAGAGCATGCCCAACATTTGAGAGAAGTTTTGAAAACTCTCTGTGACCAGCAGCCTAAAGCAAAATTCTCTAAATGCTATTTTTGGAGAAAAGAGGTGAGATTCTTAGGGCATGTAGTCTCCAAAGAAGGGATAACTGTAGATCCTGCGGAGGTGGTTGTAGTGTAAGATTGGCAGGTTCCTAAAAATGCAACCAAGGTGAGAAGATTTCTTGGGTTAGGAGGTTACTATAGGAAGTTCATTAAGGACTTCGCAGAGATATCAGCCCCACTCACCAGGCTGACAATGAAGAACTTGGCATTTTCATAGAATATAGACTGTGATGTTGCTTTCCAATGACTGAAGAGGGCTCTGAAAACAGCCCCAGATTGTCCTTTCCTGACGGGAATAAGGTGTTTGCTGTTTACACTGATGCGTGTGGTACAGGGCTTGGTGCGGTTCTAATGCAAGAAGGGAAAGTAGTGTGATATAGGCGTAGACAGTTGAGAGTTCATGAAAATAACTACCCCATCCATGATCTAGAGTTAGCTTCCATAGTGTTTGTGTTAAAGACATAGCATCATTATTTACTTGGAGAGAAGTTCGAGTTATACACCGATCATAAATCTCTCAAGTATTTGTTCTCGCAGAAGGATCTCAATTTAAGGCAACAACAGTGGATGGAGTTTCTAGCTGCTTATGATTTTGAGATTTCTTATACCCCTGGTAAGGGTAACGTGGTGGCAGACGCACTAAGTAGGCAGAGGGTTTCCCTGAGTCCTCTGTTTGTGGAAAGAAAGAACTTGGAGTTTATATCAGCTTTTGATTTTAGAACCTCTATCGAGATTTTGCCTGATTTGTTTGCATCCTTGGAGAGACGACCGACTCTTATGGACCAGATAGGAGCTTTGCAACAAGGTGACCCACAGATTGTAGACACCATGGACAAGCTCAGAAGAGGGGAGACTTCTAGTCACCTCAGTAGATATGCTATAGATGAAAAGGGGTGGTTGCGACGAGATGGAATGCATTGTGTTCCTCAAACTGGAAGCTTGATAAAAGCAATCCTAGAAGGAGCCAATCGTTCTAAGATGACCATTCATCCAGGCAGTGATAAGATGTTCAAAGATATAAAGAGGGTTTTCTTTTGGCCTGAGATGAAGAAAGATGTGGCCGAATTTGTTTCTCAATGTTTAGTTTGCCAGCAAGACAAAACTGGGCAAAAGAAGCCCGGCGGATTACTTCATCCTTTGGAGGTTCCACAGTGGAAATGGGAGAGCGTCCCTAGATCGAAGAAAGGCAACAACAGTATCTGGGTTGTGGTAGATAGACTCACTAAGAGTGCTCACTTTATTCAAGTTAAGAGTAAGATGACGACATCATGGTTGGTAGCAATTTATGTTTGTGAGTTAGTTCGTCTTCATGGGGTACTTTCCAGCATTGTGAGCGATCATGACCCTATCTTTACCAGCGAATTTTGGAGGAGCTTGCAAGAAGCATTAGGTACACAGTTGTGTTTAAGCACCACTTATCATCCTCAGTCCGATGGACAGATAGTGAGGGTGAACAGGATTTTTGAAGACCTTTTGAGGCCGTGTATCCTAAACTTCAGAGGGACTTGGGAATAGAATCTTCCTTTAGTAGAGTTTTCCTATAATATATCAAGCTAGCATCGGCATGGCACCCTTCAAAGCATTGTACAGACGACCTTGTATATCAGCAACTTGTTGGTAGGAATCTACAGAAAGATTATTACTTGGACCAGTTATGGTTAGAGAAACGTTTGAAAAGATTGGCCTTATTCGAAGGCGGATGAGGACAGCTCAAGATAGGAAGAAATCCTATGCAGACTAGAGAAGGACTGACATCGAATTTGAAGTGAGAGACTTAGTTTTTATCAAAGTGTCACCTCTGAGGAATGTGGTTCGCATCGGATCGATTGGGAAGTTGGCACCTAGTTTTGTGGGACCATTTCCCATAACCGAGAGGATTGGTGTAACACCCTGTAGTTCTGTAACATTGAGTTTCACAAATTAAAGTATAGTTAATTCTAAATGTGGGAATTAAGGGAAACGGGTTACGCCGGTGCTTTCGACTCGGAATTCTGCTTGAGATAGGGTCCGAGTTTGCGTAAATCGGACTCCGTATGAAGGAGTTATGGCCTTCCGAAATTTCAGAATTCAGTTTAAAATTCAAAACAGTTCAGAGCGAAATTCAAAATTTGAAAAATAAGTTCAAATTGGGCTGGGCGGGAAAATTCCTGCCCAGAGACCAGGTCGACCATGGTGTCGACCTGGTCACCCCCAGTTCGACCATAGTGTCGACCTGGTCACCCCCAGGTCGACCATAGTGTCGACCTGGGTGTCGACCTGCCTGGTCGGCCTGGTTGGGTCCTGGCTCGAATTTCCGAGCCTGACCTTGTCACTAGGGCTGAGTTGTCTTCTTTTGATTGGCTTCTCTTTAGAACGGATGTCTTTGATTAAACCTGGCTTCATCGACGACTCTAATTAACTTGCAACTCTATAAAAACACACTAGGTCTACAACTAAAATTCACACAAAAATAAGAACTTGAGCCGCCATGATGTCAGAAGAAAACTAAGGAGAGCCTCCGCTTGAAAAGAGACGAACAACGATTCAAGAAACAAAACTCTAATCTAATCTCTACACAATGTTTCCTACACCAAGGGAAAGCTTTGCAAACTCAGAATAACAGAAACCAGAAAACAAGTTTCAGCGCCCGTTGTAAGTATAGTGGTTTTCTGAATATGAATAGAAATTGCGATGTGATTCGATGTAAATGAAATTAGGATTTTACTATCGCAAAATATTGATGTAAATTCTGTGTATTGCGTTGATTATGTCATATTTTGATGCGAGCCTATTGACATTTGTATATGAAAATAAATATCACTTGCAAGTTTGTAGTAAAACACTAGAATTGACATCTTTATGTTATGTCATTAACATGGTTAGCATAAATTCTTTTGTTAGGCCTACGTTGAGACTCATGTAAACATGTTCCAAGTTGAAACCTTTTATGCCTACACGACCCAAAACCTTTGTATGCATTATTGTCTTTATTTGCAAGTGATAATTGGGTTTATGCAAGTACCTTTTGGTTACACAAATTATACTAGTTTCATGTTGAAATAGGCTACTTGATGTAAAGTTAGTTTACACCTTTGGATTATGTCAAAAAGTGGACATTTTTATGCTAGTTTGGTGTTTGACATTATGCCTAGTTATATGTGTATAAAACCATGTTTAAACAAGTCTTAGAGTACGCCATTTCATGTGACACCTATTATGCTATACCATGTTATATCTTTATAATAGTCCAGAATTTATGATTTACATGACACCTATCTAACTAGATCCAATATTCATGTGCAAGTTTGTGACATGTTATGCAATATTATGATTCATGTTATGCGAGATAACCTTATTTATCCAGTTACTCCTTTATGTCACACGCTAATCGATAATTATGTTTAGGCCAAATTTCATAGTATAGGTTCCAACGGACTGGGTTTAGAAGCACGTAGCTTCGGGGGATGTGAGGGTACTCTTGGTATCCCTCTGTGAGGTTGCAGATGATCCGCCTGGGCTCACAGAGGTTAAGGTCTGCGTCAGAAGAACCAAGGGTATGCCTTGGTTGCAATTTAAGGCAACCTAAAGACTGGGATGGACCAGCGTGATTCGACGAGACCAGTAGCCCTGTGATAGCGACTCGTCGTCTACCTACCATCTTGAGTCAATCGTAGTATGCATGCGGAAAGGCTGAGAACTCCCAACAGACCATATACTTGCTATCTAGTTATGGGTGAGGCTGGCCAACATGAAAGTGGGGCACATGTGGCAGGAGTATAGTTCTCGTGCTCGATTTTCTTGGATTGCCTTTCATTAGTTGAGGGAGGGGTCATGTAGGACCATAACCATTGGTAGAAAAACAGACCTTAGCATCTATACTGGCAGATATCTGAAAGCTCCGGACCGAGTTCCGTGTTTCTAGAATAGCCCTGCCACGGGACTCGGATCACATATTTCAGGACATGTGCATCTAGACAGCGATAAACGATTCGCGATACTTACGTGGGGAAAATCTAGGAACATATACCACTCTAGGTAGTGTGTCCTAGACTAGGGGTATCATTCGACAGGTAGCATAATCGCTAGTGGACCTAGGTGGCATAAATCCTGAATTCGAGAAATATTAGATAAGACGCATAAACCCTAGTTGAATCTAGGGAACGCTCGATAGAAAACCCTAGATTAAATCTAGGTAATAAATAATAAATGAGTGCCTGATGGCAACCACAGTTGCAGGGACTGAGAACATGTTATCATTTCATACAGATTACTAGTTGGGATACTAGTTAGGTGGTGCAGAGATTAGTATGGGGTGCGATAGTAATTTCGATTCTAAACCGCTTTGGCTTAGTTTATGGTATTTTCCCATTTTCAGTTTATGCCTGTCATGTCCTTTTCCTTATTCATATACCGAAACACCACTAGGCTTACAAGGCTTTATGTCTAACTCTATGTTTTCTTTCGTCTTCTTTTCTTCCGTTCCCCTCCCCCCAGGTAGTCAGGGAGGGAATAGCTCATATTTGTATGGACCGGTTACTCTTTCCAAGCTTGAAGACTCTTTGATGTGCTGCTTTGGACTCTCTTTTCCACTGCTATGGATGGCTAATGTTTTATTGGGGAATATCATTGTATATTTATGCTTCTTTATTTTGTTAAACAAGATAGATACTCTGTTGTTGGAAAACAATCTTTGTACAAGCTGTTTATAAATGAAATAAAGTTTTTTTTTTACGTTTCCGCTGCTTTATTTATCTGTCTTGTAATTTATCTGCATCTTTTACCTATAATACTTCACAGAACTTAGTGCATTCCCTTTGTGAGTGACACTAACGGATGTGGGGTGTTACACGTGGTATCAGAGCTGAAGGTTTCCGGATCAGATAAAGATTTGAAAAATTATTTTCAAAACGGGTTTAAAAGAAGCATTTTCAAAAAGAATTTTTTTGTTTTAAAGGCATATTCCCCAAAGCCATATGCACTATCTTTTGATTCTCTGTTTGAGTCCTTGTTTCCTTCTTGAGTCTCTGGGGCTCCTGGCTTTCTGGAAGGTAACCTCGTCGAAGGGCGAAATAGTACCCGACTTCCATCTATAGCCGTAATAGTTTCACCTGCAGCTAGTTTTCTTTTAAGCTTTGTAGGGTTTTCTGTACGATAGACGCAGCTTTTGAGAGATTTGTCAACATGATTACCCAAGGAAGAGGATGAGGAGTTTAGCTAAGGGGCACAACCCAAGGATGAAGAATTCATGGATATGGACTTGGCTCACGTAGGCGGAAGGAATTATAAAATCTAAGACAAGAAGAAGTAGATTTACTATGGTATAATAGGGCATATAATCAAGGACAAGGGCAAGGACGAGGGAAAGAATTTTCAGGAGGGCGAGTGCGTGCTTTCACCACCAGGATACCTGGGAGAGAGATAGTAAAAGTCTCCATTGGAAAAGTTTAACTTTTCATTTGATCAACCTGTTAGTACTCTTTTGATCTTAGCGCTTCGCATTCGTTTATACCTGCTTCCATAGTTGAGTCTCTGCACCTAGGTATTTTTATAGTAGAAGATCCCAATTAGTCTCAGATCCAAATTGGTGGTTCGGCCCATTTACCTTTGGTTTGTAGGGATTTTAGAACGGTCACATTAAGTGTTGAGTTTAAGCGTAATGTTTTGGTTCCATGGGCTATGAGTTGATCCTAGGCATGGGTTAGCTGGCTAGTAATTCTGAAAGTTAGACTTTTTGACTTGCCTTGGAAATACCCTCGAGATTATGTGACCCTAAAAGGATCGGATAGGCTTAGCTATCTAGAATCGCTTAATACATTTATCGACGATTTGCAATCCATTAGAATAGTCCATGAGTACGCCGATGTTTTGATTAGGTTAGGGGTTTACCCCTAAAATGCGGGATAGACTTCCGCATATATCCATTTGACAATGAAAAGCCAGCTATCCGATCAATGACAGTTTTGGAAATGGAGGTCAAGAAGCTTCACAATCATGAAGATTAACTAGATAAGGTACGGTACAGAGAAGCTCAAGAAGGTGCGACTTAGAAGACTGAAGGCTAGATACGTGCATCATCCCCTTTTTCTTAAGGGTATATCCTTTCTCTAGGAGTTTTATGCCTACTTGTTTCTAGCTTTTAAGGTATATCCTCTAGGACGTATCATCGATCCTTAGATAGAAGCCAATGGATGTAAACATGTATTTGAAACATGTTATGATTGATGGTTGCAAGTGGTTGCTCGTGGATGCATATACACACCATATGCGCTAGAACGACTTAGTCACTTTCATATTGCATTCGTATATATGTATTTGCTTAACGGATTTAACTTGATATTTTATCATATGGATGTTGCATATATATGAATGGATATACACACATGTAGTATTTACATAACTAGGGATGCTTGCATACATGATTGGACGCATGGCACTGACATAATTTGCATTAAGGAGGTCAACTGAATTAGTAGACCGCCTGATTTTGCATTAGATAAAGACATATACACACGCTATGCATATGAACATAAAAGCATTAGAAATATTTTTAAGGACAATGAATGCCTGTGATTGAATGGTTGAGTAGATGGGTGATTGGGTGGTAGGACACACTCTTCCTAACTTGAAGATTTCGGGGACGAAATCCTTTTAAGAGGGGGAGAATGTAACACCCCGTAGTTCTATAACATTGAGTTTCAAAAATTAAAGTATAGTTAATTCTAAATGTGGGAATTAAGGGAAACGGGTTACGCCATTGCGTTCGTCTCGGAAGTCTGCTTGAGATAGAGTCCGAGTTTGCATAAATCGGACTCCGTATGAAGGAGTTATGGCCTTCCGAAATTTCAGAATTCAGTTTAAAATTCAAAACAGCTCAGAGCGAAATTCAAAATTTGAAAAATAAGCTCAAACTGGGATGGGCGGGAAAATTCCCGCTCAGAGACCAGGTCGACCATAGGGTCGACCATGGTGTCGACCTGGTCACCCCCAGGTCGACCATGGTGTCGACCTGGTCACCCCCAGGTCGACCATAGTGTCGACCTGTGTGTCGACCTGCCTGGTCGGCCTGGTTTGCCTGGTTGGGTCCTGGCTCGAATTTCTGGGCCTGACCTTGTCACTAGGGCTGAGTTGTCTTCTTTTGATTGGCTTCTCTTTAGAACGGATGGCTTTGATTAAACCAGGCTTCATCGACGGGTGTAATTAACTTGCAACTCTATAAAAACACCCTAGGTCTCCAACTAAAATTCACACAAAAATAAGAACTTGAGCCGCCATGATGTCAGAAGAAAACTAAGGAGAGCCTCCGCTTGAAAAGAGACGAACAACGATTCAAGAAACAAAACTCTAATCTAATCTCTACGCAATGTTTCCTACTCCAAGGGAAAGCTTTGCAAATTCAGAATAACAGAAACCAGAAAACAAGTTTCAATGCCCGTTGTAATTATAGTGGTTTTCTGAATATGAATAGAAATTGCGATGTGATTCGATGTAAATGAAATTAGGATTTTACTATCGTAAAATATTGATGTAAATTCTGTGTATTGCGTTGATTATGTCATATTTTGATGCGAGCCTATTGATATTTGTATATGAAAATAAATATCACTTGCAAGTTTGTAGTAAAACATTAGAATTGACATCTTTATGTTATGTCATTAACATGGTTAGCATACATTCTTTTGTTAGGCCTACGTTGAGACTCATGTAAACATGTTCCAAGTTGAAACCTTTTATGCCTACACGACTCAAAACCTTTGTATATATTATTGTGTTTATTTGCAAGTGATAATTGGGTTTATGCAAGTACCTTTTGGTTACACAAATTATACTAGTTTCATGTTGAAATAGGCTACTTGATGTAAAGTTAGTTTACACCTTTGGGTTATGTCAAAAAGTGGACATTTTTATGCCAGTTTGGTGTTTGACATTATGCCTAGTTATATGTGTATAAAACCATGTTTAAACAAGTCTAAGAGTACGCCATTTCATGTGACACCTATTATGATATACCAAGTTATACCATGTTATATCTTTATAATAGTCTAGAATTTATGATTTACATGACACCTATCTAACTAGATCCAATATTCATGTGCAAGTTTGTGACATGTTATGCAATATTATGATTCATGTTATGCGAGATCACCTTATTTATCCAGTTACACCTTTATGTCACACGCTAATCAATAATTATGTTTAGGCCAAATTTCATAGTATAGGTTCATTGAACCTATGCTCCCTTCTTTACTTTGTTTAGGGATTGGGCCTATTAGTAGGCCCAATATCTTCATACGATTAATATGAATAATCGAGCGAGGGTAACGTTGGGACTAACTATTAAATTAAAGTATGTTAATATGTCGGCGGGCCTAAAAACCATGAAATGGGTTAAGGCCATATAAATTATGTACCATTAGTTTGGAATAAAACATGTGACATGAGATATTTACATAAGTAAAAGTGTAAGTCTAGAAAATACGAGTATGCTTAACCCGAGGTTGGATTGAGTTGTGATGTAAACCTGCCCGGACCCGCCCGGCTATCCAGTAGTCACAATAATACCTATCCAATGTCGGTGGTTAAGCATTGAGCCCAATAATGACCCGAGGTTAGACTGAGCTACGGTGTAAACCTGCCCGGAACCGACCGGCACATCCAGTAACCGTAGCAATATCTGTCTAATGTGAGTGGTCAGGTGCTCTAAGAGGTTAAGGACAGATGGTAGGGTTAAGTTAACTAAAACACTTAACCAACTTAACATGTTAACAAGACAAGACTTGTAGGGTTAAGTAACTAAGAAAACACATAGCCAATTTAACATGTTAACTAGACTAGAAGGTGAGGTTAAGTAAAGTTAATACACTTAACCAATTTAACATATTAACTAGACTAGAGGGTAAGGTTAAGTAAATTCATGACACTTAACCGTTACAATCTGATAATTAGATAAGTGAGTGAGGTTAAGTAAATTTAGAATACTTAACCATTATAACACATTAGTTAGATAAGTGGGTAAGGTTAAGTAAATACACTTAGTTAATGTAACATGTTAGCTGGACTAGAGGGTAGGGTTAAGTAAACTTAGAACACTTAACCATCATAGTGTGATAAATTGAACAGGGTTAAGTTGAAACATGAAGGGACAATACCTAACCATTAGAACATGTTAATTAAACAGATGTTAGGGTTAAGTTAACCAAGGGAACACTTAACCGTTTACCATGTTACTTAAAACAGATGGGCAAGATTAGGTTAGGGGACACTTAACCAATACAAGATGAGTGGGTTGGGTTAAGTAACAAGAAATACTTAACCAATATAACTTGGTTTTTGATAGGGTTAAGTCAACATGAACTACTGATAACGCTTAGCCTGTTTAATATGACAAAGGAAGGGGTTAAGCTAACCAGAATTGACTAATGACACTCAACCAATCCAAATTGACGAGAAAGAGGGCTAAGTAGTAAACCCTAGTTAAGAAACAATCGAGAACGGGAGCTAAGTTGAAATCCCCAGTTAAAGAAACTAAGTGATAAACCTTAGTTAACAAGATTTATGGGAAAAGAAACTAAGTGTTAAACCTTAGTTGATAACAACTAAGTAATAATTCTTAGTCAAGAAAACTGAGCCGGTCCATAATAGATGAATAACCCGATATGGTAGATCATCGCTTAACAAGTGCATGAGAAGGAGCAAACGTTTATTCGATTTCGAAAAAGGCTCCAACGGACTGGGTTTAGAAGCACGTAGCTTCGGGGGACGTGAGGGTACTCTTGGTATCCCTCTGTGAGGTTGCAGATGATCCGCCTGGGCTCACAGAGGTTAAGGTCTGCGTCAGAAGAACCAAGGGTATGCCTTGGTTGCAATTTAAGGCAACCTAAAGACTGGGATGGACCAGCGTGATTCGACGAGACCAGTAGCCCTGTGATAGCGACTCGTCGTCTACCTACCATCTTGAGTCAATCGTAATACACATGCGGAAAGGCAGAGAACTCCCAACAGACCATATACTTGCTATCTAGTTATGGGTGAGGCTGGCCAATAGGAAAGTGGGGCATAGGTGGCAGGACTATAGTTCTCGTGCTTGATTTTCTTGGATTGCCTTTCATTAGTTGAGGGAGGGGTCACGTGGGACCATAACCACTGGTAGAAAAACAGACCTTAGCATCTGCATCGGCAGATATCTGAAAGCTCCCGACCGAGTTCCGTGTTCCTAGAATAGCCCTGCCACGGGACTCGGATCGCATATTTCAGGACATGTGCATATAGATAGCGATAAACGATTCACGACACTTATGTAGGGAAAGTCTAGGAACATATACCACTCTAGGTAGTGTTCCCTAGACTAGGGGCATCGTTCGACAGGTAGCATAATCCCTAGTGGACCTAGGTGGCATAAATCCTGAATCCGAGAAATATTAGATAAGACGCATAAACCCTAGTTGAATCTAGGGAACGCTCGATAGAAAACCCTAGATTAAATCAAGGTAATAAATAATAAATGAGTGCCTGATGGCAACCACAGTTATAGGGACTGAGAACACGTTATCATTTTATACAGATTACTAGTTGGGATACTAGTTAGGTGGTGCAGAGATTAGTATGGGGTAAGATAGTAATTTCGATTCTAAACCGCTTTGCCTTAGTTTATGGTATTTTCCCATTTTCAGTTTATGCCTGTCATGTCCTTTTCCTTATTCATATATCGAAACACCACTAGACTTACCAGGCTTTATGTCTGACTCTATGTTTTCTTTCGTCTTCATTTCTTCTGTTCCCCCCCTCAGGTAGTCAGGGAGGGAATAGCTCAGATTTGTATGGACCTGTTACTCTTTCCAAGCTTGAAGACTCTTTGATGTGCTGCTTTGGACTCTCTTTTCCACTGCTATGGCTGGCTAATGTTTTATTGGGGAATATCATTGTATATTTATGCTTCTTTATTTTTTTAAACAAGATAGATACTCTGTTGTTGGAAAAAATCTTTGTACAAGCTGTTTATAAATGAAATAAAGTTTTATTCACTTTTCCACTGCTTTATTTATCTGTCTTGTAATTTATCTTCATCTTTTACCCATAATACTTCACAGAACTTAGTGCATTCCCTTTGTGAGTGACACTAACGGATGTGGGGTGTTACAATTGGCCAAATGGCCTACAGAATAAAGCTCCCAGAAAATCTATTCGGCGTTCATGATGTTTTCCACGTTTCTCATCTGCGGAAGTGTCTGCATGACACCGCAGTAATAGTTGAGCTGAGTGTGTTGGAAGAAGTCGAAGTGGAACGAGAGGCGACAGTCAGGCGAGTCCCTACCCGTATTCTGGGATCAGAAGTTAAGAAGATATGGAATAAAGAGATCAAGTTGCTAATGGTTCAATGGGGTGATAACCTGTAACACTCCACCTCCGCTAGGGTCACTCACAAAGGGAATGCACTTGTTTTGGAGGAGCGTTATCGAGGTAAACAAATACATAAATATTACAAGACAGAACATAAATAAAACAGATGGAGAGAATCAAAAGATAAATTTCATTACTTTCAAAATAGTCAAAGCCTTTTTCAGTCAAAGTACCAAATAGCCAAAGTCATTATTTTCCATTACAACAAATTCTGTCTTGCATAAACAAGGAAGTATAAACTTAAAACATCAAAAGTAGCTTAATTCCCCAAAGGTAGCAGAAATGCAGCCATAGCATAGCTCAAGATCAAACCGTACATGAGCTGACCCGAAAGCAAGCGAAATCCAAGCTAAGTGCTAGAGTTTCCTCCCTGAGAACCTGAGGGGGGAAACGAAAGAAAAAGAAGAGAAAGAAAATGGGTCAGTCATAAAAACTGGTAAGTCCAAGTGACTTTCAGCAAAAAAATAGATAAAGGTAACATGACATGTACAAACTGAAAGTAAACATAAGGATGATGAGGCGTTGGGCAAGATAGACTAAGATAACATGATAAATCAAGTATAAATCAAGTATAACATCACATATTCAAGGTTCTCTGCATCAATTTTACTAGAATCCCAAACCCATGTCTTATATTAATCACAAAATGATCCCTTGGCCCAATATCATGAAATGACCCATTATTAGGTCCAACGGAACGATCCACTAGTCAATCGACTCCCTACAAGTTCTAGCTCGTCATGTGTCTGTGTCATATGGCCCTATCACGAATGTAGTCACCTGTGCTAGGTCCACCATGGGGTGTATCAAGCCCTAGGGTACCAACCACCGACATGAATCAACCATGCACAGATAAACCTACTGATGCCCAATGCCTAATTTTTTAACTTCGGACCACGTGCACGACCATAACCCGCCTGAACCTACACTGGCGCACCAACATAGCCATCGTTCTGGTCGCTTACAATCAGCCCAGTAATTGTGCCCCACCATGCCTAGTCCCAGGGTACCATGATACATCTAGTGGGTTACTCCTGAAATGGACCGCGTAACTAGGGTTTTCGTCTAATAGGTTAAGTGTTGTCATTTAAATTTATAACTTAACCCCTATCAGTCTAACATGTCAAGTTGGTTAAGTGTTGTCTTTCATGTTCATGACTTAACCCTATCATGTGGCATTATTCATTAATGCACCCAAACCTCTTACATTAGACCTGTTGTTGTGGTCACTGGATAAGCCAGGCGGTTCCGGGCAGATTTACACCACAAATCAGTCTGACCTCGGGTTTCAAGCGCGATATGACCAACTACTCACATTGGATCCTATTGTTTGCAGTCACTGGATTTGCCGGGCGGTTCTGGGCAGATTTACACTGCAAACTCAACCCAACCTCGAGTTGGCCATTTTCAAGTTCATTCTAGTGTCATGTCCATGTTCATATTTTCAAGTCAAGTTCGTGTCAAGTTTCAAGGATAAGTTTCATGCCAAGTTTCCTACAATTACCAAATTTTTCCCAACGTTACCCCGTCTAAATATTAGGCTAACAATCTTAGCCTAATTTTCCGTCTGCATGATTTTTGACATATAATATTAGACTAAAAACTTAGCCTAATTTAACGTACACAAAATTTGCATAAAGCGATTCATTAGCATAAACATGACATAGGTGTAAACTTGACATTCTCGGTATAGTCAATATGAACACCATAGGTGTGTACTTGCAAAATAATCAACATGAATATCATGGGTGTGGACTTGCAGCGTAGACTGGACCAACATGTGAATTTGCAACATAGACTAAATCAACTTTCATATATGTGAACTTGCAAATCAATCATGAGCATATGAATAAGTGTGAACTTGAAATATGACATAGGTTTAACATATACACATAAACATGTAGATCCAACATTTAGTCACATATGTGATATGATTTTACAAACAAAAACTTGCATAACATGATAAAGTACACAACTTATCATAACAGGTCATGCTTCAAGTTCCTATACATATGAATAGACTTATTCATTAACTCCCAATTCAACATGATAATAAAATAGAACCACAGGCATAGATCAATATCATTCAATCCCACATACAACATAATCAACATTATTCTATTATCAATCTATTTTTAAGGCATGACATAACTGAATAAATTGATTAAAACATCGCAGGCATATAGATCTGATAACATTATTGATCATGAAAAGGTTTGAATAATAATCTAGTTTCAAGAATAAGGATAGATATAATTTAAATAGAAAAATCCCCAAAATCAAGATCCAAGGAAAAATAAAGAAAAGGCCTGAATAGGAAATCAAGCTTAGATCCGATTTCAAAGTTATAATCCTAGGCAATAACCTCATGGTCATGAATCTCAGGTAATTAGTCACAATTTTCCTTGTCATAGTCATAGGCAATAGTCTTATGTTTATAGTCATAGGCATAGGCATAGTCTTATGTTCACAGTCATAGGCATAGGCATAGGCATAGTCTTATGTTCACAGTCATAGGCATAAGCATAGTCTTATGTTCACCGTCATAGTCTTAGGCCATTAATAATAATTTCAACGTCGTCGACAATATTCCCAATAGTCAAGATCCAAAAAGAAAACAAGAATAGATATGAATTATACATAAACCAGTTCCAATTTATAACATGCCATATTAAGTTTATAGTTTTTATCTAAAAGTAACTGGAACTTACAGATCGTGGTCTAAGAAATTTATATGCAGAAGTCAAGTCTAGAAATTGGTCATTGAATTGCTGAATCGTTGAATCTTGCTTTGATTGTAGAAGCAAATCCCCAATTCCTAGCCGTAGTCTTCAAGAAATAATGTTCGCATTTTAATTTAATTTAATTTAGTTTAGAGAAAGAAGAAGAAGCCATGGTCATCAAGAGTTTGAGCAGCATAAGGTTAGAGAAGAATGGTGTAAAGAAAATGAGGCTAGAGGGCAATTTATATAGAATTTCAAACTAATTAGAGCCGTCGATGAAGCTAGCGTTAATCAAGGCCATCCATCTCAAGAGAAGCCAATCAGAAAGTGACAAGTTAGCCTTAGTGACACCCCAGAGCTCAGAAATTCGACCAGAACCCGACCATGCCAGCCAGGGCCTGAGCAACAGGTTTCTGCTCGGCCTAGGCGCACCTGCCAAGTGCGCCAATGCAAAATTGCATGGGTGCACTTCCCAAGTGCGCCAGTGCAATTTTGTTCTGGCGCACTTCCCAAGTGCGCCAGTGCATTCTGGCCCGTTTCTGGTTTTTCTGCATAACTCCGTATCTTCTTCGTACGATATCTGTTTTACGCAAACTCGGACTCTATTTCAAGCAGAATTCCGAGACGAACGCAATGGCATAACCCTTTTCCCTTGATTCTTATTTTAAAAATTAACCCTGCCTTGATTTATGGTTTTAACATGTTACTAAAATTCGGGTTGTTACATTCTTCCCTCCTTAAAGGATTTCGTCCCCGAAATCTTCAAGTTAAGAAGAATGCATCCTGTCATCCAATCATCCGTCTACTCAAAACATCATCCACAAGCAACCATTGTCCTTAAATGATTTATAATGCTATATGAACATATGCAGAAAGTGTGTGTATATGTTCCTTATCTAATGCAAATGATCAGGCCTGATTGATCTTCTTAATGCAAAATATGTTTAGTGCCATGAATCCAACATGTATGCAAATAGTCCTAGTCACATAAACACTATATGTGTGCACAAACATCCATCCATATGCAACATCCACATGATAACACATTCAATTTCATCCATAAACAAATATAAACACTTATGCATATGCAATATGAAAATGTGTCTGAGCCGATCTAGTGCCTAATGTGTGTTATGCAACCACGAGCAACCACTTTCGACCACTTGCAACCATTCGCGAACATCAACCATAACATGTTTCAATCACATGTTTACATCCAAAAGGGTTCTACCTAAGGTTCTCAAGATAGGATTGAGAAGATAAGCAAGATAAAACAAAGCATCTAGGAGAAGAAGTTAAAGATGTACCCCCAGAAGGTCCTGCCTGTGGGGCTTGCCCTTGCTTCTTAGGGCAATTCTCGCTGATATGTCCAGTTTCACCACACTGGAAGCATGCTCCCATCTTCATCTTCTTCTTTCTACAATCCTGGACTATATGCCCCTCAATACCACAGAAGTGGCATTTTCTTTTCTCATGTGTCTTATTATCATTATTGTTGTTGTTCTTGCCTCCTTTCTCGGAGTTTACCTTCTTGTTTTGAGACTCATTTGCCTTGACCTCCTTCTTGCCATTCTTGCCTTCTTCATTTAAGAGCGCCATGTCTACTAGCTTTTCATAAGTAACCCCCATAGGTACGTGGGTCATGGCCAAGCTGTGAAGTGGCTCATTCAATCCTTTGACAAAACGGAGAGCCTTCTTATGAGGGGTATTTACTAAGTCCAGTCCAAACCGAGCTAGCTGATTGAATTGATTAACGTACTCCTTGAATGTTATACTTCCTTCCTTAAGAGATAAGAATTTTTCGAGCTTTAGACTTCATTCAGCTTGCGAGAGGAATTTCGTCTCAAACCTTATTCTAAAATCCATCCATGTTTCAACCGGCCTCTCGGCGTTAGTGACTTTCCACCAATAGGAAGCTTCGTCTTTGAGCAACCATACCGCCAACTGTACCTTCTACCTATCGTCCACCTCGAAAATAACGAACGGATCCTCAGTTTCTTTGAGGCAATTCCTCGCTTCTACGAATGATTCAGTTCCCTTGAAATCCTTTCTGCCCGTGGCCCTAAAATCTTTACAGATCTTTGAGAAAGCAATTGCACGAGGAGGGGGCGGAGGAGGAGGAATCGCTGCAGCTGGAGGAGGAATATCTGCTGGGCCTGCATCGTTGGCCCTAGCCTCTAAGTACCTCCTGAACCAGCCAGGTATTGGCACGCCCTCTAGAAAGTTAAGATTCCCAGACATGCTAAAATGAAAAAGAAGAGATTCAAACGAGGAAACAAAGGATAGTGCTAATGGATTTTGGGGAATGGCCTTTTAAATAAAACAAGACTTTTCTTGAAAAATGCTTCTTTGTAAACGGTTTTTGAAAATAAGTTTAGAAGGTTTTAAAAACTTTTGCCCAGTCTGGTAACCTTCTTCTCTGATACCAAATGTAACACCCCACCTCCGCTAGGGTCACTCACAAAGGGAATGCACTAGTTTTGGAGGAGTGTTATCGAGGTAAACAAATACAGAAATATTACAAGACAGAACATAAATAAAACAGCGGAAGAATCAAAAGATAGATTTCATTACTTTCAAAATAGTCAAAGCCTTTTTCATTCAAAGTACCAAATAACCAAAGTCATTATTTTCCATTACAACAAATTCTGTCTTGCATAAACAAAGAAACATAAACTTAAAACATCAAAAGTAGCTTAATTCCCCAAAGGTAGCAGAAATGCTGCCATAGCATAGCTCAAGATCAAACCGTACATGAGCTGACCCGAAAGCAAGCGAAATCCAAGCTAAGTGCTAGAGTTTCCTCCCTGAAAACCTGGGGGGACGAAAGAAAAAGAGGCGAAAGAAAACAGGTCAGTCATAAAGACTGGTAAGTCCAACTGACTTTCAGCATAAAAACAGATAAAGGTAACATGACATGTACAAACAGAAAGTAAACATAAGGATGATGAGATGATGGGCAAGATAGACTAAGATAACATGATAAATCAAGTATAGCATCACATATTCAAGGTTCTCCGCATCAATTGTACTAGAATCCCAAACCTACGTCTTATATTAATCACGAAATGATCCCTTGGCCCAATATCATGAAATGACCCATTACTAGGTCCAACAGAACGATCCGCTAGTCGATCCACTCCCTACAAGTTCTAGCTCATCATGTGTTTGTGTCATACGGCCCTATCACGAATGTAGTCACCTGTGCTAGGTCCACCATGGGGTGTATCAAGCCTTAGGGTGCCAACCACCGACACGAATTAAGCATGCACAGATAAACCTATTGATCCCCAATGCCTGCTTTTTCAACTCCGGACCACGTGCACGACCAAAGCCCGCCTGAACCTACGCTGGCGCACCAACATAGTCGTCGTTCTGGTCGCTTAAAATTAGCCCAGTAATCTTGCCCCACCGTGCCTAGTCCCAGGGTACCATGATACATCTAGTGGGTTACTGTTGAAATGGACCGCGTAACTAGGGTTTCCGTCTAATAGGTTAAGTGTTGTCATTTAAATTCGTGACTTAACCCCTATCAGTCTAGCATGTCAAGTTGGTTAAGTGTTGTCTTTCATGTTCTTGATTTAACCCTATCATGTGGCATTAATTCTTTAATGCACCCCAACCTCTCACATTAGACCTGTTGTTGTGGTCACTGGATATGTCGGGCGATTCCGGGCGATTCCGGGCAGATTTACACCACAACTCAGTCTAACCTCGGGTTTCAAGCGCGATATGACCAACTACTCACATTGGATCCTATTGTTTGCAGTCACTGGATTTGTCGGGCGGTTCCGGGCAGATTTACACTGCAAACTCAACCCAACCTCGGGTTGGCCATTTTCAAGTTCATTCTAGTGTCATGTCTATGTTCATATTTTCAAGTCAAGTTCGTGTCAAGTTTCAAGGATAAGTTTCATGCCAAGTTTCCTACAATTACCAATTTTTCCCAACGTTACCCCGTCTAAATATTAGGCAAACAATCTTAGCCTAATTTTCCGTCCGCATGATTTTTGACATATAATATTAGGCTAAAAACTTAGCCTAATTTAACGTACACAAAATTTGCATAAAGCGATTCATTAGCATAAACATGACATAGGTGTAAACTTGACATTCTCGGTATAGTCAATATGAACACCATAGGTGTGTACTTGCAAAATAATCAACATGAATATCATAGGTGTGGACTTGCAGCGTAGACTGGACTAACATGTGAATTTGCAACATAGACTAAATCAAATTTCATATATGTGACCTTCCAAATCAATCACGAGCATATGAATAAGTGTGAACTTGAAATATGACATAGGTTTAACATATACACATAGAAATGTAGATCCAACATTTAGTCACATATGTGATATGATTTTACAACCTAAAAATTGCATAACATGATAGACTACATAAATTATCATAACAGGTTATGCTTCAAGTTCCAATACATATGAATAGACTTATTCATTAACTCCCAATTCAACATGATAATAAAATAGAACCACAGGCATAGATCAATATCATTCAATCCCACATACAACATAATCAACATTATTCTATTATCAATCTATTTTTAAGGCATGACATAACTGAATAAATTGATTAAAACACGTAGGAATATAGATCTGATAACATTATTGATCATGAAAAGGTTTGAATAATAATCTAGTTTCAAGAACAAGGATAGATCTAATTTAAATAGAAAAACCCCATAATCAAGATCCAAGGACAAATAAAGAAAAGGTCTGAATAGGAAATCAAGCTTAGATCCAATTTCAAAGTTATAATCCTAGGCAATAACCTCATGGTCATGAATCTTAGGTAATTAGTCACAATTGTCCTTGTCATAGTCATAGGCAATAGTCTTATGTTCATAGTCATATGCATAGGCATAGTCTTATGTTCACAATCATAGGCATAGTGTAACACCCCACACCCGCTACGGTCACTCACTAAGGGAATGCCATAACATCGGTGGAGTATTTTAAGTGAATATAGAACAGAAAAATTACAACAAGACAGATATAAGTAATACTTGAGAATTTAAAACATCATTTCATTGCAGCGGAAAGTAAAACATGTTTGGTTACACCAAAACCATAAACAAGAGTCAAGTACATAATATCCATCCTGATAAAACAAAAGTACATAATCCCACTACATAACTTAATAGCCATAATAGAAAAGATAAACTGAGCTTTACATCCACCGTCCAAGCTCCAAAAGATAGATAAAGCAGTCTGATCAAAGCCCACTAGTGCTAGGCCCACTCTGAAAACCTGAGGGTTGGGAAAAAGATAAAAAAACAACGGGGTCAGACATAAGTCTGAGCGAGTCCTATAACCTTAACAATACAATCATTAAAGTAATTAGGGTATGATATAAACAAGGTATGGTACCTCTGGGGATAATGACTACACTAAGTAGCCAACTAAACACAGGATGTACTAAGATAACCGAAAAGACGCATTTACCCACCCAAGGGTAATTACTACACTGCACCACCCCAGATCTACCCACCCAAGGGTAATTCCTACACCGCACCACCCCAGATCTACCCACCCAAGGGTAATTCCTACACTGCACCACACCAGTTCTACCCACCCACTACAAGCTAATTTGGTTAAGTGTTTCTTAATTAATTAAGATCGTAACCTTTGTAAAGACCTCTCACATTAGACTGTCTTTTATGGCAGCTGGATATGCCGGTTGGTTCCGGGCAGCCTTACACCATAACAGAGTCTAACCTCGTGTCTTTACACTTGTCACGTATTTAGTTTATGACTAAGACCTCTCACATTGGGCCAATCATTTGTAGCCGCTGGATTTTCCGGTTGGTTCCGGGCAGTCTTATGCTACAAAAGGGTCCAACCTCGTGTCTTAGTCGATTAATTACACCTAATTAATCACCCCCATAATTTGTATTAATTATCCCTAATTAATTACCAATTTCAAGAATATGGGTAGACCTAACTCAATAGGTAAATTCCCAATTCCATAATATGGGTAGACCTAACTTAATAGGTAAATTCCCAATTCCATAATATGGGTAGACCTAACTTAATAGGTAAATTCCCAATTATGTCCATTCACCTTATGTTATGCTTAAGCATACCCATTTCACACCATTTTATTAACATGCATATTAACCCCATCGTTCCCCACGTAATTCGTTCTCATAACATGACATAATAAAGGGAAGATTCATCACAAATGCCATGGGTTTAACCAATCATAGCATATAACTTTATCATGGGTTTAAAAGGTGTCAACTTGCATATATGAGCATACATTAAACCCAACTAGCATTTAACCCAAACTTGCATGAAGCACATATGTCACAAAGGGGGTAACTTGCATATGATTCTTATGTCATACAAAGGTGTGAACTTGCATAGCATGTCACATGTTAACTTGCATATAACCAAACACATAACTTGCATAACATGTTACATATGAACTTGCATATAATCATGCACATAACTTGCATATAACCAAACACATAACTTGCATAACATGTTACATATGAACTTGCATATAATCATGCACATAACTTGCATATAACCAAACACATAACTTGCATAACATGTTACATATGAACTTGCATATAATCATGCACATAACTTGCATTACATGTTACATATGAACTTGCATATAATCTCACATATAGCTTGCATAACATGTTACATATGAACTTGCATATAATCTCACATATAGCTTGCATAACATGTTACATATGAATCAATGTTCAACATAGTGTTTTGCATAATGAGCATCATAAAACATAGCATTAAACTTGCATAACATATAGCATAAAACTCGCAAAACACACAACATACACTATACTAAACTTGCATAAACACATTGATCCACAAACATAGCCATATCTTATCATATCCTATCATAATCAATTTAACAATTGATTATCAAGGCTATAGAAACTCACCACTAAACTCCAATAAGCAAACCCTTGCCAAAAATCACCCAAAAACTCTAGCCTTGAAAATAAAGCTTGCAACTTGATGATGAATGCAAGCTAATGATCACTCATACAACTTAAAAATGCTTGTATGAACATGAAAGCCTTCATAGAAATAGTTTAGAAAGAGGATGGAGGCTAGGGTTTTGAGTGGAGGCCATGATCATAGAAAATTTTGGCATAGTTTAGTTAGAGGATAGGATTATGATCATTTAGGGCTAGCTTAGGGTCTTATTTATAGGATTAGGATGTGTTTTAGACCCTTAGATTAACCCTAGGTTAGTTTAGGTCCGTCAGATTTCGTCCCAAGCCCTCCAACCCAGCCCAAAACTCAACCAGGTGCACCCAGGCCAGAATCAGCCGACAGGGCAAGTCGATAGCCCTGTCGACAGCCAAGTCGACTTGGCTGGGCGGGAGTTTTCCCGCCTGGCCCCCATTTCTGCATGTTTCGAAATTCAAATTTCCCGAAAACTTCTTTGGGCCTTAACCGGGTCATACGGACTCCGATTTACAAAATTTCGGACTCTATTTCGCGTATTTTTCCGAGACGAACATAATGACGTAACCCGTTTCCCCTGATTCTCACATCTGAGATTATTAATTCTGTAATTAGTGAATATCAGTGTTAACTGAAATTCGGGGTGTTACATTCTCCCCTCCTTAAAGGATTTCGTCCCCGAAATCTCCAAGTTAAGGAGAATGCATATCCTACCATCCAAACAACCATCTACTCAATCCATCAAACACGGGCATCCATTGTCCTTAAAACAATTTCTACTGATGTATGAGCATATGCAAAAAGTGTGTGTATATGTTCCCTATCTAATGTATGAACATATGCAAACCGTGATAGTGCCATGCATCCAATATGTATGCGAAAGAACCCTATCGACACATACTATATCTACATGAGTGCATAATCATTCACCAAAATGCATCATCCATATGATAACACAACCATTATACATCCATAAATATAGCTACCTACACACAATTATATGCAATATGCAATATGAAGTGATTGAGCCGATCTAGTGTCTAGAGTGTGTGTATATGCATCCACGAGCAACCACTAGCAAACACTTGCATCCATCAATCATAACATGTCTCAAACACATGTTTCAACCATAGGTTTACCCTATCTAAAGGTCAAAGGCACTAACAAGAGAACATACTAAAGATAAGATAAGTACTAGACAAACGATAAAGGAGAAGTTAAAAGACATACCCTCAAAAAGGAATGGGTATAATGAACGCATTTTCGCTTCCGTCTCCCAAGTAGCGTTGCTCTCATCTTCTCCCCACTGCACTTTGACTAGTTGAACCTCCCTGTTTCTCAACCTCTTAATCTCTGACCCAAGGATGCGTGTAGGAGCTCGTCGAATAGTCGCATCAAGCTCTATCTCTACTTCTCTAAGCAAGCTCGGCTCTATCACCTCTACGGTCTCATGTAGGCACTTCCTCAAATGTGACACATGGAATACATCATGTACACCACTAAGTCTGTCGGGCAACTCCACTCTATAGGCCATCTGTCCAACCCTTTCCTTAATAGGAAACGGTCCAACAAACCTTGGTGCTAACTTCCCAACAGATCCAAAGCGAACCACATTCCGTAACGGAGATACTTTGACAAAGACCATGTCCCCAACATCAAACTCAAGCTCTGTTCTCCTCTTGTCCGCATAAGATTTCTGTCTGTCTTGCGCCGCTTTCATCCTTCTTCGAATCAAATCAATCTTTTCCGAAGTCTTCCTAACCATATCGAGCCCAAGCAAGATCTTATCCGTAGATTCCCACCAACATGTAGGTGATCGACAAGGCCTTCCATAAAAAACTTCGAAAGGAGCCATGCCAATACTAGACTGAAAGCTGTTATTATATGTGAACTCCACCAATGGAAGATGCTCTTCTCATGTACCTCCAAAATCTAAGATACATAGCCTCAAAAGGTCTTCTAAAATGCGATTCACCCTCCCGGTCTGGCCGCCCGTCTGAGGATGATTTGCGGTGCTCAAACACAGCTGAGTCCCTACCGCCTCTTTCAAACTCTTCCAAAACTCGCTAGTGAAGATAGGATCTCGATCACTCACTATGCTGGAAGGTACACCATGCAATCTAACAATCTCTCAAATGTAGATTGAAGCTAGCCATTGAGTAGTCCTCTTACTCTTCACGGGTATAAAATGGGCACTCTTAGTAAGTTTGTCTACCCAACCCAAATTCCCGTATTACCCTTCCTCGATCTTGGTAATCCATTGACGGAATCCATCGAGACACTATCCCACTTCCATAGCGGAACCTCCAATGGGTGAAGCAACCCACCGGGTTTCTTTTGCTCCGCTTTTACTTGTTGGCACACCAAGCATCTAGCGACATACTCGACCGCGTCTTTCTTCATACCGGCCCAAATGAAAACTCGCTTCATGTCTTGGTACATCTTGTCCCTACCGGGATGAATGGTCATCTTCGAACGATGTGCATCATCAAGTATAGCCTTCCTCAAACCCTCGTCTTGCGGTACACAAAGTCTACCGTCTCTACGCAACCACCCCTTACCATCTAGGGTGTACCTACTCAAATGGCTGGACGACTCCCCCTCCTCATGAGCTTCTCTACTAACTCAACCAACTGTGGGTCGTCTCGCTGCGCTCCGCCAATCCGCCCCAAAAGAGTAGGCCTAACCTCCAAGGAGGCTAGCAAACCGGGTACAAAGTCAACGGAAGGTCTAAAGTCAAACATAGAAATAAACTCTAAGCTCCGTCGTTCAACGAACAATGAACTCAAGGACAACCTTTTTCTACTTAAGGCGTCCGCTACCACGTTACCCTTGCCATGGGTATACGCTATCTCAAACTCATAGGATGCTAAAAATCCCATCCACTTTTTCTGTCCTAAGACTATGCACTCGAAGAGTCTCCAACACTTCCCTAAGATGTAGGGCATGCTCTTCTCCACTTTTAGAGAAAACTAGGATATTACCCCATCCAAAATCATCACAACTGTCCATCTCTCACGCAGACCGCCCTAGTCGAACTCGACATCCCCCGAATGCAAGCCCCAAAGGCCTAAACCAATATCAGACAAACACCCAAGGGATACCTCCTTCGAATTCAGACGACCTACGTGAGATGATACTAGTAAAAACGGCTAAATAATTAAGCCCTTGTCCAACTCTGGATGTCCTCGCCAGTCTCGCTCCAAAACCACCGTTTATCCCATAACTGGCTTTGCTCAACCTATTGAGCACATACGAAAACTTATTTCGCTCCTAGAAAAGACCAAGATGTCATTTACAAAGACCATCACGAACTTATTTAGGTACTCCCTGAAACCCTTCTAATCAAATCGACAAAGTATGCAGGGGCGTTCGTCAAACCAAATGGCATCACCAGCCACTCATAAAAACCATCCGGAGTCCTAAAGGTACTCTTCTCTATACTATCCTCAGCCACTCTAACCTGATGAAACCCCGTGGCTAAGTCCTACTACGAAAACACTGAGGCGCCAACCAACTGATCAAAGAGATCATCAATCCTCGACAATGGGTGTCTATTCTTCTTTGTTATCTTGTTAAACTCCCTATAATCTACACAAAGTCTGAGGGACCCATCCGCCTTCATAGCAAAAACTACTGGAGCACCCCACTCCGATATACTTCGTCTTCTATACCCCTTCTCAAGCAAATCGCCTACTTGCTTATGGAGTTCCCTCCTCTCACGAGGAGCCATGTGGCACACTGGCCAAGATACTGGTTTGGCATTGTCTACCGGATATATTCGGAAGTCAATCTCCCGCTCCGGAGGTAAGCCCTTCACCTCCTCAAACACATCCGAGTATTCCCGGACCACTCTAACAGATCGCAAACTCTAGACCGACGTGTCAAGCGATTCTAGATAACTTAGCATAACAGATTCCATGGGATTACAAGAGATCTCGAGAGTGTTACCCAAGCGGGTCGTAAGCCTAACAACTCTCCTTCCACAAAAAAGAACGGCACCATTACTGGATAACCGGTCCATGCCCAAAACTAACCCATAGCCCGTGAAGCCCAAGAAGCATCACATCTAAACTCAACGCTAAGTATAGAAACTTTCAAACCCAAACACATCATGGAGCCCCCAATTGGGTTTGAAACAACTAAGGGATCATCTACTAAACTGGTGTCTAAGTGCAGTGACTCAACTAACAACGATGAGATAAACGAACTCGATGCGTCAGATTCAAATAAAGTTCGAACCGGATAATAAAGAAATCCAAATTCCAACCTAGACGGTCTTATCCCCATCTGGTACACTAGCCGTGAGGGAATACAACTACCCTCCAGAAGATTCCATACCTTGCCCTTGCCCCTTTGGACAACCCTAATAAGGTGTCCTATTCCTCCCAAAAGGATAACTACTCGCCTTCTTCTTCCCGTTCTCCACTCGTAACCTCCCACCAATGAGGTTTCATCCTTCATTAACCAAACAACTATTTGAGCCTTCCTCCCATCGTCTATCCAATAGGTACCTACCAGTCCTCCTCCTTCTTGAACCAACTTCTAATCCGACTAACGTCTAAGTCCCTTGAAGTGGTTTTCCATTCTTATCTATCTTAGAAAGATCATCTATACACGGAGGGGAAACTCAAAACGAGAGAGGAAGAGATTCAAAATGGAGAATTCGAAAGATAAAGATATGGCTATCGGGGATTATGCTTTTCTTTCAAAAACTTTTCTCTTAAAAGACATGTTTTTGAAAATACTCCTTTCAAAAATATTCTTAGAAAATAGTTTTTCTAAAATATTTATCTGTTCTGGTAACCTTAAGCTCTGATACCACGTGTAACACCCCACACCCGCTACGGTCACTCACTAAGGGAATGCCATAACATCGGTGGAGTATTTTAAGTGAATATAGAACAGAAAAATTACAACAAGACAGATATAAGTAATACTTGAGAATTTAAAACATCATTTCATTGCAGCGGAAAGTAAAACATGTTTGGTTACACCAAAACCATAAACAAGAGTCAAGTACATAATATCCATCCTGATAAAACAAAAGTACATAATCCCACTACATAACTTAATAGCCATAATAGAAAAGATAAACTGAGCTTTACATCCACGGTCCAAGCTCCAAAAGATAGATAAAGCAGTCTGATCAAAGCCCACTAGTGCTAGGCCCACTCTGAAAACCTGAGGGTTGGGAAAAAGATAAAAAAACAACGGGGTCAGACATAAGTCTGAGCGAGTCCTATAACCTTAACAATACAATCATTAAATTAATTAGGGTATGATATAAACAAGGTACGGTACCTCTAGGGATAATGACTACACTAAGTAGCCAACTAAACACAGGATGTACTAAGATAACCGAAAAGACGCATTTACCCACCAAAGGATAATTACTACACTGCACCACCCCAGATCTACCCACCCAAGGGTAATTCCTACACTGCACCACCCCAGATCTACCCACCCAAGGGTAATTCCTACACTACACCACACCAGTTCTACCCACCCACTACATGCTAATTTGGTTAAGTGTTTCTTAATTAATTAAGATCGTAACCTTTGTAAAGACCTATCACATTAGACTGTCTTTTATGGCAGCTGGATATGCCGGTTGGTTCCGGGCAGCCTTACACCATAACAGAGTCTAACCTCGTGTCTTTACACTTGTCACGTATTTAGTTTATGACTAAGACCTCTCACATTGGGCCAATCATTTGTAGCCGCTGGATTTGCCGGTTGGTTCCGGGCAGTCTTATGCTACAAAAGGGTCCAACCTCGTGTCTTAGTCGATTAATTACACCTAATTAATCACCCCCATAATTTGTATTAATTATCCCTAATTAATTACCAATTTCAAGAATATGGGTAGACCTAACTCAATAGGTAAATTCCCAATTCCATAATATGGGTAGACCTAACTTAATAGGTAAATTCCCAATTCCATAATATGGGTAGACCTAACTTAATAGGTAAATTACCAATTATGTCCATTCACTTTATGTTATGCTTAAGCATACCCATTTCACACCATTTTATTAACATGCATATTAACCCCATCGTTCCCCACGTAATTCGTTCTCATAACATGACATAATAAAGGGAAGATTCATCACAAATGCCATGGGTTTAACCAATCATAGCATATAACTTTATCATGGGTTTAAAAGGTGTCAACTTGCATATATGAGCATACATTAAACCCAACTAGCATTTAACCCAAACTTGCATGAAGCACATATGTCACAAAGGGGGTAACTTGCATATGATTCTTATGTCATACAAAGGTGTGAACTTGCATAGCATGTCACATGTTAACTTGCATATAACCAAACACATAACTTGCATAACATGTTACATATGAACTTGCATATAATCATGCACATAACTTGCATATAACCAAACACATAACTTGCATAACATGTTACATATGAACTTGCATATAATCATGCACATAACTTGCATATAACCAAACACATAACTTGCATAACATGTTACATATGAACTTGCATATAATCATGCACATAACTTGCATATAACCAAACACATAACTTGCATAACATGTTACATATGAACTTGCATATAATCATGCACATAACTTGCATTACATGTTACATATGAACTTGCATATAATCTCACATATAGCTTGCATAACATGTTACATATGAACTTGCATATAATCTCACATATAGCTTGCATAACATGTTACATATGAATCAATGTTCAACATAGTGTTTTGCATAATGAGCATCATAAAACATAGCATTAAACTTGCATAACATATAGCATAAAACTCGCAAAACACACAACATACACTATACTAAACTTGCATAAACACATTGATCCACAAACATAGCCATATCTTATCATATCCTATCATAATCAATTTAACAATTGATTATTAAGGCTATAAAAACTCACCACTAAACTCCAATAAGCAAACCCTTGCCAAAAATCACCCAAAAACTCTAGCCTTGAAAATAAAGCTTGCAACTTGATGATGAATGCAAGCTAATGATCACTCATACAACTTAAAAATGCTTGTATGAACATGAAAGCCTTCATAGAAATAGTTTAGAAAGAGGATGGAGGCTAGGGTTTTGAGTGGAGGCCATGATCATAGAAAATTTTGGCATAGTTTAGTTAGAGGATAGGATTATGATCATTTAGGGCTAGCTTAGGGTCTTATTTATAGGATTAGGATGTGTTTTAGACCCTTAGATTAACCCTAGGTTAGTTTAGGTCCGTCAGATTTTGTCCCAAGCCCTCCAACCCAGCCCAAAACTCAACCAGGTGCACCCAGGCCAGAATCAGCCGACAGGGCAAGTCGACAGCCCTGTCGACTGCCAAGTCGACAGGCATGTCGACAGGCAAGTCGACAGCCCTGTCGACAGCCAAGTCGACTTGGCTGGGCGGGAGTTTTCCAGCCTGGCCCCCATTTCTGCATGTTTCGAAATTCAAATTTCCCGAAAACTTCTTTGGGCCTTAACCGGGTCATACGGACTCCGATTTACAAAATTTCGGACTCTATTTCGCGTATTTTTCCGAGACGAACACAATGACGTAACCCGTTTCCCCTGATTCTCACATCTGAGATTATTAATTCTGTAATTAGTGAATATCAGTGTTAACTGAAATTTGGGGTGTTACATTCTCCCCTCCTTAAAGGATTTCGTCCCCGAAATCTCCAAGTTAAGGAGAATGCATATCCTACAATCCAAACAACCATCTACTCAATCCATCAAACACGGGCATCCATTGTCCTTAAAACAATTTCTACTGATGTATGAGCATATGCAAAAAGTGTGTGTATATGTTCCCTATCTAATGTATGACCATATGCAAACCGTGATAGTGCCATGCATCCAATATGTATGCGAAAGAACCCTATCGACACATACTATATCTACATGAGTGCACAATCATTCACCAAAATGCATCATCCATATGATAACACAACCATTATACATCCATAAATATAGCTACCTACACACAATTATATGCAATATGCAATATGAAGTGATTGAGCCGATCTAGTGTCTAGAGTGTGTGTATATGCATCCACGAGCAACCACTAGCAAACACTTGCATCCACATGCATCCATCAATCATAACATGTCTCAAACACATGTTTCAACCATAGGTTTACCCTATCTAAAGGTCAAAGGCACTAACAAGAGAACATACTAAAGATAAGATAAGTACTAGACAAACGATAAAGGAGAAGTTAAAAGACATACCCTCAAAAAGGAATGGGTATAATGAACGCATTTTCGCTTCCGTCTCCCAAGTAGCGTTGCTCTCATCTTCTCCCCACTGCACTTTGACTAGTTGAACCTCCCTGTTTCTCAACCTCTTAATCTCCGACCCAAGGATGCGTGTAGGAGCTCGTCGAATAGTCGCATCAAGCTCTATCTCTACTTCTCTAAGCAAGCTCGGCTCTACCACCTCTGCGGTCTCATGTAGGCACTTCCTCAAATGTGACACATGGAATACATCATGTACACCACTAAGTCTGTTGGGCAACTCCACTCTATAGGCCATCTGTCCAACCCTTTCCTTAATAGGAAACGGTCCAACAAACCTTGGTGCTAACTTCCCAACAGATCCAAAGCGAACCACATTCCGTAACGGAGATACTTTGACAAATACCATGTCCCCAACATCAAACTCAAGCTCTGTTCTCCTCTTGTCCGCATAAGATTTCTGTCTGTCTTGCGCCGCTTTCATCCTTCTTCGAATCAAGTCAATCTTTTCCGAAGTCTTCCTAACCATATCGGGCCCAAGCAAGATCTTATCCGTAGATTCCCACCAACATGTAGGTGATCGACAAGGCCTTCCATAAAAAACTTCGAAAGGAGCCATGCCAATACTAGACTGAAAGCTGTTATTATATGCGAACTCCACCAATGGAAGATGCTCTTCTCATGTACCTCCAAAATCTAAGATACATAGCCTCAAAAGGTCTTCTAAAATGCGATTCACCCTCCCGGTCTGGCCGTCCGTCTGAGGATGATTTGCGGTGCTCAAACACAGCTGAGTCCCTACCGCCTCTTTCAAACTCTTCCAAAACTCGCTAGTGAAGATAGGATCTCGATCACTCACTATGCTGGAAGGTACACCATGCAATCTAACAATCTCTCGAATGTAGATTGAAGCTAGCCATTGAGTAGTCCTCTTACTCTTCACGGGTATAAAATGGGCACTCTTAGTAAGTTTGTCTACCCCAACCCAAATTCCCGTATTACCCTTCCTCGATCTTGGTAATCCATTGACGAAATCCATCCAGACACTATCCCACTTCCATAGAGGAACCTCCAATGGGTGAAGCAACCCACCGGGTTTCTTTTGCTCCGCTTTTACTTGTTGGCACACCAAGCATCTAGCGACATACTCGGCCGCGTCTTTCTTCATACCGGCCCAAATGAAAACTCGCTTCATGTCTTGGTACATCTTGTCCCTACCGGGATGAATGGTCATCTTCGAACGATGTGCATCATCAAGTATAGCCTTCCTCAAACCCTCGTCTTGCGGTACACAAAGTCTACCGTCTCTACGCAACCACCCCTTACCATCTAGGGTGTACCTACTCAAATGGCTGGACGACTCCCCCTCCTCATGAGCTTCTCTACTAACTCAACCAACTGTGGGTCGTCTCGCTGCGCTCCGCCAATCCGCCCCAAAAGAGTAGGCCTAACCTCCAAGGAGGCTAGCAAACCGGGTACAAAGTCAACGGAAGGTCTAAAGTCAAACATAGAAATAAACTCTAAGCTCCGTCGTTCAACGAACAATGAACTCAAGAACAACCTTTTTCTACTTAAGGCGTCCGCTACCACGTTACCCTTGCCATGGGTATACGCTATCTCAAACTCATAGGATGCTAAGAATCCCATCCACTTTTGCTGTCCTAAGACTATGCGCTCGAAGAGTCTCCAACACTTCCCTAAGATGTAGGGCATGCTCTTCTCCACTTTTAGAGAAAACCAGGATATTACCCCATCCAAAATCATCACAACTGTCCATCTCTCACGCAGACCACCCTAGTCGAACTCGACATCCCCCAAATTCCAACCTAGACGGTCTTATCCCCATCTGGTACACTAGCCGTGAGGGAATACAACTACCCTCCAGAAGATTCCATACCTTGCCCTTGCCCCTTTGGACAACCCTAATAAGGTGTCCTATTCATCCCAAAAGGATAACTACTCGCCTTCTTCTTCCCATTCTCCACTCGTAACCTCCCACCAATGAGGTTTCATCCTTCATTAACCAAACAACTATTTGAGCCTTCCTCCCATCGTCTATCCAATAGGTACCTACCAGTCCTCCTCCTTCTTGAACCAACTTCTAATCCGACTAACGTCTAAGTCCCTTGAAGTGGTTTTCCATTCTTATCTATCTTAGAAAGATCATCTATACACGGAGGGGAAACTCAAAACGAGAGAGGGAGAGATTCAAAACGGAGAATTCGAAAGATAAAGATATGGCTATCGGGGATTATGCTTTTCTTTCAAAAACTTTTCTCTTAAAAGACATGTTTTTGAAAATACTCCTTTCAAAAATATTCTTAGCAAATAGTTTTTCTAAAAATTTTATCTGTTCTGGTAACCTTAAGCTCTGATACCACGTGTAACACCCCAAACCCGCTACGGTCACTCACTAAAGGAATGCCATAACATCGGTGGAGTATTTTAAGTGAATATAGAACAGAAAAATTACAACAAGACAGATATAAGTAATACTTGAGAATTTAAAACATCATTTCATTGCAGCGGAAAGTAAAACATGTTTAGTTACACCAAAACCATAAACTAGAGTCAAGTACATAATATCCATCCTGATAAAACAAAAGTACATAATCCCACTACATAACTTAATAGCCATAATAGAAAAAGATAAACTGAGCTTTACATCCACCGTCCAAGCTCCAAAAGATAGATAAAGCAGTCTGAACAAAGCCCACTAGTGCTAGGCCCACTCTGAAAACCTGAGGGTTGGGAAAAAGATAAAAAAACAACGGGGTCAGACATAAGTCTGAGCGAGTCCTATAACCTTAACAATACAATCATTAAAGTAATTAGGGTATGATATAAACAAGGTACGGTACCTCTGGGGATAATGACTACACTAAGTAGCCAACTAAACACAGGATGTACTAAGATAACCGAAAAGACGCATTTACCCACCCAAGGATAATTACTACACTGCACCACCCCAGATCTACCCACCCAAGGGTAATTCCTACACTGCACCACCCCAGATCTACCCACCCAAGGGTAATTCCTACACTGCACCACACCAGTTCTACCCACCAACTACATGCTAATTTGGTTAAGTGTTTCTTAATTAATTAAGATCGTAACCTTTGTAAAGACCTCTCACATTAGACTGTCTTTTATGGCAGCTGGATATGCCGGTTGGTTCCGGGCAGCCTTACACCATAACAGAGTCTAACCTCGTGTCTTTACACTTGTCACGTATTTAGTTTATGACTAAGACCTCTCACATTGGGCCAATCATTTGTAGCCGCTGGATTTGCCGGTTGGTTCCGGGCAGTCTTATGCTACAAAAGGGTCCAACCTCGTGTCTTAGTCGATTAATTACACCTAATTAATCACCCCCATAATTTGTATTAATTATCCCTAATTAATTACCAATTTCAAGAATATGGGTAGACCTAACTCAATAGGTAAATTCCCAATTCCATAATATGGGTAGACCTAACTTAATAGGTAAATTCCCAATTCCATAATATGGGTAGACCTAACTTAATAGGTAAATTCCCAATTATGTCCATTCACTTTATGTTATGCTTAAGCATACCCATTTCACACCATTTTATTAACATGCATATTAACCCCATCGTTCCCCACGTAATTCGTTCTCATAACATGACATAATAAAGGGAAGATTCATCACAAATGCCATGGGTTTAACCAATCATAGCATATAACTTTATCATGGGTTTAAAAGGTGTCAACTTGCATATATGAGCATACATTAAACCCAACTAGCATTTAACCCAAACTTGCATGAAGCACATATGTCACAAAGGGTGTAACTTGCATATGATTCTTATGTCATACAAAGGTGTGAACTTGCATAGCATGTCACATGTTAACTTGCATATAACCAAACACATAACTTGCATAACATGTTACATATGAACTTGCATATAATCATGCACATAACTTGCATATAACCAAACACATAACTTGCATAACGTGTTACATATGAACTTGCATATAATCATGCACATAACTTGCATATAACCAAACACATAACTTGCATAACATGTTACATATGAACTTGCATATAATCATGCACATAACTTGCATATAACCAAACACATAACTTGCATAACATGTTACATATGAACTTGCATATAATCATGCACATAACTTGCATATAACCAAACACATAACTTGCATAACATGTTACATATGAACTTGCATATAATCATGCACATAACTTGCATTACATGTTACATATGAACTTGCATATAATCTCACATATAGCTTGCATAACATGTTACATATGAACTTGCATATAATCTCACATATAGCTTGCATAACATGTTACATATGAATCAATGTTCAACATAGTGTTTTGCATAATGAGCATCATAAAACATAGCATTAAACTTGCATAACATATAGCATAAAACTCGCAAAACACACAACATACACTATACTAAACTTGCATGAACACATTGATCCACAAACATAGCCATATCTTATCATATCCTATCATAATCAATTTAACAATTGATTATTAAGGCTATAGAAACTCACCACTAAACTCCAATAAGCAAACCCTTGCCAAAAATCACCCAAAAACTCTAGCCTTGAAAATAAAGCTTGCAACTTGATGATGAATGCAAGCTAATGATCACTCATACAACTTAAAAATGCTTGTATGAACATGAAAGCCTTCATAGAAATAGTTTAGAAAGAGGATGGAGGCTAGGGTTTTGAGTGGAGGCCATGATCATAGAAAATTTTGGCATAGTTTAGTTAGAGGATAGGATTATGATCATTTAGGGCTAGCTTAGGGTCTTATTTATAGGATTAGGATGTGTTTTAGACCCTTAGATTAACCCTAGGTTAGTTTAGGTCCGTCAGATTTTGTCCCAAGCCCTCCAACCCAGCCCAAAACTCAACCAGGTGCACCCAGGCCAGAATCAGCCGACTGGGCAAGTCGACAGCCCTGTCGACTGCCAAGTCGACAGGCATGTCGACAGGCAAGTCGACAGCCCTGTCGACAGCCAAGTCGACTTGGCTGGGCGGGAGTTTTCCCGCCTGGCCCCCATTTCTGCATGTTTCGAAATTCAAATTTCCCGAAAACTTCTTTGGGCCTTAACCGGGTCATACGGACTCCGATTTACAAAATTTCGGACTCTATTTCGCGTATTTTTCCGAGACGAACACAATGACGTAACCCGTTTCCCCTGATTCTCACATCTGAGATTATTAATTCTGTAATTAGTGAATATCAGTGTTAACTGAAATTCGGGGTGTTACACATAGGCATACTCATATGCATAGTCATAGGCATAGGCATAGCCTTATGTTCACAGTCATAGGCATAAGCATACTTTTATGTTCACCGTCATAGTCTTAGGCCATTAATAATAGTCTCAACGTCGTCGGCAATATTCCCAATAGTCAAGATCCAAAACGAAAACAAGAATAGATATGAATTATACATAAACCAATTCCAGTTTACAACATGCCATATTAAGTTTATAGTTTTTATCTAAAAGTAACTGGAACTTACAGATCGTGGTCTAAGAAATTTAAATGCAGAAGTCAAGTCTAGAAATTGGTCGTTGAATTGCTGAATCGTTGAATCTTGCTTTGATTGTAGAAGCAAATCCCCAATTCCTAGCCATAGTCTTCAAGAAATAATTTTCGCGTTTTAATTTAATTTAATTTAATTTAGAGAAAGAAGAAGAAGCCATGGTCATCAAGAGTTTGAGCAGCATAAGGTTAGAGAAGAATGGTGTAAAGAAAATGAGGCTAGAGGGCTGTTTATATAGAATTTCAAACTAATTAGAGCCGTCGATTAAGCTAGCGTTAATCAAGGCCATCCATCTCAAGAAAAGCAAATCAGAAAGTGACAAGTCAGCCCTAGTGACACACTAGAGCTCAGAAATTCGACCAGAACCCGATCAGGCCAGCCATGGCCTGACCCAACAGGTTTCTGCTCGGCCTGGGCGCACCTGCCAAGTGCGCCAATGCAAAATTGCATGGGCGCACTTCCCAAGTGCGCCAGTGCAATTTTTTCTGGCGCACTTCTCAAGTGCGCCAGTGCATTCTGGCCCATTTCTGGTTTTTCTGCCTAACTTCGTTCGTCCATATCTTCTTCGTACGGTATCCGTTTTACGCAAACTCAGACTCTATTTCAAGCAGAATTCCGAGATGAACGCAATGGCGTAACACGTTTCCCTTGATTCTTATTTTAAAAATTAATTCTTCCTTGATTTATGGTTTTAACATGTTATTAAAATTCGGGTTGTTACATAACCCAGAGGATGCGACTTGGAAAACCGAAGACTAGATTCGCGCTTCGTACCCTTTCTATTTCAAGGTATGTTCTTAACTCCTTTTTCCATGTTTAATCAGTGCTTGTTTCTATCATTTGAGTATATCTTATCCATAGTATTTTTCTACCTTTAGATCGGAATCCTATAGATGTAAACACGTGTTTGAAACATGTTATGCTAATGGATGCAAGTGGATGCAAGTGTTTGCTAGTGGTTGCCTATGGACGCATATACACACACATTAGCCACTATGGATGTATTAGCATATGGATGTTGCATATGTTGACGGCAAAAAATGTCATAAACCCCAAAGATTCCAATTACTAGGAATAGTTAATTTGGTCGCACAGACAAGAGTAGGAAAGCAGTAAGTAATACAAGAGATTTATAGTGGTTCGGCCTCATGAGGGGCCTATGTCCACTTTGAAGCGTTGTTGGAATATTATTAATCACAAAAAGTTACAAGGTTAAGACCCTCTCATGACATCTCATTACATTCATGTTAATGCTAGATGATGTCATAATTAAGCTATATGATGTCATACTTAGGGCTATATGATGTCACCTCTAAGGCATGATGTCATCATCCTCATATATGATGTCATAATTATCATATATTAAATATCTCAAGAAAGCGAAACTTTTACCCTTCTTCTTCCTCAAATGGAAGATGCCATTAATGGAGCTCTTTAGAGGTCCCAAGTCTCAAACTCCAACCCCTTTGAAGTGTGAAGTCATGGGGTATTTATAGGAAAGGAGTAGGTAAGGGTTAGGTAGGAGTAGGTAGCACATGTAGAAATTCGCACTTAGAGCCTGCACATGCGAGAAATTCGCACCTAGACCTGAGGCACGAATTTTCGCACCTCGATGGTGCGAGATCTCTCACCTCGAGGGTACGAGATCTTGCACCTCGAGGGTGCGAGATCTCGTACCCGAGGGTGCAAGATGTCGCACCACGAGGGTGCAAGATGTCACACCACGAGGGTGCAAGATTTCGCACCTCGAGGGTGCGAGATTTCGAACCTCTAGGGTTCTAGATTCCACACCTCGAAGGTTGTGCGAAGGGGAGTTTATGGTGTCGTGAGGTCTCTGCTGGCATGATCCCTCTTTATCCTGTTTCCTTCGCTTCTAAGCACCCCTTTTGGCTTTAGTTCCACGCGATGTATTAAGTCGAGTGTGTCTTGTGTACTTTTGGGAACCGGACCAAAAAGTCAGTTAACACTAGTTATACTAGTATTGGTGCAGAGCAATCATTAGAAGCATATACACTCTATCAAAAAAACTGGACTTGCCAGACTTTATGTCTGACCCTTTTTGTTTCCTCTTCTTTCTTCCATCCCCGCCTTAGGTTATCATGTTGGGAATACCCAAACTTGACCATGATTCTGCTATCTTTTGCTATAGCTGCTTAGATGTATTGCTCAAGATCCTATCTTTTCTACTATGGCTATGTTTTTAATTAGGGATTATGCTTCTTTTATATAGTACTCTGATGTTTTAAGTACAAGACAGAAGTTTTTATGATGTATTGACTTTTATGTAATTCAAACATATGATGTTTTGAACCTTGATGCTTTATGATTAATAAAAGTTTTTAATTCCGCTGCTATTTTATATTTGTCTTGTATTGTTTCTGTTTCTTCTTACATATAACGCTTCACGAAACTTAATGCATTCTCTTAATGAGTGGCATTAACGGACGTGGGGTGTCACACTTAGTATTAGAGCCGAAGGTTACCAGATTACATAAAAAAATTTGAAAACTATTTTCAAAAATGTTTTAAAAGAAAGCATTTTCAATAGAAAAGTCTATTTTGAAAAACAAGTTCCCCAAAGCCATATGTACTATCATTCGATCCTTTGTCTGAATCTCTTTTCTTTTTTGCATGTTTGGAGAACCTAATATTCCTAAGGGTGTTACGATACCAGGCTGGTTCCGTAGGTATCTAGAGGCCACGGCGCTTGCCGGTGGTCAAGATGACATTCCTCCCCAGCTGCACCCATCTTTCCTCCTCCTCCTCCTCCACGTGTAGACATCTTCTCTAAGATCTGCAAAGATTTTCATACTATGGGAAGAAGACCAATCCATGGAACCAAGACGATTATAGAGGCAAGGAATTAGCTCAAGGAGACAAAGGACTTGTTTAGAATTTTCGATGTGGATGATCGTATGAAGATTCAACTAGCCTCCTTGCTACTGAAAGATGAAGCTTCGTTCTGGTGGGAAGTAACCCAAGTGGGAAATCTGGTGGAGAGTTGGGATGATTTTAGACAGAGGTTCTTTCTCAAGCTGAGAAAAGCATGCAAATGGAGAGATTCTGTAACAACCCGGAAAATCAGAACCAATGTAAAAATTTTATTTTAGCAATTTTAATGAATTTTGAATATTTAAAATGATCTATTTTAAATAATAACGATTAAAAATTTATTTAAATCAAAGTTAGAACGATCAAATTTTATTTAATTATAAAAGGAGTTAGAAATAATGCGACAATTTGAAATTTTGAATTTGAACTTTGACTGAATGTATAGGATTCAAAATAAATCGGATTTTAGTGAAACCAAAAATATTAGAATCTGTTTAAAAATATCTTTCAAAAGAATCTGAAAAATTGAGATTTCATAAAGGGAATAAAAAGTTATGTCCAGTTAAATATTCAGAATAGTCGCTATGGAATTTATATATATATATTTTAATATAAAAAATAAGCATTTTGCAAATGACCTCCATTTTCAATGAAACCACTTTGGTTAGATCCGGAATGTCAAATTATTGCTAGATTCCAATTTTCATAATTTTTGGAATTAATATGTGAGTGTGGCAAAAGAAAATGTGTTTTGTCAATTTCAGTCAATTTGGATCGACTTGAAAATGGCCGTTTTTCAAACGGTCTCCAAATTTGACAAAATTAATTTTGTTAGGAAGGTATCGTCAAAATATAGCTATATATAACTTTTCTGTAATTTTTGGAGTCAGTATGTGGCCCTGATAAATTAAAATATACGATCTAATTAAATAATTAAGTGATTTATATTTTAAAATCAAAAAAAGTGGGCAGAGACAATCAAATGGGAGGATGGGACCTAGTCCATTGTGTCCGGAATAGGGGTATTTGGCTAGGGGCAACAATAACTGTGCTGGATTTGGAGTTAGTATCAGTTAACGGTCCTTTTTGAAGAATTAAAGAATTAAATAAATATAAAATACTAGTATTTTTTGCCCTCTTTGCTGGGCATTAAAATTTGTTTTATTAAAAAAAATACTGCAATGATTAAATATCAAAAATAAAGTATTGTAATTAATATTAGATAATTATATATATATATATATATAGATATAGATATATATGGCATTCTAAACAATGTATGAGTAGTTGTTGCTCAATGTATGATTTATTATTAAGTTTTAAATAGATTTTTTTATGTATAAGAGGCATTCTAACTTTAAACAAAAAATCAAATTACAACATAAAAATAAACATCCATATCAGAAAAATACATTAACCAATAGTAGTTTTCAGAGCAAAATAAATATAAGATCATGAGTAAATAAAAATACAATTCTTTTAGTATAAATTACCTCCCATCTAAGTATGTTTTAATCTCATTTACTGTTTTCTTATCCCTAGATTGTTGATCTAAAAGATCCCTATTATAATATCAAACCAATAGATCCCTATTATAAGGAACCACCCACTGGTTATCTAAATCTGTATTTCTAACTCTGACAGTATGTTTGGTTTTTCTTCTCCTGTAAATTGGAAATCCGCAATCATCAAACATTGTACTTGAACAATACCTGAAAAAGAAAAATTAGAGTTAAATGAAAAAAAAATTAATTTATATTTTAGAGTCGAATAAAGTTTTTGATTATACTTTTTTGGGAATTTCCTTGTACATTTAGAACCCTTCATGCGATTGAAATCCTGGCCTGCAAGGACCAGGTATCATAAATTGTTTAACAACCGCATATCCATATGGATCTTTCTCTTCATCAGGGGTCTCTGCACAAACATACTTATCAATATTACTCTTCAAATCCTTCTTACCACTTTCTTCCAACCACATTAACATATGTGTATGGGGGAGTCCTCTTTTTGATACACAACAACATACATAACTAAAAATTAAAATTTTGCCAAAGCATTATTAATATGAAATGAAAGGAAATAATAGCCAGCATGATAAATAATTTTAAATTATGAAATATGTGATATTATATTTAGGGGAGAAAACAAACTTGCTTGACATTGTCCAAATTAGCGTTTGAAATATTTGAAGGTTTTGATGAACATTGTGGGCAATACAAAGTCATTTAGGAGTACAAAATCACACAATGTTCACATGTGAACCTTTTCAGATAATACGACTTAGCAATACAAAAGATCACACATGACAACCATATAGGAATTAAAGGCTAAAATCAGCAGCACTCTTTATCACAACAATTTGGAGTTGGCACAATTATACATTCAAAAAAACAGTGAAAGGAACTATAGCTCTTACGACAGCACTCGTTGCACTTTCCAAAGTCTGCAATGCTCCCACAAACCAAACAAAAGAGCAGTATAGCAAATAACATGATAAAGATCAATTTTCCTCTGCTAGTCGCCATGTATTTTGATATTCTTACGGATCATTTCCTTCTCTTGATGTTATGATGTTTGCTACACTTATTTATAGGGCAGAGGAATACAGTGCAAGGCCTTTAGAAGGAAGGAAATAAATCCTTTTTATATAAATCTCTTATAAACAAAAATAATTTGTTTCTAATTAATGTCTATTTGATATGCTTTCATTGTAATAAATGTCATTAACTTTCTATCCTTTCATATTTTTTCATTTATAATTTTTCATTCATGTTTTTTATTTTATGTTTTCCTAGGTTGTGTCTCCACTGCATGGTAATATTCAAATATAGGCACAAAGACTAATTTTAGGAAAAAATAATTCAGGTAATTTTTTCAAATCAAACCTTCTTTACCAGATATACAAAATTAATTGATTGTATCATGTAAAGATGAAATAATTTGAATACTTTTCATTTTCTCCTAAAACATGAATTTTTATTGGTTACGAAATTAGTGATGACTTATTGTATTCCTTTTTTATTACTTGTTATCCCGGTGAACATTGACTGACAAAATAAATAAATTTATGTTGAATAAGGATTTAAAACATAAATGCTGGCTAACAATTTTAGGAAAATGTTAAGATGGCTAAATTACATACATATATCTTCTCCCTTTTAATTGTATATGAATAATTTAGGTATTTAAAACAAATTTCCTTATCTTAATAATTATTTATTTGTATCATGTAATGATGAAATAATTTGAATACTTTTGCATTTTCTCCTAAAACATGAATTTTTATTGGTTACGAAATTAGCCCTTTTAATAATTATTTATTTAACCTTAACATATGCCATTAGGCATACATTAACAAAACCCATAACTTTGATTGATTAAACATTGATGTTATCATTAAATGTTAATAGATTTTCACATTACTTTCTTTGTATTCAGATGTTAATCTCAATACCTCATCTAATATTTTATTTAAATCTTTATATTACAATATCTTTTTTTAGAAGCATCTTGTTGACAAACTCTTTTTGATGTTCATTAATAAAAAAATTTCTTTTTCTTTCAATGACATTTACAATACATATATTGTAATAATCAAGACTAATAAACTAATATAAATAACTCGGATAAGTATTTAAAACATAAATGATGACTTATTGTATTCCTTTTTTATTAGTTGTTATCCCAGTGAACGTTAACTGACAAAATAAATAAATTTATGTTGAATAAGGATCTAAAACATAAATATTGGCTAACAATTTTAGGAAAATGTTAAGATGGCTAAATTACATACAGATATCTTCTCCCTTTTAATTGTATATGGATAATTTAGGTATTTAAAATAAATTTCCTTATCTTTTAATAATTGTTTATTTAACTTTAACATATGCCATTAGACATACATTAACAAAACTCATAACTTTGACTGGTTAAACATTAATATTATCTTTTAGTAATTGGTATACATGTTGTTAGAAAGCAGGTTAGATTTTTCCAAATATAGCGTATATATTATGTAACCATCATTTATGTCATTTTTATAGTACATGATGAGATTTAATTATATATATTATGTAACCATTTATTGTATATATTATATAACCATTATTCTTGTCATTTCTATACAGTATGGTATACACTTGATTGTTGGAATTAAAATTAATTTGTTCCACACCTGATTCAATTTATTAGTGCAAAAATAGAATGAAATAATTAAACGTTTCACATGATTCAATTCAGCTGTAAAGTAAGTGCAAAAGAACTCCTTTTATAACTTATCTCAATTGATTGTTGTTTCCTTAAATGACAAATCATTTAAAGGTTTAATAAACAGTAAAAATCCCAATGTACAATAAAATTAAAAAAGAATAAGGAAAAGAAAGAAATAGTTTCATGTATTGAAAATATGAGAAGTGAATATTTGGTAAGAACATAAAACTAAAGGTTAATTAACAAATTGGAATATGAAAGTAAATTAAGTGCAAATTGTATACATGTTGTTCAAAAAGTAGTCAATTAAGTGAAAATTTGTATATACCTAATTGTTGGAGTCAAAATTAAGTTGTTTTGTTTCATACCTGATTCAATTGATTAGTGCAAAAATAGAATGAAATAATTAATAGTTTCACATGATTCAATTCAAATAAACCCGGAAGCAATTACTGCAAAAAGGAAACAAAATTAGTATGAGAAGAAACGAAAGTAAAGTCGGTCATACATGCAACATGGCAATAGCAGAATATAATGCAATCACAAAGCTAATGAGCGAATTAAAATTAGAGCAGCTCTTATATGAAAATAAAGGTTTTATACACTGAAAATTCAATCAAAAATCATCATCAACAAATAGAAGTGATTTGCATTCGAGCCAAAACCAAAGAAAAAAATTCAAATAAACCCTAAACCAAATTTCAACTCAAACCATCAGAGTTGAGTTCAAAGCGTAAAATCGGAAACATAAATCGGAGAACACATACCATTGAAGTCGATATCCTCAATCCAAATAAAAAATTATTGAAAATCAAAATGGTTTTAAACAGTCTAAAAATTGAAATGGGAAAAACTTACGTGCTCCTTCAAATAATCAACCAAAACAGATGTATATATTTCTACAAAGAGAGAGAGAGAGAGAGATCATAAATTCATGCACTAGAAAATCAACAAACAAAAAGTAACATTAAAACCCAAAAATATACGAAGTACATAGAATTAGATGGACTTGACAGACACAAAATCAAAGTCATTATCAGAAAATTAAATGTAAAGTTTAGAGTAGTAAAGTGAACCCGAATAAGAAAATTCATACCAAATTTGATATCAAAGAATCCTCAATTATCAAAGCCATGAAACTTGCAAAGCATCACTCTGTCGAATGGGAAACCTGTAGTAAACATAAAAGGAAGAGGAGTAAAATTAAGAGGAAATGAAAATTGAGTAAAAAATATATGTGTAGAACCAAATTAAGAAGAAGAGATTGTGGAAAGGAATGGCATATGGTTAAGAAATGTTGAAATGTTGAAATATTCTGTTTAAACTATAGAATTCCAACTAATTTAAAAGCATTAATTTCAACATTAAATTCTAAAATAAATTTTAATTTTTGAAAGGTAAAAAATAGTTGTATTCTAATTATACTATTGAAACATATTAATAACTTTACAAAATTCAAGAGGTTATTTGGTACTAATCATTGAATAGAAAGGAAAGAAATGAGGGAAGATAATTGTAGGTATACGCATATGTATATATGTTGATAGATTTTACACATTTAAAAAATTAAAATTAAATACACAGAGGTAGTATATCCGAATTTTATGAAACTAATTATGACATCTGCATTAGAAATGTTCTAGTATTTAAAAAGGGAAATATTTAAATTTAAAAAATATTTTATTTTTAAAGAATTTATGGATTATAATTAAAATCTCGTAAATGAATGAAACTTGCGTATTTTACTATGATAAGCATATATATGCAAATGGTTAAGAAATATTAAAATGTTGAAATATTTTATTTAAACTATAGAATTTCAATTAAAATTGTGCTCCTTTATTAGTTAATATGTTTCATATAATTAGTTTTTCATTCCTTAAATAAAATTGTGCTCCTTTATTAGTCAAATAAGTTAAGAGAAAGGAAAGGTTTCCTTCTGGGAATAAATTTAATAAGTAATCACCTTGCACAAATATGTATTTAAGAGTATATTTGATACAATCTAATTTATATACACATTAAACTATAATAAAAATTTATTTGTTAAACCAAATGCAATATTGATTTTATTTAAATGAAACTTAGAAAAGTTCTAAATGAATCTAGATTAATTAATAATTATATCGATATATGTTATTTTATTTTAATCTATTTAGGATAACGTAAGTAACTTATATAAGATAAAATTTGAAACTAATATGATTTAATTAAATAAATATATTAATGGACATTTCATGTCTCATATAAATCGATCGTTAATCAATTAATCAATTTAATTAAAGGGAAGGAAATGTAAAGTTTTCTATCTCCAATTAATATCATTTGCAATCCTTGTCGGTTTGAAATAAGTTAAGTGAAGAAAACAAAAAATTTCATTCCTTAAATAAAATTGTGCTCCTTTATTAGTTAAATAAGTTAAGAGAAAGGAAAGAAAAGGTTACTTCTCTGAATAAATTTAATAAGTAACACCTTGCACAAATATGTATATAAGAGTATATTTGATACAATCTAATTTATATACACATTAAACTATATTAAAAATTTATTTGTGAAACCAAATGAAATATTGCTTTTATTTAAATGAAACTTAGAAAAGTTCTAAATGAATCTAGGTTAATTAATAATTATATCGATATATGTTATGTTATTTTAATCTGTTTAGGATAACGTAAGTAATGTATATAAGACAAAATTTCAAACTAATATGATTTAATTAAATAAACAGATTAACGATTATATAATTTGAATCATTATATCAAACCTTTTAAACTTTTTTCTTGAATATTTATTTCTGTATTTAGTATTTGCATGTGCTTGATTAGTGAAAATAATTATTCCTAATTTGTAACAATACATGTAAATTTTTTAATATATTGGCATTCGTATGTAGTTTCAAATAATTTAAAAAACTACAATAAAATAATAATTTTAGTCAATTTTATAGCATTACAAAGTTGGAATAATTTAAGATTAGTGGGAATAATTCAAGGTCGGACCAAAGGTTAGAATAATTAAATGACCTTGATAAATATGGGCAATTTGGGTATTTTACGGTCGGACTAATTAGTAATCATTAAAGATTAATGGTTATTATAATATAAATAGATTATAAATACCCTTAGTGTATGAAAACCCTAATTTAGAAAATACACGCCGCCACTTTCATTCATCGATTGCCGATGTTTTCCAGAATCCATGCACTAATTTCTTCAAATCTAATAACCCATTCACAAATAAACCAAAGGCAAAATTGAAGAACTCATCAAGATGCATCAATTCAACGGTTAAGATCTAGTCTTATTGTGTAAATCGTTCGCAATAGCAGCTCGAAGGGCTGCCGTTCGTCCCCTTTTACTGAGAAGCACGGAGGGTCGAGCCGTACATGGCTGCTGGCGCAAGTGTAGGACGTCGAGGGCCTTGGAGTGATAGTCGCTGATCGGATTCCGGCATTCTAGATTGGGGGGCGGCGATGAGGATTTTGGTCGAACAAATGGGTTCGTTGATTCTAGTTTTGACAGAGGAAGGGGAACGATAATTAACGGTAACGAAAGGATTAAGGAAATCATTAATTACATTAATTATTAATTAGTTTAATTATATATTTAAAGGCTTAAAGTTTAAAATACTACAACATTTTACTGCTAGATCAGAATTTAGTGAAACAAAATGCGTTGGAACCGCAAAATTCAGATCTTCGTGATGGAAATGACGGAAACTGATTTGGAGCTCGTCTAAATTATGGCAGAGTGGAAAGCTTTTGATTAGATTTCTCGATTTAAAATTAAAATATATATATATATATATAGAAATATATATATATATATCGATTGTGGTTGTAATATTAAATATATGCACCATATAAATTTAGATTGATTGACTGACTGTGGTGGTGATGATTTGTTGAATAATATTTTGTAAGATAAAAATATAATCTTTAATTGTTTAAATAAAATTTTTATTGTTAGTAATGACATATTAAAGATTTGAATTTGCATACAAACAAATATTCACATTTATTTTTTATATTAAAGATTGGATTTGCATACAAATACATATTCACATTCACATTTATTTGTTATATTAAAGATTTGAATTTGCATATAAATAAATATTCACGTTTATTTGTTATATTAAAGATTTGAATTTGCATACAAATAAATATTCACATTTATTTGTTATATTAAATATTGGAATTTGCATACAAATAAATATTCACATTTATTTGTTATATTAAAGATTGGAATTTGCATACAAATAAATATTCACATTTATTTGTCATATTAAAGATTTAAATTTGTGTACAAATAAATATTCATTTTTATTTTGTCATTAAAGAACATAGAAAGTGTCATGTAAATAATTTCTCTTTTTATTTTGTCATTAAGAACATTGAACACGTTATGCATATAAAATATCCTTTTTATTTGTTATTAGGAACATTGAACATGTTATGACAATAAAAATCTTTCCTTTTTATTTGTCATTAGCAACACAGAAAATGACATGTTGAAATAAATATGTCATTTATTTAGAATCATGTTATGTTAATTAAAAATATCATTTATTTAATATCATGTTTTGTTTAAATAAAAATGACCTTTTATTAGGAAATGTTATGTTAAAATAAAAATGTCATCTGGTTAGAGGAAATGTCACCTTTATCATGTTAGATAAGAGTAAAAATAATTATTTGTTAACACTTATGTTTTCCTGAAATAAAATATTTCAACAATAAAAATTACATTTTTGTCACATGTAGGGATCATTAAAAATACTCATATTTAAAATGAAAATTGTTCGATCCATAAAAATCACATTTTTATTATATTTATAAAATATGTAAAATAACCATTGTTTGAAATGAAAATTTTGTTTCCAATAGAAATTCCATTATTATTGTATACATAAAAATGATCATTGTTTAAAATTAAAGGATTACATTTTTAATGTAAGATAGAAAGATTAAAAGGATTCAAAAGTGATAAAGACGTTAACATTAAAATTACATCTTTAGTGTAATAAAGGATTGATTAAAAAGATTAAACTTTGATAAAAATGTGTTAACATAAGAAAGTACATTTTTAATGTACAAATGGCTACATAAAAAGAGTAAAGTTTGACTATAATATGTTTACATTAAAATTTACATTTTTAGTGTACAAAAGGATTCAATAAAAAGATTATTATTTGAAAAACATGTTTTTACATAAAAATTACATTTTTAATGTAAGTAGAATTCATTAAAATATGCATTGTTTAATAAACATGTTTTTACATTAAAAATTACATTTTTAATAAGTAGGAATCATTCAAATTTACATTTTTAATGTATAGGATGATACATTAAAAATATTCAATGTTGATAAAAGTGTTTTAACATTTAAATTTATATTTTAATGTTAAGCATAAATCATTAAAAGATTAAACTTTGACTAGAATATATTTACATTAAAAATCACAGTTTTAATGTATGAATTGATCATTTAAAAGATTCAAGTTTGATAAAATGTTTTAACAAAATAAAAATGTTTTTAATAAGTAGAAATGTACTTTCGTTTATTAATTAACAATAACATGTTATAAGAAATGTACTTTCGTTTATTGTTTAACATTAACATGTTATAGGAAATGTTCATTTGTTTTAATATTAACATTAACATGTTTGAGAGTAGAAAATGTTCATTTGTTTAATATTAACATTAATATGTTACAGGAATTGTACATTTGTTAAATATTAACATTTACATGTTAGAGAAGTAGAAAGTGTTCATTTGCTGGATATTAACATTTACATGTTAGCGAAGTTGGAAATATAATAATATGTTTTGATCAGTAACATTAACATGTTAGCGATGATAGAAAAATAATCATATGTTTTGTTCATTTTCATTAGCATGATTAGCGGAATTAGAATTAGTTAAATTCATTAACCAATGATTTATTTAGATGAACTGTTGTTGTTTGAAAACCACACATGGGTATTGGGATGATATTTGTCATACACAAATCTCAATATTTAGTTGTATGTCAATCGATGGATTGACAATCTGTGATGAGCGTTATTTATTTATTTATTTATTTTAATGCTCACACAATTGTAAATTTCACTCTAGATGTGAATGGATTCTCTATTGATTATATATCATTATTGTTATGTACATGCGATGTATGAAATCCATATAACTGAAATTATATGGTAATTGATTGAGTCGCATTCCGATTCAGAATATCTTTTATATAAAGAATATTTTAAAATAAAGAACAATTTTATATAAAGAATATTTTAAAATAAAGAACATTTTTATATAAAGAATATTTTAAAGTAAAGAATCTTTTAAATAAAGAATATTTTAAGATAACGAATATTATAAAATAAAATTTAGTGAATTTTTTTTTACGATTTTTATGTCCATTTTTAGATGGGCGCAAAAATATAAAAATGTTAAGCCGAATTAAGTAGAAAACATTATTCTAACCCAAACGGGATTATTGATTGACTTTGTTCACTTTATAATGAACATCGAAAAGAAGTGATTTCAAAATTAATATTTTGGAAATATCATCATTTTAATAGGATAAATATATAGAATATTCAAGTTTTATTTAAGATTGAAAAAAAAGTTAGAAGTATTTTAAAATGAATTTATAAATATTTTATAAAATATGGTTTAATTGGAAATCGATGAAATATTATATATATATATATATATATATATATATATGTATATTTAATGGCCTGAATAGAACGCACCGCGCAACGACCATTCGCGAATTTTGACCATGAACTTTAAATTGATGTAATGGGAGATCCGATAGTCGGATTCTCCTAAAACCGGAACCCTTGGGTTCGTATCGAAAAGAGCTTTCCAATTAATATAATATTTTTGAAATCTAATTGTTAGATTTGTAGTTATGTCCAAATCAATTTTAGAAAAGGTCGCTGTAAGTGCAGTTCGATGACCATTTATGGAAATCGACTGAAATGGCCTTAAGAAAATTATTAAAAATATGGAAAATTATGTAAATTCATAATAAATGATTTGAAAAGTATTTGGACGAATAATTTCAATTTTGTAAGAGATAAAAAATTATTTTTGTTAAAATGAACTAGTTATTAACTAGAACAAAACTTTAAATTAAGATTTAATGAAGTTTTCCAATGAATTAATATTTAATTGGAATTGAATAAAAGAATTGGATTTTAGGTTGTCGTGAATGGTGTCTTCAATAACACTGTTCTTAAACCCAGTTGAGAAAAGAATAAATCTTTTATTCAAGAATTAGTGAAGTTTTCCCATGAATTAATATTTAATTATAATTAAATAAATAAATTGGATTTTGCGTTGTCGTGAATGGTGTCTTCAATAACACTGTTCTTAAACCCAGTCAAGAATAAATCTTTTATTTAAAATTATTAGAGTTTCCAAATATATTTATAATTTAGTAATTAGAATAAAATGAAATGTGAATTCAGTTTACTGTGAAATGTGTTTTTAACGACATCTGTTCTTTAACCCAATTAACAGTGAAATATATTTTGGAATTTATAAATCTTTTATTAAGATTTAAATGGAAATTTTCCAAAGTAAAGTTTTCCAATTTAATATATTAAATTGGAATTGAATGGAATTCGATTTAATAATGGAGATGAGCTTCTGTAAAAGAAGATCGTTATTATATATGGAATTTAAAAGGATTTGCCATTATTCCATTTATATTATTAGTTTGATACGGAAATTTATATCGATTATGTATTGATTGGATTTCTGTGAAATTACATATTTAATGGAAGATGATTTTGGTTTTATCGTGAACTGTGTTTGAGATGACATTGGTTCTTTAACCCAGTTGAAAACAAGATTAATTTCATAAAGTGGAATAATCATGAAGTAATGGTTTTTGATATTAAAAAAAAAATTGGAGTTTTAATGAGTCATTAAAAAGAAGATTAAAGAATAAATTTATCTTTGATGAAATTAATGGGAACCTTTCCCTAATAATGTGAATATTTTATTAAAAGAATATTCTGATTGGAATGTGGCGTATGATGTGCTTTTATGGCACTTGATTTTTGATTATAAAATATGCGAGTTATTCGGGAATACTGGGTTTAACCCATTTTGAATAATTACTACAACGATTAAAAGTTGAAGATGAAGTCGGTGGTTGAAGACCGGCGATCTTCACATCGAATGGACGGCTGTTGATGCCTTTGATTGGAGTTGCTGCCTTGAAAGGGTTACAGTGGTAGTTGTCAAGACGTACTTGTTGATTGTCCGGATACGCGAGGACCTCTCTCTTATATTGGACATATGGGATGAGGAATAAGGTGCCTCCGGTTTCGTTCAGACCCCGAACGAACTTGTAAATGGATGGTATGTCTGAAGTTGTATTCCTTTATGCTGTATTCGTTGATCTCTGCTAAATATATATCTGTTTGGTGGCGAAGAATTTATTCTCTTGCTTAACACCCTTCTCTGAGACGTACGAGCTTAGAGGTTATATATTGGCAGAAATCAATGGTATGGCACGATTGACAATGTGGCATGCTAAGATGCAAATGATCAAGGCTTATTGTTGAAAAGCAGAGCCTTGTGGTTGATGATCAAAGCATAGCTTATTTCGGCATAGCTTTGTGTATAGCGTTACTTCGCGAGCCTCACACCCCGGTATGAACCAGAAACAAGAGAAGAATCCAGGGAGAACACACGTTTCTTTCTATCTAGGAATGGTATTAGGGTTTTACAAGCCCAAACATTTTTACTTATGTGGATGATGGAATGATGCGCCTCGGTATTTGAGTCCCTAGTGGCTCTATTTTGCGCCCCATAGGGCGGGGAAACGTATTGTTCAGGCGTTATAATCCACTAACATATTTGTGGATCGGCCCTGTGGCTCCTAGGTGCAGTTGCGACTGTATCCTAAGACATGGTAGGCTAGATTGTCTCGAATTCGGTAAGGACGATCTCTTGCCTTGGTTCATATGGAAATCCAACTTCCAATACGACAGCATACAGTTTTGATTGTATAACTAGTATGGCGACATAGTATATGGTAGCTATGTTGTCTATGATTGATACATTTTGATTGAAATGTTTTTGAAACATATATACACTAATAATAATATCAAATTCGTTTTATCGTATCAAGCATTTTTGACCATTATAAGGTAAAACTTTATCCTTCGGTTTGCGTTCCATTGTGTGATGGGACTTGAGTCTTATAATGGTTTCATTTTTCCAAAAAGCATTGCGTTATTTAACGATTTCCTTTATTTATGCACTGGCAACCCAATAGAGTAATCCCGTTCCGCTTTAGCGGTGTGGTCTTGTGATTTGCCTTATTATCAGATAAGTTAAGTAGACTTCTCACTCCAGTCCCATGACTGACCTGTAGTTTGTTTCACTTGCAAACTCGGGTGCCCATATTTTCCACACGGGCAGTCGAGTAGCTTATTTTGTAGACATATTGAGAAGGATTCTGGATTGAAGCTTAAAGCTGTGTCCAGAGCATTGGTAGTCTTTCGTTGTGTTAGTTTATTCGTTTTCTGCTGAAGTGTATTACATTTATTGTAAATTAATCTTTCTCTATATTATATTCGATATACTCTGATATTCTGTACTCTGATGTAACATTATTATAATGTTCATAAAAGTCTTCTGTTATTTGTTCTGATGTGTTGTATGCCCAAAGTTAGTGTATCCGGCATTTCCCGCGAGGGGAATTTTCGGGTCATTATAGGTTCTTGGTGCTCAAACAAGGAAACATGACTGTTAAAGAATTTGTGAACAAATTTAACCATCTAGCAAGGTTTGGACTGGAACTAGTAGATACTCCGCATAAGAAAGCTTTGTAGTTTGCTAAAGGGCTAAATGAACCCCTTCATGGATTAACTATGTCCCATATTCCAATGGGAGCAACTTTTGAAAGTCTTGTTGATATGGTCCTGATGCATAAGGAAGACAAAGGAAAAAAGAAGGAAGTTAAGGCTGAGGAAACAATGAAAAACAAGAAGGTATGGCAAAAGAAAGGACAACACTAACAATAGAAGAAGGGAAGAAAGAATGACAAGGCTAAGGATAAGAGGAAGTGTCACAGTTGTGGACGTGAGGGTCACTTGGTGAAGGACTGCAAAAGAAGGAAGAATTCTTGCTTTAATTGTGGAGAGGTCGGACACTTTGCTAAGGAGTGCCCGAAGAAACATGGACAAGTTCAAAGGGCTGGAGCTTTTGGAGGTCACGTGCATACTCTCCCAACCAGTGCTCCAGATAGAGGTAGAAAAATTTCCGTGGATGGTTTGATTTCTCTTTCCATCCATCCTATTAGAACTCTTTTTGATTCTAGCGCTTCACATTCATTTGTATCTAGTCTGTGGTTGAGTCTCTGCACCTAAATACTAGTATGGTAGTGGATCCCATAGTTGTCTCAAACCACATTGGTGGTTCGGCTCATTTGTCTATGATTTGTCGGAGTTTGAGAATATCTGTGTTAGGCGTCGAGTTTGAGTGCACGCATATGTGCTTAGTTTTATGGGCTATGGTTTGACTCTAGGGATGGATTGGCAAACCACGTATGGTGCCATTCTGGGTTGTGAGAAGAGGGTCGGTAGACTTTTGACTTGCCATGGGAAGACCCTCGAGATTTCTTGTGACCCACAAGGGTCTGCTATGCTTAGTTTCCTAGTGTCTCTTGATGCATCTATCCATGATCTACGATCTATACCAATAGTCAGTGACTATTCATATGTTTTTCATGAGGTATGGGGCTTACCCCCGAGGTACGAGATCGATTTTCATATATATATTTGGTGGACAATGCAAAGCCAGTTGCATTACCTGTGCGCCATATGGCTCCAAGGGAAAGGAGGGTGCTTAGCAAGAAAGTAGGGGAGCTACTTGAGAAATGATTCATTAGGTGAAGCATATCTAAATGGGGTGCTCCAGTAGTATTCGCATTTAAGGTTGATGGTTCGCTTCGCTTATGTGTGGACTATAGAGAGTTGAACAAACTCACAAAGAATTATAGGTGCTCACTCCCAAGGATAGATGATCTGTTTGACCAGATTGTTGGTGCATCAGTATTCTCTCAGTTAGACTTGGCCATGGGGTTTCATCAGTTGAGGGTGGCCTAGGACAGTATAGATAAGACGACTTTTAGGACTCTAGGTGGTTTTTTGAATGGCTAGTTATGCCTTTTGGGTTGACGAATGCACCCGCCTTTTTTGTTGATCTGATGAGTAGGGTGTTTCAGGACTTTCAAAATAAATTCATCATGGTCTTTTTCGATGATATCTTGATATCTCAAAGAGCGAGGAGCATGCCCAACATTTGAGAGAAGTTCTGAAAACTCTTCGTGCGCATCAGCTTAAGGAAAAGTTCTCCAAATGCCATTTTTGGAGAAAAGAGGTGAGATTTCTAGGGCATGTTGTTTCTAAAGATGGGACAGCGGTAGATCCCACAAAGGTAGTTACAATTCAAGATTGGCAAATTCCGAAAAATGCAACAAAGGTGAGAAGCTTTCTTGGATTGGCAGGTTATTATTGGAAGTACAATAAGGACTTCGCAAAGATATCAGCCCTACTCACCAGGCTGACGAAGAAGAATTTGGCATTTTCATGGGATATAGATTGTGGTTTTGCTTTGCAATGATTGAAGAGGGCTCTGACGAAAACCCCAGTCTTGACCTTACCCAACGTGAATAAAGTGTTTACAGTATACACTGATGCATGTGGTATAGGGCTTGATGCAGTTCCGATGCAAGAAGGAAAGGTAATATGTTAAGTGTGTAGACAACTAAGGGTTCATGAGAAGAACTACCCTACCCATGATTTAGTGCTAGCTTCCATAGTATTCGTTCTTAAGACGTGGCGTCATTATTTGCTTGGAGAGAAGTTCGAATTTTACACCGATCATAAATCTCTCAAGTACTTGTTCTCGCAGAAGGATCTTAATTTAAGGCAATAAATGTGGATGGAGTTCCTAGCTTCTTATGATTTTGAGATTGCTTATACCCCTGGCAAGTGTAATGTGGTGGCAGATGCACTAAGTAAGCAGAGGATAGCCTTAAGTACTCTTTTTGTGGAGAGGAAAAGCTTGGAGTTCATATCGACTTTTGATTTTAGAACCTCCACCAAGTTTTTGCCTAGTTTGTTTGCATCGCTAGAGATACAACCTACTCTTATGGATCAGATAGGAGCATCGCAGCGAGATGATCCACAAATTTCAAACATCTTGGATAGGCTCAGTAAAGGGGAGATTTCTAGTCACCTCAATAGATAATCCATAGACGATAAATGGTGGTTGAGGCAAGATGGAAGGCTTTGTGTTCCCCAATCCAGAAGTTTGTTAAAGACAGTCCTAGAGGAAGCCCATCATTCTAAGATGACTACTCATCCAGGGGGTAATAAGATGTATAGGGATATGAAGAGGGTTTTTTTGGGCTGGGATGAAGAAAGATGTGCAGAGTTTGTTTCTTAATGTTTAGTTTGTCAGCAAGTCAAATCTGAGCAAAAGAAGCTCGGTGGTTCACTTCATCCTTTGGAGGTTCTGCAGTGGAAGTAGAAGAGCGTCTCTATGGATTTCATAGATGGTTTGCCTAGATCGAAGAAAGGCAATACCAGTATTTGGGTTGTTGTAGACAAACTTACTAAGAGCGCTCATTTCAATCTAGTTAAGAGTAAGAGGACGACATCTTGGTTAGCAGCAATTTACGTTCGTGAGATAGTTCGTTTTCGTGGAGTACCTTCCAGCATCATAAGCGATCATGACCCCATTTTCACTAGTGAATTTTGGAGGAGCATGCAAGAAGCATTAGGTACATAGTTATGTTTGAGCACTTCTTATAACCCTCAGACCGATGGACAAACAGAATGGGTGAAAAGAATTCTTGGGGATCTTTAGAGGCTGTGTATCCTAGACTTCGGAGGGACTTGGGAAGAGCCTCTTCCTTTAGTAGAGTTCGCCTACAACAACAATTATCAAGCTAGCATTGGCATGGCACCCTTCGTAGCACTTAATGGGCGACCCTGTAGGTCATCAACTTGTTGGTGGGAATCTACCAAAATACTATTACTTGGATTAGACATAAATTTATCTTATTAGATGACGAATGAAGACCGCTCAAGATAGGCAGAAATCATACGCTGACAAAAGAAGGACTGACATTGAATTCGAAGTAGGAGATATGGTTTTCATTAAGGTGTCACCATTGAGGAATGTGGTTCGCTTCAGATATATAGGGAAATTGGCACCAAGATTCATAGGGCCTTTTCCCATAACAGAAAAGATTGGCCAAATGGCCTATAGAGTAAAGCTACCAGAGAGACTATGCGGCGTTCATGATGTTTTCGATGTTTCACATTTGCAGAAGTGCTTACATGATACCGCAAAAGTTGCTAAGCCAAGTATATTAGAGGAAGTAGAGGTGGAAGGGGAGGCGACAGTTAAACGAGTTCCTACCCATATTCTTAGATCAGAAGTTAAGAAGCTGTGCAATAGAGAGGTCAAATTGATGAAGCTTCAGTGGGGAGATAACCCAGAGGATGTGATTTGTGAGATCAAAGACAAGATTCATGCTACATACCCTTTTCTTTTCGAGGGTATGTTCTTATCTCATTTTCCAAAGCTTTTATTTATGCTTGTTTCTATCATCTAAGTGTATCTTGTCGAACGAATCTTCGACCTTTAGGTAAGAATCCCATGGATGTAAACATGCGTTTGAGACATGTTATGTTTGATGGATGCAAGTGTTTGCTAGTGGTTGCTTGTGGATGCATATATGCACACATTAGGAACTAGATCAGCTCAAGCACTCTCATACTGTATATGGATGTGTGTGCATTATTCTTATTTTTATGGATGGAAATGGATGTATCATCATATGGATGTTGCATTTGGATGGATGATTGTGCACACATATAGAACTTACATGTTATAACAGGATTGTTCCATACATGTTGAATTCATAGCACTAACATACATTGCATTAAGGAGGTTCGGCCGAATCAGTAGACCGCCTGGTCTTTGCCTTAGTATTGGGACATATACACACACCTTTTCATATGTTCATATAAGCATTAGAGGTCTTTAAGGACAATGGATGCCTGTGATTGGTGGATGAGTATACGGGTGATGGATGGTAGGATATACATTTTTCTTAACTTGGAGATTTCGGGGACGAAATCCTCTGAGTAGAAGAGAATGTAACACCCCGTAACTTTAACTACGCTAAAAGGGACAAATTAAAGAATAATTAATTTAATATTCAGAACTAAGGGAAACATACTACGCCATTGCGTCCGTCTCGAAATTCTGGTCAATATAGACACTTGGTTTGCATAAAATGGACACCGTATGAAGAATTTATGAAGATTTGAAGTTTGTACACGCGTAAGAGAATTATATATATAATATTCAGAAAATCAAATTTCGTTTCAAAAATAAAAAATTCGTGGTGGCAAATTTCTCGCCTAGGTGTGTCGACCCCTTAAGGGGGTGTCGACCCCTGGGTTGACACCTCAAGTGGGGTATCGACCCATCGGTCGACCCCATAAGGTGGGTTGACCCCCCTGCGGCAGACTGGGTAAATTAGGGTTTCAGGGTTTTTGGCTATAAATATGGCCTCATTTCTCTAGTTTCTTCACATTGAAAATAATGGAGAACTAGATGTTATCGCTGCCCGGATTGAATCAAACCTTTTTGTCCTTCTGCAATCGAGTTAATCAAGTTTAGAGTTATTCAAGTGTAGATCTGTGATTAAACATCTGCAATTCTCCTTCTGTTTTTCAAGATCCAAACATTGTGAGTTTAAGTTACTTTTAGATCTGAATAATTAAAAGTAAAACTTGATATGACCTTAATTTAGAACTATGCCTATAACCATTCGAATCAAATTAGATCTGCTATAACCTTTGTATCTACGATGTTATGACTTGATTATGACTTAGATCTAAACTTTCACCTACTTATCATGTTTGATCTGCCATTGTTTCACTGTTTTGATCACCTTATACTTGTCCCTATCATGTTTGTGGTTAAGTTGGACCTGTTATTAGTTGGATATCTTAACCATTGTTTAGATCTTATCATGCCTGTTATGACATCCGTATTATGTTAGAATCAGTTCTATTATCATATGTTCATCAGATCTCTTCCTATGTGTCTATCTTGTCGTTATGCCACTATATGTTTATGCCATTATATGTCAATCTAGTTAGTATGAACATTTCTATCATCTTTCCCTTTTTCTTTTATATGGCCTGGCTCCTTTCGAGCTTAGACATGCCGCTGAAATATGCGAACGCGTTAAACGGGGAACGAGGGGAAAAACATGGAAATTGGGCACAACTTGTAATTGAGAATCTGGGCATAACCTGAATAAAATGTATGAATATGAATTTGGGCATATAGTTTATTATGAACAAAACTTGGGAAAAGGGGCATGGAAATCGATAACGACATAGCTAAATTTGGCTAATAATGAAATGCCTAGGATTACAGTAATTAGAAACTGTAACTGCGCCTAGACACGAGGTTAGATTACACTTGTGGTGGAAGTCTGCCCGGAACCGCCCGGCATATCCAGCGACCACAAGTGGTGAATCTAATGTAAGGGGTCTAGGTGCACAAATACAAGACGTGCTAAGGCTCGAGGTTAAGCACGACTTATGGAAGAAGTCTGCCCGGAACCACCCGACATATCCAGTATCCATAAGTGGTAGGCTTAATGTGAGGGGTCTAGCACATTATAACCATAAATGGACATGGTAATGAATTGGAATACTTAACCTAGTTAAATCCGTAAGGATTGTATGAATATGAATTTGAATAAGGGTTAAGTGAACTTGGTTGAAACTGTGGGAAGGTTAAGTATATCTGGGTAGGGTGGGTAATATTTATATATAGGCCCACAAACTTAACCGGTTGGGGTTATGTAATTAAAGACACTGTTATATAAGTATAACCTATGGAAATCCTAGTGGGGATACAAGACAAAGGGGAGAGCTTGTATCATCTTATATGGGGGACCTGTTTCAGTCAGTAACCCATAGAACGGTATCAAACGAGTACTCCGCCTTAGGTCGGAGTAGGGACATGCTTACTAGGATGATTGTAAGAGATCCAAACGTGGAGGACGGTGTGGGCGGCACAAATCGACCCGGGCCATGTGCATGCATGGTCCGGGCAGAGGGGATAAGATGACCATTACACATGTAGATATGGTTGTGCACATCAACGAAGGGTTGCCACATTAGGAAGTGATACCTCCTACTGTAGGGCCGGCATAGAGTATCTACGAAGTAGGGAGCCAACTGATTAGGGTAGTAGTTAGGGTACGTCTAGACTCCGGTAAAAAGTTTAGGAGCCTATTAGGTTGGGCTGCCTGTGGATTGTATGGGGTTGAAACCTCTCACCAGAAGTACGCCTAAGTCTACCATCTTATAGTTGTTTCAATCATCTCATTCTAATTATAATAGTATTGGTGAAGAGTAATCATTAGAAGCATATACACTCTATCATGTTTACCTTGCCATACCTGCCTTTTGTGATGTTATCTTTCTTATCCACTTTATATGCCTATCATGATACATTTACTTATTTATTTGCTAAAAGTAACTGGACTCGACAGACTTTATGTCTTACCCTTTTTGTTTCCTCTTCTTTCTTCCGTTCCCCTCCCTAAGGTTCTCAGGGTGGGAATACTCGAGCTTAACCAGGATTCTACTATCTTTTGTTCGAGCTGCTTGGATGTATTGCTCAAGCTCCTATCTTTGCTACTATGGCTATGTTTTTAGCTGGGATAATGCTTCTTCTATATTGTACTCTGATGTTTTAAGTACAAGATTTTTTTTTATGATGTACCGGTTTTTATGTAATTCAGACGTCTGATGTTTTGAACCTCGATGCTTTATGATTAATTAAAGTTTTTAATTCCGTTGCTATTTTATATATGTCTTGTAATGTTTCTATTTCTGTTTACCTATAACGCTTCACGAAACTTAATGCATTCTCTTAATGAGTGACATTAACGTACGTGGGATGTCACATAAGAGCTGGAGGAGTTTAGACTATGATTCATATATTATTCCGCTGTGTGTTGTAAAAAAGGATAGATTATTATAACTATCCAGATGTGATGAATATCTACTGTACACTGATAAGTGTAAGTATTGTTTCAAGTTTTTTTAAATAAAGATTTATTTTTGTATTATATTTTATTCTGCTGCGATGTAAGACTGTACTATGGTTTGGTAGTTTTTCTCCTTTCTTCCATTCTTAACTTTATTTCTTTCTATTTCTCATTATCTTATTTCTTTCTTTTAGTTTTTCTGGGTTTTCAATACTTGAATCTGGACACGGAATGTATTATTGTCTAAATTCGAGGGTCGAATTTCCCGTGATGCTACCGATTAGGAATAACATCGACGCTAGACACCCAACAACCAAATAATCAAACGGAACTTCTCGTTGAGCAATTGATAACTAAATGACGTAACATAATTTCTTGCTGAACGATTATGGAGTCAAATGACCAAACGGAACTACCTACTAAATGATCAAATAACCGAAAGATTAGATGATTGAACAGAACTAGTTCTGAGTGGCCAAATGATGAAGCAATTGAATGGAACTACTATTGAAGGGTCAAATGGATTGAAATTGAAGGAAACTACTACTGAATGACTATTTGGTCCTGGATAGGATTAGTTTATTTTTGAAAGCAGTCCTCTACATATGCGTCCGAGAAGTTATCCGTTGGTATATTTATGACTCTTTCACCTACTTACTTCCTCTGAATAAACTTCCAAGAAACCCAAGACAATTTGTAGTTGCTTGAACAGTTCCAATAATGTTTGAATAGGTTGACACTACGCATATATGTGATCATTGGATGATTTGTGACGCTTTCATCAGGTGGCTTTTGAGTGAACTTTTGATGCTTGCTTCAAACATGTTAAAACATTCCACTTATGGCATTTTCTAGTAATGACCATTTGGTGCATGGTTTATCTATGATTTCTGATTTTTATGCTTACCCAAGTGTGAGTCTTGGGGTTTATCTATGCTTTCTGATTTTTTGCTTACCCAATAGCGAGTCTTGGGGTTTCTCTTTGATTTCCAATTTTATGCTTGCCCAATTGTGAATATTTGGGTTTATCTATGATTTCTGATTTTATGCTTAACTAAGTGTGAGTCTTGGGGTTTCTCTATGATTTCTTATTTTATGCTTACCTAAGTGTGAGTCTTGTGGTTTATCTATGATTTCTGATTTTATGCTTACCCAAGTGTGAGTCTTGGGGTTTCTCTGTGATTTATGATTTTATGCTTACCCAAGTGTGAGTCTTGGGATTTCACTATGATTTCTGATTTTATGTTTACCCAAGTGTGAGTCTTGGGGTTTCTCTATAATTTCTAATTTTATGCTTACCCAAGGGTGAGTCTTTGGGTTTCTCTATGATTTCTGATTTTGTACTTACCTAAGTGTGAGTCTTGGGGTTTCTTTATGATTTCTTACTTTATGCTTATCCATGTGTGAGTCTTGGGGTTTATCTATGATTTCTAATTTTATGCTTACCCAAGTGTGAGTGTTGGGGTTTATTTATGATTTCTGATTTTATGCTCACCCAAGTGTGAGTCTTGGGGTTTCTTCATGATTTCTGATTTTATGCTTTCCCAAGTGTGAGTCTTGTGGTTTATCTATGATTTTTGATTTTATGCTTACCCAAGTGTGAGTCTTGGGGTCTCTCTACGATTTCTGATGTTATGCTTATCCAAGTGTGAATCTTGGGGTTTCTCTATGATTTCTGATTTTATGCCTACCCATGTGTGAGTCTTAGGGTTTCTCTATGATTTTTGAATTTATGCTTACCCAAGTGTGAGTCTTGGTGTTTCTCTATGAGTTCTGATTTTATGCTTACCTAAGTGTGAGTCTTGGAGTTTCTCTATGATTTCTAACTTTATGCTTACCCAAGTGTGAGTCTTGTGGTTTATCTATGATTTCTGATTTTATGCTTAACCAAGTGTGAGTTTTGGGGTTTATTTCTGATTTCTGATTTTATGCTGAGCCAAGTGTGAGTTTTGGGTTTCTACATGATTTCTGATTTTATGCTTACCCAAGTGTGAGTCTTGGGGTTTCTCTATGATTTTTGATTCTATGCTTACCCATGGGTGAGTCCTGGGGTTTCTCTATGATTTCATATTTTATGCTTACCTAAGTGTGAATCTTGGGGTTTATCTATGATTTTTTATTTTATGCTTACCCAAGTGTGAGTCTTGGTGTTTATCTATGATTTTGGACTTTATGCTTGCCGAAGTGTGAGTCTTGGGTTTAATCTATGATTTCTGATTTTATGCTTAACCAAGTGTTAGCCTTGGAGTTTCCGTATGTTTTCCGCCCTTTCAGTTTGACAAAGTATGAGCCTTGGGGTTTCCTGTTATTTTCATATTTTTAAATTCCCATTGAATAAGCTCATGAATGAGCCTTAAACTTTCGTTCTTGGATGTTTCTCCAATTTCCAATAAGATTGTTGATTTCTTTCTACCACGTTGACATATGGGGTTCGAATGCACCGTTGTTGTTCCAAGATAATGGTTCTTAAGTTAGAACACCGACATGTACGATGGACCTTCCATCCAAAGCCATCTGCTGAAAAACAGAAACTTACAACACATCGTGTAGGGAGTTTTCTGAACTCATAACATATTTACCCCTAATTTTTGTTACCTTGAATTATAGTCAAAATCATGCTTCACGCTTATAAGTGAAATACCACACACTGTACATATTATATCACTTTTGCTAATACATCAAGCTTGTTAATAATGAGCTTCTAATTACCTATTCCAAGTATCCAAATACAAAACTCTTGGATTTGTTGTTTCAAGTTTCTAAAAGTGAATTCTTGATAGCTGAATGTGTAGATAACAATACTGGATTTTCTATTCAACATTTCTAGGGGTATAATGTAACACCCCGGAATTTTGAATAATCAAATTAACTAAAATAAAGAATAATAAATCTCAGACGTGAGAATTATGGGGATTGGGTTGCGCCATTGTGTTCGTCTCGGAATTCTAGTGGAGATAGAATCCGAGTTTGCGGGAAACGAGTACCGGATGAAAGAGTTATGGACGAACGAAGTTTGGTGGCAGAGTAAAGAAAAAAAAATGCACTGGCGCACTTGGGAAGTGCGCCAGTACATATTAACACTTGCGCACCTGCCAAGTGCGCCAGGCCGAGGCTGGAGCCTGTACAGCTTTCTGGTTCAGGCTGACCCGTGTTGTTGAGTCCATTCCGACTCCTTGCTGAGTCATTTGGGCTGACTCATCACCCTATCATAATTGAATGGTTTTGATTAACCCTAAGAACATCCGACGGCTTAAATTAATTCATAACTCTATAAAAAGACCCATAGAAACAAACCCTAAATCAGAATTAAAACTAAAACTATGGCCGTCATGTTGTTGTCTTGAGCCCTAGAGCAGCCGCCACCAAATCAAAGAGAAAGAACAGCAACCAAATCAGAACCACTCAACCCTAACAGCGATTCTTCATCAAAGGAGCGCTAATTCAACTCCAGAAATCAGAATTCAGAACTCAAGACTGCTTTTGAGTTGTGAGTTCAATAGTTTTAGCAAAATAATTAGTAATTTAATTAGATTAAGTTATAACGCGGATTGTATGGATGTGATATGAAGTATTGATCGCATGTTGTAGGATTATGGTTGAATATCTATGATGTTATGATGTGATGCAATCATGCAAAGTTATGTAGCTATCATCCATGTGGTAATTTTATATACAATCAAATCATCATGTTTCTTATGCTAGTTTGCGATAATGATTCATATGCTAAATCATTATTAGGCAAGTTTAGATTTTGGGTTCAAACACGAATCATATACATGTTGGGTAGAATTACATGTGACCTTACATGATTATGGCACCTAGTTTATGTGAGAATTAAATTGAAAGATTAGGCTATGTCATGATACTTTCCATGTTAGTTCACACCATTGTTGCGATGTATAAATCACATATGTGAATTTATGAGTTGGACATGAATCATGTTATGTTATTACCTATGCAAGTTTAATCCCTTTAGATATAGGTTCATGACATATGATGTCTATGCAAATTTGTGGCCATTATTTCATCAAGTTCACACCTTTAGATTTGGGTCTATGTTATACATGATGTTTATGCAAGTTTGTGGCCATTATTTCATCAAGTTCACACCTTTAAAATTTGGAACCATGACATATGTTGTTGTGCAAGTTGTAATCTTGGCCTATGCAAGTTTTAGATGTAGAACATAATTCACATATGCAAGTTCACCCCTATGTTAGATCTATGCTTTAATTATGTATATATGTGATGCTTTCTTTTATTTCATGAGTTAGACTATTCGAGTCTAACGTATATTTTTATGTTAAACGAACAAACATACTACGTGGGGAAAAATGGAATAATATTAAAAATATTTAATTGGCATAATTGCCTTAAAAGGCATAAAATAAAATTGTGGTGAAATTGGTATGATTTTACATACCATAAATGGATGGACATAATTGAGTCAATTATGGACATCGCTAAATTTGGAATTGATTGATAATTTGAATAGGGAAAGTAATTCAAATTGGGGGTGATTAATTAGGAGTAATTAATCATCTAAGACACGAGGTTAGACTCATTTGTGGCGTAAGACTGCCCGGACCCGCCCGACAAATCCAGCTGCCACAAATGCTAGTCTAATGTGAGAGGTCTTAGGCACAAACTAAATACGTAACAATTGTAAAGACACGAGGTTAGGCTCTTTTGTGGTGTAAGACTGCCCGGACCCGCCCGGCAAATCCAGCTGCCACAAATGTCAGTCTAATGTGAGAGGTCTTTATGAGATTACGGTCTTAATGAATTAAGAAACACTTAACCAGATAAGCATGTAGTGGGACAGGAGGGGGTTAAGTGGGTGCCTTGGGTGGCATGTGGAATCTAGTGGGTGCCTTGGGTGGCATTTGGAAATACGATTAGAAACACTTAACCAAAATATGGAACATGTAATTGAAACATGAACAAGAAGCGGGTTATGTGGGATGTACTAGAGGAGACCAAGCTTAGGTGGATAGCTTGTGTCAAGTAATGGGGGGCCCGTTTCAACCAGTAACCCATACGTATCTTTGTGGGCTCGACCCAAGGCGAGGACAGGACACGCATACTGAGCTTGACTGTAAGAGGCCAAACCGGGTTAGTGGTTGCAACGCAAGTCCAACGGGTTCATATGCGTGTGTGGACCCGCGCTGGTAGGTAAGACGTTGTTGCATTGTGTAGGTATAAGCTGTGCATTCTTTGTTGTATTGGGTTGCCACTTTGGGGAGTGATACACCCCACTGTGGGGCCATCACGGGTATCTACGAGTTAGGGAGCCGATCGCTTGGGGGTAGTGGGTACACCTAGTGGAGATAGGGGCAGACGGCACCTATGAAGGCAGCTAGGGGTGCACGAAACTACCAATATCATTATTAAGTCTGTAGGCGGGATCAACCTTAGGATGACTAGTAGTGGTGCAGTATACTAGTGGCGGTGCAGTCTAGGAATTATCCCAGAGTGTTGGTGTAGTTTAGTAATCATCCTATAGTAGTTTAGGTGCGCTTTAACGATATCGTAATTCATCTTGTTTCCTGGTTTACTCTGTCATACTCAATGGTTCATGGTCATTTCCCTATTTTCCAACTTATGCCTTAGCCTAGTTACTTTGTTAATTATATTGTTAGAATTATCGCACTCGCCAGACTTTATGTCTGACCCCCTTTTTCCATCTCTTTCCTTTCCCCACCCCAGGTGCTCAGGTTGGAACTAGCACCAGTGGAGTTTGATCTTGGACTGCTTGTAGAAGATTTCTTGGACCGCTGAAGTAAAGTTCTGCTTCTCCTTATTTATGGCTGTTTTAATGTTGGGGATTATGTCTTTCAGTTTATGTACTATGTTTTATCAAGATGGGTATGATGTACTTGACTTTGGTTTATGATTTTTATGATGTAATCAAACATATGGGTTTATCCGCTGCAATGAAAGAAAGTTTTTAAATTTTCAAGTACTGCTTTATATCTGTCTTGTTGTGATTTTCTATTCTATATTCGCTTAAAACGCTCCACTGAAGTTAAGGCATTCCCTTTGCGAGTGACCCTAATGGAGGTGGGGTGTTACACGTGGTATCAGAGCTGAAGGTTACCAGAACAGATATGAATTTTTGAAAAACTATTTTTCAAAACAATTTTTTTATAAAGAAGTACTTTCAAAAGTATGATTTAAGGAAAGTATTTTCAAGAGAAAAGTATATTTTGAAAAGCATAACCCCAAGAGCCATATATCTTTCCTTCAGTCCTTTTTGTATTGAATCTTTCCTTTTTCGTTTCAGCATGTCTGAAGCATCTGAGATACCAGAGGGCGTTCATGTGCCCGGTTGGTTCCGTCAATATCTTGAGGCTAGGGCTGTCGCCGCAGGTCCAGCAAATCCTCCTCCTCCTCCTCGTGTCGATAATTTCGCAAAGATATGCAAGGAGTTTAGAGCAATGGGTGGGAAACCTTTTCATGGAACGGAGACATTTGTTGAAGCTCGTAACTGGCTAAAGGAGGTGGAAGAATTATTTGGAATTTTTGAAGTGGAGGATGGAAGGAAAGTCCAGCTAGCTGCGTGGCTGATGAAGGATGAGGCCTCGTTTTGGTGGGAGGTCACTAATGGGGGTCGCCCAGTTGATACATGGCCAGATTTTAGGCAGAGGTTTGAGGCAAAGTTTCTCTCACGGGCTGAAGAGAATCTATACATGGAAAGGTTCTTGTCACTGAAGCAAGGGAATTTATCGGTGAAAGAGTACGTTAACAAATTCAACCAATTGGCAAGGTTTGGCTTAGACTTGGTGAATACTCCAGAAACGAAGGCTCTAAGATTTGTTAAGGGTTTAAACGAGCCGCTCCATGGGTTAGCTATGATCCACATTCCCATGGGGGCTACCTTTGAGAGGTTAGTTGACATGGCACTCATGCATGAAGAGGAGAAGGGCGCCAATGCTAGTAAGGCACCCGAGAAGAAAGGGGATCAAAAGAACCTGCAACAGCAACAACAGAACAAGAAAGGTGGCAAAGGCAACCATGCTAAGGGGAAGAAGAAATGCTTTAACTGTGGGACACCCGGCCATCTAAGCAAAGATTGTAGGAAGAAGAAGAAGACCGATTGTTTCCACTGTGGCGAAGCGGGACATCTTATTAAGGACTGCCCAAAGAAAGGGCAAAGGGCAGGGTCTACCTCGGGAGGACAGGTGCAAGCTCTTATGGCACCCGGGCAGGCAAGGGGACAAGTTCAGGCCCTCGTGGTTCCACCGCTGCAAGAACGAGGTAGAGCAATTTCCGTTGAAAGTTTAGTTTTTCTGTTTGATCATCATGTCCGTACTTTATTCGATTATGGCGCATCGCATTCGTTTATCTCTACATCATTAGTTGAAACACTGCACCTAGATACTAGTCTTGTTACTGATCCCTTAGAACTCAGTAAGCAAGTGAAAGAATTGCTTGAGAAGGGGTTCATCAGACGTAGTATATCGGAGTGGGGTGCTCCAGTTGTATTTGCCACGAAGGCGGATGGGTCCCTCATACTTTGTGTGGACTATAGAGAACTTAATAAACTTACTAAGAAGAATAGACACCCACTGCCGAGGATTGACGATCTTTTCGATCAGTTAGTTGGCGCCTCAGTGTTTTCGCAGTTGGACTTAGCCACGGGTTTCCATCAGTTGAGAGTGGCTGAGGATAGCATAGACAAGACTGCCTTTAGGACTCCAGACGGTTTCTTCGAGTGGCTGGTGATGCCCTTCGGTTTGACAAACGCCCCTGCATACTTTGTTGATTTGATGAGTAGGGTGTTTAGGGAGTATCTTAATAAATTCGTGGTAGTCTTTATAGATGACATCTTGATCTTTTCTAAGAGCGAGGAAGAGCATGCCCTACATCTTAGGGAAGTGTTGGAGACTCTTCGAGCGCATAGCCTTCAAGCTAAATTTTCCAAATGTCACTTTTGGAGGAAAGAAGTGCGATTCTTAGGGCACGTGGTTTCCAAAGAAGGGATAGCCGTAGATCCCGCGAAGATAGTGGCCATCCAAAATTGGAAGGTCCCTAAAAATGCTACCGAGGTGAGAAGTTTCTTAGGGCTGGCTAGCTACTATAGGAAGTTTATCAAAGACTTCACAAAAATATCAGCTCCATTAACACGCTTGATGAAGAAGAACTTAGTCTTCACGTGGGACGTAGATTGTGATGATGCGTTCCACGTTTAAAGAGAGCTTTGACCACAACCCTAGTCTTAGTATTGCCAGATGGGAGTAAGCCATTTACCGTTTATACTGACGCTTGTGGGACAGGACTAGGCGCAGTCCTAATGCAAGAGGGAAGGGTAATAGCCTATGGTGGAAGGCAGTTGAGAGTCCATGAAATAAATTACCCTACACATGACCTAGAGTTGGCCGCTATTGTTTTTGCGCTTAAGTCTTGGCGTCATTATCTTCTTGGCGAGAAATTCGAATTGTTCACTGATCACAAATCGCTAAAATACTTATTTTCTCAGAAGGACTTGAACTTAAGGCAGCAAAGGTGGATGGAGTTCTTAGCATCCTACGACTTCGAGATAGCATATACCCCTGGCAAGGGTAACGTGGTGGCAGATGCCTTAAGTAGAAAAAGATTATCCTTAAGTCCGTTGTTTGTTGAGCGACGAAGTTTAGAGTTCATCTCTACGTTTGACTTTACACCTTCCATTGACTTCGTACCTGGTTTGCTAGCATCCTTAGAGGTTAGACCTACGCTTTTGGGACGGATTGGTGAGGCACAGCGAAACGACCCACAGTTGGTTGAGTTAGTAGAAAAGATCAAAGGAGGGGAGTCATCGAGCCATCTCTGTAGGTATACCCTAGATGATAAGGGTTGGTTACGTAGGGACGGTAGACTTTGTATACCAAAAGACGATGACCTAAGGAAGACCATTCTTGATGATGCACATCGTTCGAAGATGACCATCCATCCCGGCGGGGACAAGATGTACATGGACATGAGACGAGTATACTTTTGGGTCGGCATGAAGAAAGATGTGGCTGAGTATGTCGCTAGATGCTTGGTGGGCCAACAAGTAAAAGTGGAGCAAAAGAAGCCCGGTGGATTGCTTCATCCATTGGAGGTCCCACAATAGAAGTGGGAAAGCGTCTCGATGGACTTTATTGACGGACTACCGAGATCGAGGAAGGGTAATACGGGCATTTGGGTCGTGGTAGACAGAATTACTAAGAGCGCCCATTTCATTCCCGTGAAGAGTAAGAGGGCTGCTCCATGGTTAGCCTCCGTATACTTTCGAGAAATAGTTCGTTTGCACGGTGTTCCTTCTAGCATAGTGAGCGACCGCGATCCTGTTTTCACTAGCGAATTTTGGAGAAGCTTGCAAGAGGCGGTAGGGACTCAGTTATGTTTGAGCACCGCATATCATCCTCAGACGGACGGCCAGACCGAGAGGGTGAATCGTATTCTAGAGGACCTGTTGAGGTTATGTGTCTTAGATTTCGGAGGTACATGGGAGGAACATCTTCCGTTGGTAGAATTCGCATATAATAACAGCTTTCAGTCTAGCATTGGCATGGCACCATTCGAAGCTCTTTATGGACGGCCGTGTCGTTCGCCTACATGTTGGTGGGAAGCTACAGATAAGATCTTGCTTGGGCCCGATATGATTAGAGAGACTTCGGAAAAGATTGATTTGATCCGAAGAAGGATGAAAACGACGCAAGATAGGCAGAAATCTTATGCGGACAAGAGGAGGTCAGATCTTGAGTTTGAGGTTGGAGACATGGTCTTTGTCAAAGTGTCTCCATTACGGAACGTCATTCACTTTGGGTCCGTTGGGAAGTTAGCGCCAAGTTTCGTAGGGCCGTTTCCTATTAAGGAAAGGATTGGGCAGATGGCGTATAGAGTGGAGTTGCCCAGGAGACTTAGTGGTGTACACGACGTATTCCATGTATCACATTTGAGGAAGTGCTTGCACGAGACCGCAGAGGTGGTAGAGCCGAGCTTGCTTAGAGAAGTGGAGATCGAGCGTGATGCGACGATTCGACGAGCTCCTACGCGCATTCTTGGGTTGGAGATTAAGAACTTGAGGAATCGAGAGGTCAAACCAGTCAAAGTGCAATGGGGAGATGATGAGAGTAACACTACTTGGGAGACAAAAGCGAAGATGCGTTCATTGTACCCTTTTCTTTTCGAGGGTATGTCTTTTGATTTCTCCTTTATCGCTTACCTTGTACTTATCTTATCTTTAGTATGTCCTCTCGCTAGTATCTTTGACCTTTAGATAGGATAGTCCTATGGTTGAAACATGTGTTTGAGACATGTTATGTATGATGGATGCAAGTGGATGCAAGTGTTTGCTAGTGGTTGCTCGTGGATGCATATACACGCACTTTAGGCACTAGATTGGCTCAGTCACTTCATATTGCATATTGCATATAAATGTGTGTTAATATGTAAGTAATGGATGAATAATGGTTGTACCATCATATGGATGTTGCATTTTGATGAATGGTTGTGCACACATGTAGAAATGATATGTATCGATAGGGTTCTTTCGCATACATAATGGACGCATGGCACTATCATGGTTTGCATTAAGGAGGTCAACTGAATCAGTAGACCGCCTGATTTTGCATCAGATAAGGAACATGTACACACACTTTTTGCATATATTCATACAGCATTAGAAATTTTATAAGGACAATGGATGCCCGTGTTTGATGGTTGAGTAGATGGTTGTTTGGATGGTAGGATATACATTCTCCTTAACTTGGAGATTTCGGGGACGAAATCCTTTAAGGAGGGGAGAATGTAACACCCCGGATTTTTGAATAATCAAATTAACTAAAATAAAGAATAATAAATTTCAGACGTGAGAATTATGGGGATTGGGTTGCGCCATTGTGTTCGTCTCGGAATTCTAGTGGAGATAGAGTCCGAGTTTGCGGGAAACGAGTACCGGATGAAAGAGTTATGGACGAACGAAGTTTGGTGGCAAAGTAAAGAAAAAAATGCACTGGCGCACTTGGGAAGTGCGCTAGTACATATTAACACTGGCGCACCTGCCAAGTTCGCCCAGGCCGAGGCTGGAGCCTGCACAGCTTTCTGGTTCAGGCTGACCCGTGTTGTTGAGTCCATTCTGACTCCTTGCTGAGTCATTAGGGCTGACTCATCACCCTATCATAATTGAATGGTTTTGATTAACCCTAAGAACATCCAACGGCTTAAATTAATTCATAACTCTATAAAAAGACCAATAGACACAAACCCTAAATCAGAATTAAAACTAAAACTATGGCCGTCATGCTGTTGTCTTGAGCCCTAGAGCAGCCGTCACCAAATCAAAGAGAAAGAACAGCAACCAAATCAGAACCACTCAACCCTAACAGCGATTCTTCATCAAAGGAGCGCTAATTCAACTCCAGAAATAAGAATTCAGAACTCAAGACTGCTTTTGAGTTGTGAGTTCGATAGTTTTAGCAAAATAATTAGTAATTTAATTAGATTAAGTTATAACGCGGATTGTATGGATGTGATATGAAGTATTGATTGCATGTTGTAGGATTATGGTTGAATATCTATGATGTTATGATGTGATGCTATCATGCAAAGTTATGTTGCTATCATCCATGTGGTAATTTTATATACAATCAAATTGTCATGTTTCTTATGCTAGTTTGCGATATTGATTCATATGCTAAATCATTATTAGGCAAGTTTAGATTTTGGGTTCAAACACGAATCATATACATGTTGGGTAGAATTACATGTGACCTTACATGATTATGACACCTAGTTTATGTGAGAATTAAATTGAAAGACTAGGCTATGTCATGATACTTTACATGTTGGTTCACACCATTGTTGCAATGTATAAATCACATATGTGAATTTATGAGTTGGACATGAATCATGTTATGTTATTACCTATGCAAGTTTAATCCCTTTAGATATAGGTTCATGACATATGATGTCTATGCAAATTTGTGGCCATTATTTCATCAAGTTCACACCTTTAGATTTGGGTCTATGTTATACATGATGTTTATGCAAGTTTGTGGCCATTATTTCATCAAGTTCACACCTTTAAAATTTGGAACCATGACATATGTTGTTGTGCAAGTTGTAATCTTGGCCTATGCAAGTTTTTGATGTAGAACATCATTCACATATGCAAGTTCACCCCTATGTTAGATCTATGCTTTAATTATGTATATATGTGATGCTTTCTTTTATTTCATGAGTTAGACTATTCGAGTCTAACGTATATTTTTATGTTAAACGAACAAACGTACTACGTGGGGAAAAAGGGAATAATATTAAAAATATTTAATTGGCATAATTGCCTTAAAAGGCATAAAATAAAATTATGGTGAAATGGTATGATTTTACATACCATAAATGGATGGACATAATTGAGTCAATTATGGACATCGCTAAATTTGGAATTGATTAATAATTTGAATAGGGAAAGTAATTCAAATTGGGGGTGATTAATTAGGAGTAATTAATCGTCTAAGACACGAGGTTAGACTCTTTTGTGGTGTAAGACTACCCGGACCCGCCCGGCTAATCCAGCTGCCACAAATGCCAGTCTAATGTGAGAGGTCTTAGGCACAAACTAAATACGTAACAATTGTAAAGACACGAGGTTAGGCTCTTTTGTGGTGTAAGACTGCCCGGACCCGCCCGGCAAATCCAGCTGGCACAAATGCCAGCCTAATGTGAGAGGTCTTTACGAGGTTACGGTCTTAATGAATTAAGAAACACTTAACCAGATAAGCATGTAGTGGGACAGGAGGGGGTTAAGTGGGTGCCTTGGGTGGGTTGTGGAATCTAGTGGGTGCCTTGGGTGGCATTTGGAAATACGATTAGAAACACTTAACCAAAATATGGAACATGTAATTGAAACATGAACAAGAAGTGGGTTAAGTGGAATGTACTAGAGGGGACCAAGCTTAGGTGGATAGCTTGTGTCAAGTAATGGGGGCTCGTTTCAACCAGTAACCCATACGTATCTTTGTGGGCTCGACCCAAGTCGAGGACGGGACACGCTTGCTGGGCTTGACTGTAAGAGGCCAAACCGGGTTAGCGGTGGCAACACACGTCCAACAGGTTCATATGCGTGTGTGGACCCGGGCTGGTAGGTAAGACGTTGTTGCATCATGTAGGTATAAGCCATGCATTCTTTGTTGTATCGGGTTGCCACTTTGGGGAGTGATACACCCCACTGTGGGGCCAGCACGGGTATCTACGAGTTAGGGAGCCGATCGCTTGGGGGTAGTGGGTACACCAAGTGGAGATAGGGGCAGACGACACCTATGAAGGCAGCTAGGGGTGCACGAAACTACCAATATCATTATTAAGTCTGTAGGCAGGATCAACCTTAGGGTGACTAGTAGTGGTGTAGTATACTAGTGGCGGTGCAGTCTAGGAATTATCCCATAGTGTTGGTGTAGTTCAGTAATCATCCTATAGTAGTTTAGGTGCGCTTTAACGATATCGTAATTCATCTTGTTTCCTTGTTTACTCTGTCATACTCAATGGTTCATGGTCATTTCCCTATTTTCCAACTTATGCCTTAGCCTAGTTACTTTGTTAATTATATTGTTAGAATTATCGCACTCGCCAGACTTTATGTTTGACCCCCTTTTTCCATCTCTTTCCTTTCCCCACCCCAGGTGCTCAGTTTGGAACTAGCTCCAGTGGAGTTTGATCTTGGACTGCTTGTAGAAGATTTCTTGGACCGCTGAAGTAAAGTTCTGCTTCTCCTTATTTATGGCTATTTTAATGTTGGGGATTATGTCTTTCAGTTTATGTACTATGTTTTATCAAGATGGGTATGATGTACTTGACTTTGGTTCATGATTTATATGATGTAATCAAACATATGGGTTTATCCGCTGCAATGAAATAAAGTTTTTAGATTTTCAAGTACTGCTTTATATCTGTCTTGTTGTGATTTTCTGTTCTATATTCACTTAAAACGCTCCACTGAAGTTAAGGCATTCCCTTTGTGAGTGACCCTAATGGAGGTGGGGTGTTACATATAATAAGATATTAAACCATAAATTCTACATGCAAACAATTTAAATCTGCATGTTATTCATAGCTAGATTCACAAGAATTCACAGATTGTAAGTTATATTCAAGTCTTGTCCATTAACAGGATCTATGCTTACCCTTATATTCAAACTATGGTTTATTTGAAACTAACAATGAACCTTGAGTGACAGGCAAGATATGTGGAAGCCATATGAGTTTGTCCTAAAGAAAAAAAAGCTTCTTTATACTAGTCGGGGGGGGGGGGGGGGAGGGAGGGATAAATGTTAACAGAAAAATTCACATTGGTAAATTATAAAGAAGCGGAAGCATCAGAGCCGACATGACAACGGGTTCCCGACAACGAGCCCAAGATCGTAAAGAAAATGAAAAATCTAACAAGTTGTTGGATGCAAGATCCGAGAGCCGACAGCAAGTCGAAAGCAGACACTGGCAGCTTGGAAGATTCAAGCCACAACAATATCGGTTTAGCAAAAGTTTGAAATCAGTATTGAAGATACCGAAAGGGAAGGAAAGGAGAAAATAACGGCAAGGTAATACCGACACTAAAAGGGTCACAGAGTGGTAGTTCCTGAAGCGGTACACATGATACAGGAAGCTGGTTATAAGGGTTACCAAAAGCATATAATCTGAAACCCGACTTCATAAAAGGGAAGCATTGGATCAAGCAAAAGAGAGCTAAAGAGACATCGACACTAAATAGTTTAGGGGCAATACAGAAGGAGGTAAGAGGTTATTGATACCGGCGACAAAGAATAACTTCAGCGTCACCGGAAGGCATTCTGGAAGCATACCTTTTCTAGAAGAAAAAAAACATTATAGCAAGAGGCTAGAAGCAGGGAAAAGAATGAGATACCTACGCCCATAGTTCAAGTAACAGAACTGACAATAGAAAGCATCACCAATCGGAGCAAGTAACAAATACAAGAAAAGAAAGAACAGTTAATATCGACACTTATTTCTGGCACTAGGGTCTTTATGATCCAATGCCGAAAGCCATCCATCCGAAGACAATGAAGCATCCATGAAGACACTTGATAGGAAGGAAGGCAGCCGAAACCTTTCTGCCAGAACAGAAGTTCACAAGAAGGGCCAGAAACCAGTTTCTATATCCGAAAAGGGCTTCTACTGAGTCCTTGATAGAAGGGGGCCCAATATTCCTATAAATAAGACCCTAAGGGTCTCATTATGAATGACAGATTCTCATTCCTCTTTCTTTCTCTCATTTTCTAGAGAGCAGACCCTAATTTGTAAATCAATTTGGGGATTTCTTATGTAACCTCCCCTATGAATAAAATCATTAAAGCCCTTGAAGTGGACGTAGGTTCAATCCGAACCGAACCACTATAAATTGTGTGTTCTTACTTTTTTGCATATTATATTGTTCCTCAATGTATTTATATACGTATTCTGCTATGCTCTCAAATTACCAGGATATCCTCACATAAGCTATTATGTTCTTAGCAAGCTGACGCCTTCTCCACGATAAGAGCCTTTCCGCACCAACCTCCCCTCAAGTCTTACATCATCGAATACCCTTCTGCAAGCTTCCTACCCAAAAGCAAGCCTATGCGACCTCTCTACAAGTTGTTTAGCTTCCTCACTTGTATTGTGCTTAGGAAGCCCTTATCCCATGGTAACTGTTGGCTCTCGATTTACAGAAGCGTGATATACACCCCTTGAGGAAAGAGTAACTAATCTTTGGACTTATGACCTTGATATCTAGTAAACGGTGAACATACAAAGGTTAGTAGGAGTTGAATAATCCCATCTTTCCCTTAGATCCATTTCCACAAACCTATCTCCGGTGGTGATGAAAAATATCGTGTAACACTCTGTATTTTAACAACATTAAAAGAGGATAATTTAAATAATAATTAATTTAATATTCAGAATTAAGGAAAACAGACTACGCCAATGCATCTGTCTCGAAATTCTTGTCAATACAGACATTTGATTTGCGTAAAACAGACACTGTATGAAGAAGTTATAAAGTTTTCAAGTTTGAAAAATAAAAAGTGGCGGCAGTTTTCCTGCTCTAGGAGTCGACCCCCTAGAAGGGTGTCGACATCGGGGTCTACCTCCCTTAAGGGGTGCCGATATCAGGGTCGACCCACCCACAGGTTGTCAACACCCCTAGGTCTGACGTGGCAGTCGATTTCAGGGTGGCTGGAAGCTATAAATACTTGTCCATTTCTCCCGTTTTCTTCATTGAGAATTCATGGGTGCCAAACTCTGCCGGTGTCTGAACTAAATTGGATCCATTAATCTTCTACAACTATGAGCTTTGCAAATCAAACTTATAGATTCAAGATCCATTCTTCTTCTATTTTCTAATCCTAACACTATGAGTTCCTAGTTGCTTTGAAAATTTAAAAGTAAATATCACACGACCATGACTTTGATTTGTTCATATGCCTAGATTATATCAGATCCATTGTAAATTGTGATTATATGACATTCTATATTGGTTAGGATTTGGATTTAAATATTTATATAGTCGGATATATTGTAACTTCTATGATATGCCATGATGTCGATCTTGAACCTTGTTTGTGTAGATCTACTTTTAAACTATTAGATCTAAATTTTTTTTGGCAGAGTCGATGGGGTTTAGTGGACCCCTACCACTTTTAAACTATTGGATGTAAATTGTGTGGAAATGTAAATTGTTAATTTGATCTACTAATCATCTTGTGCCTATTATGCTAGATTTGAATAGTTGGACATCTAAATGGTAAATTTAGATCTTATTATGCTCACTATGCATCATAGTTATGTTAGAACTAGTAATTGCTACAAGTTCATCATATTTATGCTCATATGTCCACCTTATCACCATGCTTGTTTCTGTTTATGCCACGTTATGTTAAAACATTCACTTTGTCATATTCCTATTATTTTTTCCTTTTAACGTTTATGACTAGGCTATTATCTAGCCTAGGCTTGCCGCCAATTTGGTGACTGCGCTAGTTAGGGAATGCGGGAAAAAAGGTTAATATTCGCATAATTTGAATATAAACATCATTGGACGTCTAATTCAAATTATTGGGTAAAATGGACATTAACACCTATAAAGGTATAGGTTTAATTAATTGACTAATTAATGCCTAGGACAATAATTAGAAATTGTAACTGAAATTTTGGCACGAGGTTAGGTTGCATTAGGGGTGGAAGTCTGCTCGGACCTGATCGACATATCCATCAGCCACTAATGTTGAACCTAATGTGAGAGGCCTAAGTGTGCAAATACGAATCAGACTATGACATGAGGATAGACCCAACTTGTCGACGAAGTCTGCTCGGACCCAACTGGCATATCTAGCATCTATAAGTTGTAGGCCTAATGTAGGAGGTCTAGCCCATTATAAACCATAAATGGACATGGTAATGTATTGGACTACTTAACCTAATCTAATCCATAAGGATTGTATGATTATGAACTAAAGTTAGGGTTAAGTAAAATTGATTGGACAGTGGGTGGGTTAAGTAATTCTGAGTGGGTGGGTAATATTTACATATAGGCCCACAAACTTAACCCGATAAGGTTATGTAATTAAAGACACCTATTGGTTAGCATAACCGGTAGAAAGATTGGGGTTATATAATTAAGGACACCTTTAGGGTAAATATAACCTTTGGAAAACCCAGTGGGGGATACAAGACAAAGGGGAGAGCTTGCATCATATTATGTGGGACCCGTTTCAGTCAGTACCATGGAGTATATGTCAAGTAGAGAACTCTAAACTAGGTCGGGGGAAGGGGCATGCTTACTGACTGATAGTAAGCGATCCAAACGTGGAGGCGGTGTTGGTGGCGCAAACCGACCGGGCCATGTCGTGCATGAGCCAGGCCGAAAGGGATAAGACGACCATGACACCTGTAGATATGGGGATGTTCATATCAGTGAGGGGTTGCCACTTTAGGACGTGACACATTCTACTATGGGGCCGACACAGAGTATCTACGGAGTAGGGAGCCGATCAATTAGAGTAGTAGTTAGGATACATTTGGATGTATGCCAAAGTCTACCACCTTGAAGTGTAAGGGATCATCTCATCCTGGTTATACTAGTAATAGTGCAGAGTAATCATTAGGGAAGCGTATACACCTTATCATGTCTGCCTTGTCATGCTTGCCATTTATGTAGTGATCTCTCTTATCCACTTTATAAGTCTGTCATGCTACTTTTATTTATTTACATGCTAAAAGTAACTAGACTCGCCAGACCTAATGTCTGACACTTTTTGTTTCTTCTTCTTTATTCCGTTCCCCCACCCCCAGGTTCTCAGGGCAGGAATACTAAGGCTTAGTCAGGACTCAGTTATCATCTTGCTAGAACTGCTTTCGAAGTATGGCTCAAGTTCTCAACTCTACTATGGCTTTGTCTCTTTTATTTTAGGAATTATGTTTTCTTTTAAGTATTTATGTACTCTGATGGTACAAGACAGAAGTTATGTTATTGTAATGGTTTTTGTGACTTATGGTATTTTGGCCCATGATGTATGACTTGTGTTTGAAATAAAAATTTGAATTTCCGTTGTTATCTTATTTATATTTGTCTTGTAATATATAGTATCTGTTTACCTATAACGCTTCATGAAACTTAATGCATTCCTATTGTGAGCGACTTTAATGGACGTGGGGTGTCACACTTGGTATCAGAGCTGAAGGTTACCAGATTGGATAAAGTTTTTGAAAATTATTTCCAAAAAGGTTTTAAAAGAAATTATTTTCAAAAAGAAAAGTCCGTTTTGAAAAAAAAAATCAAATTTCCCCAAAGTCATATGTAATATCCTACGGTCCTTTGTCTAAATCTCTTCCTTTTTCTTTCAGAGTGCCTGGGGAACAAAACATTCCTAATATCCCAGAGGGCGTTACAATACCCAGATGGTTCCCTAGGTATCTGGGGGCACGGTGCCTGCCGAAGTCCAAGGAAACTTTCCTCCCCTAGTTGCACAGTCATTCCTCCCCCTCCAAGAGAAGATAACTTCGCTAAGATCTGCAAAGACTTCCGTGCTATGGGAAGGAAGCCATTCCATCGGAACGAAACATTCGTAGAAGCACAGAATTGGCTCAAGGAGACCAAGGACTTGTTCGTAATTTTTGAAGTAGAGGATAGAAGGAAGATTCAGTTTGCTGCTTGGCTACTGAAATACGAAGCCTCAATTTGGTAGGAAGCACCCAATTCGGACGTCCAGTGGAAACTTGGGAAGAATTTAGATAGAGGTTCGAAATGAAATTTCTTTCCCAAGCCGAGAGAATTATGGAGATGGATAGGTTCTTAACACTCAAACAAGGGAACTTAACGGTGAAAGAATATGTGAACAAATTCAACTAGCCAGCAAGGTTCAGGTTAGAGATGGTGGATACGGCACACAAAAAGACTTTGGGGTTTGCTAAAGGGCTGAGTGAACTCTTTCATGGGTTAGCCATGTCCCATATTCCAATCAGGGCCACTTTTTAAAAGATTTAATGTAAAGACCTAATGCATGATGAAGAAAAGGGAAAGAAGGAAATAAAGGCTGAGGAAACATTGCAAAGTAAGAAGGTGCGGCCCGAGAAGGGGCAACAACAACAACAGAAGAAAGGTGGGAAGAATGACAAGGCCAAGGGCAAGAGGAAATGTCACAGTTGTGGGAAAGAAGGCCAATTGATCAAAGACTATAATAGAAGGGAGAACACTTGCTTTAATTATGGAGATGTCAGACACTTCACTTGAGAGTGCCCGAAGAAACAGGGATCACAGGGACAAGGTCAAAGGAAAGGGACTTCTGGAGGGCAGGTGCATGCACTCGCGATCAATTCTCCCAATAGAGGTAGAAAGATTTCTGTGGAAGGTTTAATTCCTCTTTCTAATCATCCTATTAGAACACTTTTTGATTTTGGCGCTTCACATTCATTTATATCTAGTTCTATGGTTGAATCTCTGCACTTAATTACTAGTATGGCAGTGGATCCCGTAGTTGTTTCAAACCCCATTGGTGGTTTGGCTCATTTATCTATGAGTTGATGGGGTTTGAAAATATATGTGTTAGGCATCGAGTTTGAATGCGACACGTATATGCTTGGGTTTATGGGCTATGGGTTGATTCTAGGAATGGATTGGCTTACCACTTATGGTGCCATTCTGGATTGTAAGAGGAGGGTCGTTAGACTTCTGACCTGTCATGGGAGCACCCTTCAGATTTCTTGTGACCACAAGGGTCGGTTATGCTTAGTTTCCTAGAGTCTCTTGATGCATCTATTGATGACTTGCAATCTGTTCTAGTAGTCTGAGATTATTCTGATGTTTTTGATGCGGTACGAGGTTTACCTCCAAGGCACGAGATCAACGATCGTATATATTTGGTGGACAATGCAAAGCCAGTTGCATTACCAGTGCGCCATATGGCTACGAGCGAAAGGAGGGAGCTGAGTAAGCAAGTAGGGGAGCTACTTGAGAAAGAGTTTATCACATGAAACATATCTGAATGGGGTGCTCCAATAGTATTCGCGAATAAGGCGGATAGTTCGCTTCGTTTGTGTGTTGACTATAGGGAGTTGAATAAACTCACTAAGAAGAATAGGCACCCGCTCCCAAGGATTGATGATTTATTTGATCATCTTGTTGGTGCCTCGGTATTTTCTCAATTAGACTTGGCCGCAGGGTTTCATCAGTTGAGGGCGGCTGAGGACATCATTAAGAAGACCACTTTTAGAACTCCGAATGGTTTCTTTGAATGGCTAGTTATGCCTTTTGAGTTGATGAATGCACCCGCTTATTTTGTTGATTTGATGAGTAAGGTGTTTCGGGAGTTTCTAAACAAATTTGTCGTGGTCTTTGTTGACAATATTTTGATCTTATAAAAAAGTGGAGAAGAGCATGCCCAACACTTGAGAGAAGTTTTGAAAACTCTCTTTGCGCATCAGCTTAAGGCAAAATTCTCTAAATGCTATTTTTGGAGAAAAGAGGTGAGATTCTTATGTCATGTGGTCTCCAACGAAGGGATAACTGTAGATCCCACAGAGGTGGTTGCATTTCTTGACTGGCAGGTTCCTAAAAATGCAACCGAGGTGAGAAGCTTTCTTGGGTTGGTGAGTTATTAAAGGAAGTTAATTAAGGACTTCGCAAAGATATCATCCCCACTCACTAGGCTAACGAAGAAGAATTTAGCGTTTTCATGGGATATAGATTGTGATGTTGCTTTCCAACGACTGAAGAGGGCTCCGACAACAGCCCTAGTCTTGACCTTGCCCAATGGGAACAAAATGCTTATGGTTTACATTGATGAATGTGGTACACGGCTCGGCGCGGTTCTGATGCAAGAAGGGAAAGTAGTGTGTTATGGGGGTAGACAGTTGAGAGTTCATGAGAAGAACCACCCCACCCATGATCTAGAGCTATCTTCCATAGTATTCGCATTAAAGGCGTAGCGTTATTATTTACTTAGGGATAAGTTCGAGTTATACACCGATCATAAATCTCTCAAGTATCTGTTTTCGCAGAAAGACCTCAATTTAAGGCAGCAACGGTGGATTGAGTTCCTAGCTTCTTATGATTTTGAGATTGCTTATACCCCTGGCAAGGGTAATGTGGTGCCAGACACACAAAGTAAGCAGAGGACGCCCTCGAGTCCTTTGTTTGTGGAGAGGAAGAGCTTGGAGTTCATGTCAGCTTTTGATTTTAGATCCTCCATCTAGATTTTGCCTGATTTGTTTGCATCCTTGGAGATACGACCAACTCTTATGGATCAGATAGGAGTTTAGCAGCAAGGTGACCCAAAGATTATAGACATTATGGAAAAGCCCAGAAAAGGGGAGACTTCTAGTCACCTTAGTAGATATGCCATATTTAAAAAGGGGTAGTCATGACGAGATGGAAGGCTTTGTGTTCCTTAAACTGGAAGCTTGATGAAGGCAGTCCTAGAAGAAGCCCACCATTATAAGATGACTATTCATCCAGGCGGTGATAAGATGTACAGAGACATGAAAAAGGTTTTCTTTTAGGCTGGAATGAAGAAAGATGTGGCCGAATTCGTTTCCCAATGTCTAGTTTGCTAGCAAGTTAAAGCTGAGCAAAAGAAGCCCGGTGGTTTACTTCATCCTTTGGAGGTTCCTTTGTGGAAATGGGGTAGCGTCTCTATGGATTTCATAGATGGTTTGCCTAGATCAAAGAAAGGCAACACCAATATCTAGGTTGTGGTAGATAGACCCACTAAGAGCAGTCACTTTATTCCGGTTGAGAGTAAGAGGATGACATCATGGCTGGCAACAATTTATGTTCGTGAGATAGTTCGTCTTCATGGAGTACCTTCCAGCATCGTAAGCGATCGTGACTCTATCTTTACCAGTGAATTTTGGAAGAGCTTGCAAGAAGCATTAGGTACACAGTTGTGTTTGAGCACCGCTTATCATCATCATAGCGACGGACAAGCAGAGAAGGTGAACAGTATTCTAGAGGATCTTTTGAGGATGTGTATCCTAGACTTCTGAGGGACTTGGGTAGAGCACCTTCCTTTAGCAGAGTTTGCTTATAACAACAGCTATCAATCCAGCATCGGCATGGTACCCTTCGAAGCATCGTACGGACGACCCTGTAGATCACTAACTTGTTAGTGGGAATCTACAAAAAGATTATTACTTGGACCAGATATGGTTAGAGAAATGTCCGAAAAGATTGACCTTATTCGATGGCGGATGAAGACAACTCAAGATAGGAAGAAGTCCTATGCAAATAAGAGAAGGTCTGACATTGAATTTGAAGTGGGAGACTTAGTTTTTATTAAAGTATCACCTCTGAGGAATGTGGTTCGCTTCGGATCAATGGGGAAGTTGACACTTAGGTTTGTGGGACCATTTCCCATAATCGTGAGGATTAGCCAAATGGCCTAAAGGGTAAGGCTCCCAGAAAATCTGTCCATTGTTCATGATGTTTTCGACGTTTCTCATCTACGGAAATGTTTGCATGACACCGCGGAAGTCATTGAGCCGAGTGTGTTGGAAGAAGTAGGGGTGGAATGGGAGGCGACAGTCATACGAGCCCCTACCCGTATCCTTGGATCAGAAGTTAAGAAGCCACGCAATAAAGAGATAGAGTTGATAAAGGTTCAATGGGGAATAACCTAGAGGATGCGACTTGGGAGACCGAAGAAAAGATTCGTGTTTCGTACCCTTTTCTTTTCGAGGGTATGTTCTTAACTCCTTTTTCCAAAGTTTTATCTGTGCTTGTTTCTATCATTTGAATATATTATATCCATAGTATTTTCGACCTTCAGATTGGAATCCTATGGATTTAAACATGCGTTTGAAACATGTTATGTTTGATGGATGCAAGTGGATGCAAGTGTTTTCTAGTGGATACCTGTGGATGCATACACACACACATTGGGTACTAGATCGGCTCAATCACTCTCATACTACATATGGATGTGTGTGCATTTTCTTTCTTTTATGGGTGGAAATGGATGTGTTAGCATATGGATGTTGCATTTGGACGAATAAGTGTGCACACATATAGAACTTACATGTTATAATAGGATTATTTGCATACATATTGGTTTAATGGCACTAGCATACATTGCATTAAGGAGGTTAGCTGAATCAGTAGACCGTCCGATCTTCGAATTAGTATTGGGACATATACACACACCTCTGCATATAATCACATAAGCATTAGAAGTTTTTAAGGACAATGGATGCCAGTGATTGATGCATGAATAGACGGATGATGGATGGTAGGATATACATTCTTCTTAACTTAGAGATTTCAGGGACAAAATCCTTTAAGTAGGAGAGAATGTAACACCCTGTATTTTAACAACATTAAAAAAGGATAAATTAAATAATAATTAATGTAATATTCATAATTAAGGAAAACAAACTGTGCCATTGCATCCGTTTAGAAATTCTGGTCAAGACAGACATTTGGTTTGCGTAAAACAGACTCCGTATAAAGAAGTTATAAGGGTTTTAAGTTTGTATATGTGCAGAAAGATTATATGTATACACATGAGTCAGAATTTTATCCAAAACTGCTCGAATTTTAAAAAATAAAAAGTGGCGGCAGTTTTCCCGCTCCAGCGGGTCGATCCCCCTAGAGAGGACTCGACATCGGGGTGGACCCCCCTTAAGGGGTGTCGACACCAGGGTCAACCCACCCATAGGGGTGTCGACACCCCTAGGGCTGACGCGGCAGTCGGTTTCAGGGTAGCTGGCAGCTATAAATACGTGTCCATTTCTCCTGTTTTCTTCATCTACTCGAATCTATTGTAACTTCTATCTTATGCCATGATGTGGATCTTAATCCTTATTTGTGTAGATCTACTTTTAAACTATTGCATCTAATTTGTGTGGACATTTAAATTGTTAATCAGATCTAGTTTATCATCTTGTGCCTATTATGATAGATCTGAATAGTTGGACACCTAAATGGTTAATTTAGATCTTATTATGCTCACTATGACATCATAGTTATGTTAGAACTAGTCATTGCTACAAGTTCATCAGATTTATGCTCATATGTCCACCTTATCACCATGCTACTTTATGTTTATGCCAGGTTATGTCATTCACTTTTGTCATATTCCTATTATTTATCTCTTTTATCATTTATGACTAGGCTCTTATCTAGCCTAGGCATGCCGCCAATTTTGTGAGTGCGCTAGTTAGGGAATAGGGGAAAAAGGTTAATATTGGCGTAATTTGAATATAACATCATTGGACATCTAATTCAAATTATTGGGTAAAATGGGCATTAACACCTATAAAGGTATAGGTTTAATTAAATGATTAATTAATGCCTAGGAGTACAATTAGAAATTGTAACTGCACTTGTGGCACGAGGTAATGTTGCATTAGTGGTGGAAGTTTGCCCGGACCCGACCGACATATCCATCAGCCACTAATGTTGAACCTAATGCGAGAGGCCTAAGTGTGCAAATACGAATCAGACTATGACACGAGGATAGGCCCAACTTGTGGAAGAAGTCTACCCGGACCCGACCGGCATATCCAGCATCCACAAGTTGTAGGCCTAATGTGGGAGGTCTAGCCCATTTTAAACCATAAATGGACATGGTAATGAATTGGACTACTTAACCTAATCTAATCCATAGGGATTGTATGATTATGAACTAAAGTTAGGGTTAAGTAAAATTGATTGGATAGTGGGTGGGTTAAGTAATTCTGAGGGGGTGGGTAATATTTACATATAGGCCCACAAACTTAGCCCGATAAGGTTATGTAATTAAAGACACCTAGTGGTAAGCATAACCGGTAGAAAGATTAGGGTTATATAATTAAAGACACCTTTATGGCAAATATAACCTTTGGAAAACCTAGTGGGGGATACAAAACAAAGGAGAGAGCTTGTATCATATTGTATGGGACCCGTTTCAGTAAGTAACCCGGAGTATGTATCAAGTAGAGAACTCCGAACTAAGTCGGAGAAGGGCACACTTACAGACTGATTGTAAGAGATCCAAAAGTGGAGGCGGGGCACAAACCGACCGGGCCATGTGCGTGCATGAGCCAGGCCGAAGGGGATAAGACTACCGTGACTCCTGTAGATATGGGGCTGTGCATATCAGCGAGGGGTTGCCACTTTAGAACGTGGTACATCCTATTGTGGAGTCGGCACAAAGTATCTACGGAGTAGGGAGCTGATCGATTAGGGTAGTAGTTATGATACATTTGGACATATGCCTAAGTCTACCACCTTGAAGTGTAAGGGATCATCTCATCCTGGTTATACTAGTAATAGTGCAGAGTAATCATTAGGGAAGCGTATACACCTTATCCTGTCTTCCTTGTCACACCTGCCATTTATGTAGTGATCTCCCTCATCCACTTTATATGCCTATCATGCAACTTTTATTTATTTACTTGCTAAAAGTAACTAGACTCGCCAGACTTAATGTTTGACCCTTTTTGTTTCCTCTTCTTTCTTCCATTCCCCCCTAAAGGTTCTCAGGGAGGGAGTACTCAGGCGTAGTCAGGGCTCTGTTATCATCTTGCTAGAGTTGCTTTCAAAGTATGGCTAATGTTCTTATCTCTACTATGGCTTTGTCTCTCTTATTTGGGGAGTCTTGTTTTCTTTTAAGTATTTATGTACTTTGATGGTACAAGACAAAAGTTATCTTATTATAATGGTTTTTGCGACTTATGGTATTTTGGACCATGATGTATGACTTGTGTTTGAAATAAAAATTTGAATTTTTGCTGCTATCTTATTTATATCTGTCTTATAATATTATGTATCTGTTTACCTATAACACTTCACGGAACTTAATGCATTCCCTTTGTGAGTGACATTAATGGTGTCACATATATTTAACAGAAGTCTAAAGGTGCAACATTTGTTCGAAATCCAAAATTGCACCGTATGACTTTTGTGAACCCATTAATGGGGATGAAATATAAATTTAACATGGTGTATCATGTTCCAAAAATTAGTAAATCGAATTCCGATCACAATCAACCGCCCTTTGACCAGCAAAATAACATGTGAAAAAATTAGGCTAAAAAAGCTTTCGAGCGCCCAAAAAATCTTTAAGACTGAATTTCTTGGTTTCTAAACTAAGATGAGATAGATGGAGCCAGTTAGTCCGATAGATCTATTAGAGAGCTTCGTTTTCATTGTTTATGGTTCTAGTAACCCAAAATGGATAAAAAAAATTATGGTCGATAGAACAACCCATGTCTTTTGGGTACAACATCGAAGTCTTGAGGTGCAAAATCTGTTTGAACATCCAAAATTGCATTGTATGACTATTTAGAATCCATTTATAGGGATGAAATAGAAATTTAACATGGTGCATCATATTCCAAAAATTATTAAATCGAATTCCGACCACGGTCGACGCTCCTTTGATCAACGAAGCGGTGTGTGAAAAAATTAAGCTAAAAAAGCTTTTGAGCTCCCAAAAGTCTTTAAGATTGAATTCTCTTGGTTTCCAAACTAAGATGAGAACCGGTTAGGCCTACAGCCTATGAGAGAATAGTTAAGAAAAATGTTTATGACATAATGGAAGATCAAGAAAAGGTATGTATAGCTCCAAATAAACCAAAAGAAAATTTTAATACTTTATTTTTTTGATTAAATTAAATAAATTATAATATTCTTTCTAGCAAGGAAAGAAAAATGAATTTCCAACAATTTTGAAGTGTTTAGATGGAAAGTAGTATGCAATTACTATATGTGTTGGTGAGAATAATGTACACAAAGGTTCGAGCATGTTCACGTCCATAGACATATATGAAGGTTTTGAGTTGATTGAGAATTTTATGATAGAAAGTGATGACGGTGCAGTTGCGTTACAAAGTTCACAGGTATTTTGTTGTTACACACACACACACACACACACATATATATATATATATATATATAGTTAGTTAGTTAGTCATGTTCATTGCAGCAAGTTATTTTATTTTATTTATGTGCAGATGTCTATACAAGATTCAACACTGAATCTAAAACTAACATCAATATGCAAAGCTTGATCAATGTAAAAATCTCATCAACGAATTCAAGTTAAGTATCCTTGCAATTGTTGAAACCAAGCTCAATCAAGTTTTGATGATTCGGGCTGCGAAGTGCATCAACCCTTAATGGAGTTTCCTTCATAACTTAAATGAAGCTCCATATGGCAGAATACTTGTGCTTTATTATCCCCTCATTGTTTCCTTGCAACCTCTCCACACCTCCAATCAACATATCCATTGTCATGCTATCAACTTATCTGATTTGACCTCTTATTACATCACGTTTATTTATGCAGCAAATAATTTAGCCTCTAGACATAACTTGTTCCGGTCCATACACTCTCTCTGACAATCCACTCACCCTTGGCTCCTTATTGGAGACTTCAATTGCTGTTATGAAACCTCACAACGTATCGGAGGAAATCCCTTGTCCTTGACCAAAACTTACCCTCTCAAAAACACCTTAGAACAGGCTAAACTTATCAATATTAAATGTGCAGGGATGCCATTTTCATGGAACAACAAAAAGAAGAATGGACCTAGAACCTACTCGTTAATTGATCATGCTTTCTGCAATGGTAAAACGTTCAGCATTTGGCCTGCATTACACAGCTCTATGCCCCTTCCCCTTCTCTCTGACCACTCCCCGCTTATCCTCCACCTTTGTGAGTTAGACATGAACGGAAGATCAAGTTTCAAACTTTTTTAATACTTGGGCTGATGACCCTGAATACCTTGACTTAGTTAAAGGAATTTGGGAGAAGCCGACCTTTGGTAACCCCTCATCATCTTGCAGGAAAAACTTAGAAGAACTAAAAACAATTTGAGAGAGTGGGCTAAACAAAAGTTTGGCAAAGGCAATAATCAAAGTTTGCTCTGGAAAGAAAAACTGCATCAAATTCAAATCAAAATGATGGAAGATCCTTTGAATCCTTCTCATCCTCCGATGAAGACTTTCACGGCAAAGCAATACCAAAGTGCACTTGTCATGGAAAACGAGATGATCAAACAAAAAGCTCGCATAAGATGGAAGAAAGACGGAGACAACAACAGTGCTTATTTTCATGCGACGCTGAAGAACAGATAATGTAGAAAAAACATAGTACGCATAGTTGACAGGTATGGTGTTACCAAGGTAAATCAAGGTGAAGTTGAAAATGCTTTTCTCTTACAATTTACAAGCTTGTTTGCTAACAACGACAATTTCATCCCTAACATCAATTTAATAGACCCTTACATTCTGCCTAAATTATCTGTGAACGATTATCAATACCTGTGCAATGAAGTTACCGAAATGGAAGTTAAGGATGCGATGATGTCTCTCAACAAGAACTCATCGGGAGGCCCCGACGAGTTCAATGCTTGCTTTTACTCTTCTTGTTGGAATTTCATTGGCCAAGACGTATGCAAGGCGGTTCGTCGTGTCTTCCTGAAATCCAGTATGTTGTCTTCCTACAATGCAACTAATATAGCTCTCATTCCTAAAGTCACACATGTTGCGTGTGTCTCCGATTTTATACCGATCTCTTGTTGTAATACCCTTTATAAGTGCATCGCCAAAGTCATTGCCACGAGGTTAAAGAATGTTCTTCCCTCTATCATTTCACCGAACCAAGCAGCGTATTTACCGGGACGTAATATTCTGGACAACGTTCTCCTCTCGAATGAGCTCTTGTATGGTTATTCTCATTCTAATGTTAGTCCGAGAGCGATTTTCAAATTTGACATTATGAAAGCTTTCGATATGCTTCAATAGGACTCTATAGTCAGAATTTTGGGTTATATGAACTTTCCGCACCACTTTGTTGCCTGGATACGTACTTGTATTTCGATTGTGCGCTTCTCTATTCTAATTAACGGCTCTGCAGTTTCAAAAGTAAACAGGGTATACGTCAAGGGGATCCGATATCAACTTATATTTTTATCATTGTGATGGAGATGCTTACGCGGATGTTAAACTAAAAAATTGACAGTGGAACGTTTACGCTACACCCTATGTGTGATGATCCGAGAGTCTCTTCGCTTATGTTCGCGGACGATCTTGTCATCTTCTGCGAACCGACGGCTCTAACCATAAACACGCTCTTTGAAACACTTCATGAGTTTTACCAGAAGACTGGCTTTAGGATAAATCTGTTGAAGTCAGAGATGAAAGTGGCCGGTATTTCAGAACTTCAATCACATAGCATTCATGAAATGACTGGAATATCTAGCAACCTTCAAACAACGACATACCTTGGCCTCCCTCTATCAACTGCGAAGATCATGGTCACTCAATGCCTTCCTCTATATAGCAAGATCACGGCTAGACTGAATTCTTGGACTTCTAGGTTGTTAAGCCAGGCTGGTAGACTTACTCTTATCAAGTCGGTGATATTCTCAATGCAAGTATACTTGTCTAGAATGTACATTCTTCCTACGAAACTAATCATTATGATACGTACAACCTTCATGCAATATTTATGGAAAGAAAATGCAATGGAAGATACTTATCTCCAATTGCTTTTTCAAAAAAGCTGTACGCCTCAGGAACAAAGGTGGTCTAGGTATTGTCCGCATAAAGCATTGGAACATGGCCGCGTTTATGAAGCATATTGATGATTTTCTCAATAACTCCGACAGGTTGTGGGTGAAATGGTCGAAGATTCATGTGGTGAAAGATAAATACTTTTGGAACATGCGGCAGCCTCAAAGAATCAGCTCTACCTGGAGGAACATTTTCAAGTTAAGATCAGTGATTTTACCCTATTTCAAATATGTGATTACTGAAAATTCTAAAGTTCAGTTTTGGGACGATCCTTGGTTGCAAAGTGGTCTGACTCTATCGACTGTTTTCTCGCATCTTGAAATCATATCCTCTGGTATTAGTCATAATGCGAACATTTATGATTTTTTTCAAGAAGCTAAAATATGTTTGCAGAACTCTTCTGTCGACCGAATCAACCTTCTGAGTATTAAAGCCAGAACACTGAAGCTTGGAGTAACTGGAACGTATGTCACTGCTTGGTGCGAGAGAGATTAAAAAAATATCGTATACAAGTGATGTATGAGGAGTTAGCTGGAATCAACACTATGCAGGTCTATCCTTGGAGTAAGAAAATTTGGTGTAGAGACAATTGTGCACGTGATAACTTATTGTTGTGGAAGGTTTTAAATAGAGCTATCTTCACTAAAGACGAGTTAACCTAGAGAGGATGGATAACTGAAGAAAGTTGTGTGTTCTGTAATAATGGTATAGAAACCACTATGCATCTTTTCTTTGAATGTCAGATAATCTTCTCAATTTGGAAGGATATTATGACAAACTTAGGAAGACAAGATGCCAACCAAAACGCAAGCACCCAATGGTCTACCTTACTCAAACAAACTGGTACAAAAAGACAGAGAGGAAGAATCTTAAATAGCGTGCTTAAAACGTTCTTGAGCTCTGTATGGAGAGAAAGAAATGCAAGGGTGTTTAATGGGAGCAGCGCGAAGACTAATGATCAGTTAAGGAGAAGTGTGAGGACGGAAATAAGAGAAGGAATTAGGCAACTTGGTTTCACCTTTGATCCGGGAATATTGTTACGCCTAATGTAACTTGTTCTTGATATTGTGCTTTGTAGTGTTTGTCTTCTTGTGATGGAGAACCATGTTTCTATGTTTTCTGCGTGTGTTGTATTTTCCTTTTTCTATGGTTCTTTAATAAAGTGGTAGGGGCTCACTCAACCCCGTAAGCCTTGCAAAAAAAAAAAAATTACATGTGCTTGATTAGTTAGAATAATATTCCTGATTTGTAACAATACATGTAATTTTTTTAATATATTGTCATTCGTATGTAGTTTCAAATAATTTAAAAAAATACAATAAAATAATATTTTTAATCAATTTTGTAGCATTACAAAGTTGGAATAATTAAAGATTAGTGGGAATAATTCAAGGTCGAACCAAAGGTTAGAATAATTAAATGACCTTGATAAATATGGGCAATTTGGGTATTTTACGGTCAGACCAATTAATAATCATTAAAGATTAGTGGGAATTATAATATAAATAGATTGTTGATATATCACCAACTTTCACTAGTAAAGCTTCATTGTAAATCCATCCCATGTTTTCCAGAAACAAAGGAAAAATTATTGCTGAAATGTCAACAACTCTTATAAATAGTTGCTTATATGTCTGCAACTATTATACAATGAACAGAAAATTGAAAAATTATTGCAGAAATGTCAGCAACTTTTACACCGTATACAGAAAAGTTGCTGATATGTCAACAACTTTTATGAAATTTTGCTGATATGCCAGCAACAATCGAGGATAAAAAACAGAGACCTAATTTACACTGAAATTTAGTGAAGGACTTTTCGTGTATTTTAAACCTTAATAAAGATCTATGCCAAAAGTACCCTATTTAAATATCGAGATCATATAAATATTTGAACCTTGGATTTAATATTATAAAAATGAGTTTATAACCTTGTTAATTCCTTTTTTAATAATTAACGAGGGTAAAATTTTGTTTTTGAATTTTGTTCATAAAAATAAGTAGTTCGAAGAAATATCGATAATGTGACCAAAAACCATTTTATCGAAAAATGACTTTTTTACTTGTTAAAAGTAGTTAGAACATCATCTGCATGTTATTGCAATGAACACATATATAAATTAAATAAACCTTCTCTTAGTATAATTATGGATTAACTAATGTGAGTATGCGTTAATCTATTTAATAGTAAAGCAGAAGAATTTGAAGTTCTCTCATTACTTCTAGGAGTTTTCTATCTTCTCCTTATTTCTTTCTCGATATTTTATTTACAAATTAGTTCATCACTTGCATTTGACATTTCTTATTGGCATTTTAAAGTTTATACAATTATTTATGTTTAATTTAATCGTTAGCACCTAATATTTATATCTAAGTCCACATATTTAAATTAATTACATAACATAAAATTTAATTATTTAAATAAATTTAACTGGCTAATATTTTTTCTAAATACTAAAGAACGAAAAAAATTATTATTTTCTTCTTTAAATATCTACGTTTCAAATTTTCTGTAATTATTTAAGTCTCTTTCAAGTATTTTCTGCTATTTTACATTTAATACCATATATTATAACTAACTATGTAATATTAAAATTATTTAAATAATTTTTCAAAACTATTATTCATTGATCCCCTTGATAAGTTACGTTAAGATTCAAAAAATGAAAAAAAATCATTTAAATAGATAAATATTTCAATTACTTGACATAAACTGTACACATAAATAATAATCAATAGTTCAATGTTTAATTCATTTACTTTAATAAACTTACTGTGTATTGCAATGTAATATTAACGTCAAGCCTCTACATTTTAGATTTATTTTGTTATTTACAGACCACTTACAATATAACTTAAAATTGTACATTTAAATTAGTATGTTTAAATTAATTATGTGATTTGAATTTAATAAATAATTTCAATCAATATATTGTTGTTAATTCATCTAATTAATCCTAAAAATGGCAGTTAAAAATGTGTATCATTTTCATATGGATTAAGATGGTAAAATTGGTTTTTTTTGCAAAGCCGATCGGTTTTTAGAGTGATCCGTAACACTTTACTATTATTAAAAAAAATAGTGCATAGAGTTCAGGTGATATGCGACGAGCATATCAGCTACAAGATACAACACACTTCCACGCAGGGAAGTAGATAAAACATACACTTAGAAATTGCAAAGGAAAATAACCATTCCAGTCAGACACAACTGTAGCTTCCTAATAATATCATGATCACGTCTCATGCTTGATATCGTACTGCTAAACAAAGTCAGCAATGATTTTCCACCTCAACTCTACCTAGCGGCAGCACATGCCTCTTGCTTTTAGTCCGATAACCAAGAAGGGAGGCAGACAGTGGGGAAGCTTCAGAAGCAGCAGTGAGAATGGGAGGCGGTGGTTTGTAGGCGGCAGGCGGCACTAGGTGAGCATATGGATTGAGCTTATCTTTGAGTTTCTTCTTGATGGAACTGGAAGGGGACACATTTTCGTCACTACTCATAACAGGGCTTTTTGTTGCTCCTCCCGTGGAAATGCCAGAAGAATTTGAGTTGGGAACAACATTGGTTAACCTAGAAGGAGAAGCATGAGAGTTAAGAAACCCTATTTTGAAGTGCAAAGCATTGGGTACAGGAGATTTTTGCTGATGAAGAGGCAATTTCTATATGAGGAGACTTGCTTGCTAATGTTTCACCTCAAGATCCTCCCTCAATTGCTTGTTGGTGACTGTTAGAGACAGAATTAAGCTAAGTCGCAGTAGGAAAATAGCTATGTAAATCCTGCTGAGCTATTTCAGAAGGCAAAGAGCTTTCTAAAGTTAAAACATCATCAAGAATATGCTTTAATGGGTCATTGCACTCATTAGGTAAAGCAGACTTCACCAAATTAACAAGTGAACCATTACCAACTTTCTCAACCAACACTAAGGAGGTGGAATTGCCTGTACTTGCACAAGAACAACCTCACTGCTCTTAAGTATCTCACCTGCATTGTTATTATCAAATTAAACCCTTCCTTTTACTACTTTTCTTTTCGCGCTTACAACCTGAAGCTACCCCACTACGGCTGCACCTACTTCTTCCCTGATCTCCTACATTACTCGATTGTTTCACCTGAGTCCTTTTCCAGAACTTTATTCTTAATGAAAGCGACTATGATGACTGCCTATAACTCCTACACTTAAAAAGAAAATAATGCGCTGAAAGACATGCCAGACAGCTATAGACGATCATCAAGGTAAGATAACACATGCAGAACCTGTCGTATAACTCACAGCGCAAGGATAAAATATAATAGAACATATACAATAGGCAATAGTAGTGAAGCATATTTGAGCAGAAACTTGAACTTTCATAACAACTAGAAAGAATATCCATACATCTTTGGATTACAACATAAGTGTCTGTACAAATTCGCCTCACTACAACACTCGAAGTCAATAATCACACAACGGAAAACAACATGTACTATATAGTAAAATGCAATACGCCAGCCTAATGCTTGCCACCGCACAACATTCTTGCCTCACTAATCTATGCTACCTATAATCTATTACTCACTCTGCCCATCCAAAATAGGATGAACATCCCAAGGTAATAAGAGGGAAACATAAAACCTTGAGTCAGACAACAGTCTAAGTGAGCGATAAAACAACTATCTAACATCATTAATAAGGTATATGAGAATAGGTTGATTAACCAACCAATCTACTAAAACACCAAAGAAGAACCCAACCTCGTATTCCCCACATCCGTCATTGACAGCCTTTACAAACCAGCATTTGAAACAACTATACATCGATGAAAATTGGACAACTATTCATTCATGGCAATCATAAGTGACCAGACAATAGAAATCACAACAACTAGTTATATCTCACATAACCATCCTAATTGTGATCAACATCCCTCAAGTACAAGCCCTGAAGGCCTAAACTAATATCAGACAAGCACCCAAGAAATATCACCTTCGACGTTAGACAATCTATATGAGACGGTACAAGAAAATAACCAACATTCACGATTATGGCTATCACAACCTATCCTACTATGAAACCATTGTTAATCGTATGATGGCCAACCCTGTCATATGTCAAGGGCAAATGGTAACTCCGGTTCTAGCAAAAAAAATCCATGTCTTTTAATGATACGTATTAGCCATTTCAACGTTACATACTTAGGCCTTTCAACGATACCTAAGGTACTCGATCAGCAACCCTCGGGTCATACCCATGCTTTGATCCCGTAAGAACCTATGATAACGATAATCTCTCAGCCTTCAATATCTCTAATCATCCAACCTGACGACTATTTGCAACTCAAGCAAACTTCTCGAGCAACCATTATTCATCAACTCACTACTTTGAGTCATCTTCACATTCGTTGCACTACAACGATCAACGAACACTTCACTATGCTACCGACATTCCTCCTTGAATTCGCATCAAAGATAAAACCATCGTCGAGTCATAAGCAAGCTTCTTTTGGTCGATACGACATTTCATAGTATTTTTAGCTTTTTCTATGAAAAACTGACCACAATGTCAAAATAGTCTTTTGCAGCGTTTTTGAAACACTATTATATATCTTGGTTCAATTCTGGCACTCCGTAACACTTGGCACTGTCATTTGGTACTCTAGTACTTGGTACTATGAAAACAATGTAAATCCCCAGCTTGCACCTTCGAAAATCACTAATTTTACCATGTGCAGCACATCTGGTTCTTGGTACTCTGGCACTTGGTACTTTGGCATTTAGCCTGATCCATACCATTGCATTTAGCCCGATCAATGCGACTCTATTTATCCCGATCCATCCCCCTGGTACTACCCGATCCATAATTTTCACAGTGCGCACCTTGGTAGATCACCTGTTTCACCGTTTGCAGGCCAATGTGGTACCAGTACTCTGGTACTTTGGCTCGATCCATACGATAGCGTTTAGAAACGCTACGAAATGTTCCTTTTGCCTGATCCATGCCAAATGCACAGATCCCCAGCATGCACCTAGCCAGATCCAACTTTTTTACGTGTGCACGCCCCTTGGCACTACCCTCAGGTACTGTCCGATCCATATGCAACAGTTTTGCCCGATCCATACCTATTATAGCATTTTTAAACGTTGTGAAAGCCACACATTGATTTTTGGTCGATTCTTCAACTTAATTTCGCCCGATCCTTGATCAATATTTAATCCGTTCCATGACCAATATTTAGCCTGATTTATATGCTAAAACTACCAAACTTCGACTAATCTTCACGCTTGCGCACAACTCGATTTCATACTCAAAAACTAATCAAAATCCAACTTTTTCAACAACGATTTAATCAATATAACAAAAACAAATCACACAATCATCAATGAACATTAAAAACAATTAATCAAATCATTAAATGGATCTAAACATAGAATTAACATATGATTTTACTGTTTATAAGTTGCTAGATTAGATCCTATGGCGATTTGAATTAAAATCATACTTACATCAATTAGATCTATATGAAAACAACTTGAAATGATGAACGTATGATCGTACAACCGATATACTTGATTAAATTCGCATGAGAGATGCTTATTACTCACCAATTCTTCGAATTAACTTGAATAGCTTCAAACAATGCAGATCTTCGATTCTCTTATGTAGATCTAGAATTTTAATGGTGGAAAGGTGTATTTGATTGAGCAAGGAGGATCATAAACTTAACCAATTGAGAGAATGAAGAAAGTAAATTATTCTCCATGCTTCTAACCCCCTATTTATAGCCTCCCACCAGCCCACTAATAGGCCTCCTCAAATAGGCCATCAATGACTCTAAAAACCTGAACAGAAATTGTGAAACCCAAAAGCAGCGATTCCTTCCAAACCGCTGAGCCAAATCTTTAATGTGACCACTCTACGGAATTGGCAACAACATTTCATCTTCATTGAAATTGACCTAAGCACCTGATTCGATCCCAATCAAAAGTTATGCCCTGTACAAGACTGACAGGGGCAAATTGGTCACAAATAAAATTGGTAAAAATTATGTATATGTCTCACATCCCCATAAATAACATATCAAAATATGAGAATGATCCAACCCTCAGGGAATTAAATAAAAATATTTTACGATCCTTCGATACGTAAAATGCGGGCTGTCACATTCCACACCCCCCAAGGAGTTTCGCCCCCGAAATCCCAAGCAACCAAAACAATTCCACATGTTTATCGTCCACGAACAACCAATTCTATCATCCAAACTAGCAGCCATCAAACCGTGCATCCATAGCTTTATTCTAGCATGCAGAATTCTAACAACAACAACCAAAATAGTACAAGTTACAATGATGTAATGATGACACGATATTTATGGGTCATACCGACAAAGAGTTCCAGATGGGTCGTCTTCATACTCTCTTCTGTTTCCCACGTACGATTGTCATCATCCTCACTCTATTGTACCTTGTGACACGACCCAAAATCCCCACCCAGCCTAAACCGAACTGGAACGTGTATTGCGAGAGAACATGACGCATCGGAATGCAAAAACACAGAACTTTTCATTGATTTTACACCAATTTGCATCAGAGTACAAGAATATCAGAGTACGAATAAATAATATACACAGCGGAAATACAATATCAGAGAATAAATTACATAGTAGCAGAAATAAAAATGTATAAATACAATGCACAATAGAAATACATCAACTACCACAACTGAAAGAAATACGCGGATACAAAGCTTTCCGAATATAGCTCTAGCTGTAAACCAGGATCATGTTAAATTGAAATCTGCAAAACTAAAACTACTGACTGCCCATGGGGAAAATATGGGCACCCAGAGTTTTGGCGAAAACAAAAAACTCCAGGTCAGTCATGGGACTGGTGTGAGAACTTAAAAACAGTTATTGAACTTTTACTTTAAAATAGGGTAAATCATGGGACCACGCCGCATGTCACGGAACAGGTTCACTCCCATGAATACTCTGAAACAAGACAATTTGTGAACAACGCAACGTTTTTTTGAAAAATGAAGCTATTATAAGACTCAGGTCTCATCACACAATGCAACTCAAGCCGGAGGATAGGGTTTTCCCTTATAATAGCCAAACATGCTTGGTACATCTTAAACCAAATCATTTTGATATTACTATAAGTGCATAGTGTCAAAAACAACTTCAAATGTAAATGTATCAATCATAGACGACATAGGTACCATATATTATGTCGCCATATAGGTTTACAACTAAAACCGAAAAGTCGAGTATTGGAAATTGGATTACATCTATGAGTCGAGGCAAGGGATCGTCCTCACCGGTTACGAGACACTCAAGCAAATGCCTCAGGATCACACCTATGGGTAACCCTTGGATTTTCAGGACCGGTCCACACCTAACGTTTGTGGATTGATTATTCCTGAACAATACGTTTCTCGGTCCTGTCGGACCTCCAAATGGTCAGTACGTCGACCATATAAGCCTTTTAGTCAGCTCTACATCGAAGGCACCTCACAACTCAACAACCACATAAGTAAAAATGTCTGGGCTCCATACCATGACACTACTTCTAGCTAGAAAGAAATGCATGAACTCCCCGTAGTCACTATCCCTTTTTTGACTCATACCGGGTGTGAGGCTCGCCAATTAACAATATACACAAAGCTATGCTACTTAAAGCTGTGTTTGATCATCATCCACAAGGCCCTGCTTTCCAACAAAAGCCTTAATCATTTGCATCTTAGCATGCCACATTGTCAATCCACACCATACCATTGATTTCTGCCAATATATAACCTCTAAGCTCATATGTCTCAGAGAAGGGTGTTAAGCAAGAGAATAAATTATCCTCCACCAAACAAATATATATTTAGCAGAGATAAATGAATACAACACATAATACAATGTCAGACATAATCCATTTACAAGTCCGTTTTGGGTCTGAATGAAACCGAAGGCACCTTATTCCTCGTTCGATATGTCCAATACAGGAGAGAGGCCTGTGCATATCCGATAAATCAACAAGTACGTCCGGACAACTACCACTATAACCCTTTTAAGGTTGCAACTCCATCCGGGAATCAGTAGTAATCCATTCGATGTGAAGATTGTCGGTCTTGCACCATCTTTAATATCTTCGACTTTTAGTCGTCGTATTTGTTATTTAGAATGGGTTAAACCCGGTCTTTCCGAATAACTCGCGCATCTTATAATCAAGTGATATATAAACACATCATACGCCTCATTCCAATCTAGAATATTTTTTTATTCAAATATTCTTTATATTAGGAATTATTCCCCTTAATCTTACCAAAATTTGATTCATTTAAACATCATGTTTAAATTATTCTTTGAAAACCATTCCAAAAGATTTTATCATATCAACTTACAGCCTAACCAAAATAAGGTTTACATAACTAGTCGGGATTATCGAGCCTTACCGAAGTAACCATTTATTTTATTAATCCAATTCCCAACCTATTCATCCCATAGAGCAAAACTGGTAGTACTCCATATCTAACACCCACTGCGTTATAGTAAATTTAATTACCACTTAACATTCAAATCTAACTAAATATTTAACTATCGCAGGGAGTAAAACTGGTGGTACTCCATTCTTGAACATTTCTTGAATTTGATAAATCTAATTATCCCATTCTCATTTTAACCTACTTAAAGATTCATTAAAGCTCTACTTAATGATTATTCAACCTTTGGAAATTAATCTTGCCTTTACTTGGGTTAAAGAACAAATGTCATATAAAACACTGTTCACGATAAACCCAAAATCATCTTCCATTTTATATGGAATCTTCACGGAAATCTAAACCATTTATAGTCGATATAAATTTCCATATTAGACTAAAACTATGAGTGGAATAGCGGAGAAGCCATTTCAAATTCCATAAATAGTAAACGCCTTCCTTCATAGAGGCTCCTTTAGATTATTATGAATCGAATTCCAATTTAATTAAATAAATTAGCAAAACTTCTCTAATTCTCAACCAAAAGGTTCATTCCATTCACAAATAGGTTCAATAACAGTATTAATGAAAATATCATTCACGACAAACCTAAAAATCCCATTTTCCATTAAATTTTAATTTATATGTTGGAAACTCTTCTGGTTATGACAAAACCGTTCGCATATCTAATTTATTATTTCTAAAAATCATTGTATTTTTATTCTAGTTATTAAATAGTTCATTCAGATAAAAATATATTTTATCTTTTCAAATATGGAATATTTCATCCGAAATCTTTCCAAATCATTTGTTATGGTTTTTCATAATTTATTCATATGTTTGATTATCTTATCAAGGCCCTAACAGTCGGTTACCAATATCGGCCACCGAATTGCATCCATAGCGACCTTTTTCAAAAAATGATTTGGACATATTTAAAAATCTAACTATTCAAATTTAAATCTCATATATTCATTGGAAAGATCTTTTTGATACGAACCCAACGATTTCGGATTTAGGAGAAACCGACGGTCGGGTCTCCCGTTATGTCCATTTCAAGTCAATGGTTGAAATTCGCAAACGGTCGTTGTGCGATACGTTTTATTCAAACCATTTAAATACATATAATATATATATATCGTCGATTTCTATTTGAAAAGGTATTTTATAAAACGTTTATACATTCATTTTAAAACGATTTCATTTCCATTACCAATTTAAATTAAACTTGAACATTACATTTTATTATGATCTCGAAAGGATAACAATTTCAAAATGTAATATTTTGAAATTCAATCTTCTCAATATTCATTTTAAAAATGAAGAAAATCGATATAGAAATCTGTTCGAGTTAAAGTAGCATTTTCTACTTAACCCGACTTCATAAAATTTATATTTTCGTGTCCATCCAAAATCGGACATCAAAATCAACTTCTAGTTCTCGTTGAATATTATATTATAAAAATATTCATGTTTATTCTGGATTGGAATAAAATCTCAATCAATATCCATGCAAATAAATTTATATGAATTACATTCACCATAAACACCCAATAATAGTTGCAAACAACTATCTAATATGACATCCAATGTGCATTTTATTTTCATATAAGCTTTAAACAAATAATTGACATTTACATAAATCCGTCAATCAACCCTCAACCGCAATTTCACACAAGGAAGATGTATGAGTCAAATATCTCCCAAGATCCGTGTGCGGTTTTCAACCAACATCAATTATTCAATGAATCATCACTCACATACAATGCACAGACTGTAGTCATAAATAAATGAATAAATACTCAACTATCAAATGCCATTTACGGCGGCACAAGTTCCATCCACGGAGTATGAAATGCTAGTGTTACATATTCACACAACGCTTCTAATGCAAATGATTTGTGAAGAGTTCACGTATCGAACTCCAAAAAGGGGTAATATAACTACATTATGCAATTTCTAACTTGCAACTTAAAGTGCATAACTAACTAACTACTCTTATATGCTAATTTAAGATAGAAGTACACCGCGACACTTCTAATGTAGATTTTCTTCGTCGCGTGCTCGCCATTTGTCATTCTCTGCACCGAATTCACCATTCTGGCTTTACAGTTTGCATACGACCTCCAATCCTTACCAAACATTATCACTAGCAGAAAAACGTCATTCCGGACAACTTTTGCCTAGTGCAGATTCTTCCCAAAATGTTATAATTCGCCATAAATCGTGAATCTTCGCTTCAGATCTGCAAACATCAGATGTGTTTTCCGAGCAGCTCCGGACTCCAAAATTCGATCTTGATATGTCAAAATTGTAGAGGAAAATGTGATATACAACTATGATCCTGTGGAACATTGGCTAGAAATGCACGAATTGAAAGATATTGAGGAAAGAATCACAAGGGGTTATTTGCAAAATGGGAATTTTGTGAAAAAATGGGATTTTGGCCATGGTGCGGCCCATGGCCAAGGGGATGGGCCTGACGGCGGCATGGGCCTCCTGATGTAGCTGAAAGGTGGTGGTGGAGGGGCGGGAGGAGGTGATTTGGTGGAGTTTAAGGCTTAGGGTTTGTAAATGGAAGAGAGAAAGAGGAGAAGAGAGAGGAGAGGAGGAGGAGGAGGGGGTGGTGGGGGAGGCCGACGACATCGGGGGAGGGGAGGAGGCGGCAGCCCTAGGGGAGAGAAGGCCATTTTTGAGAGAGGAAGAAGGAATGAGGAAGGAAAAATGAGGAAGAAAAAGGAAGAAAGGAGATTATATGCATATTTCTCTGCTATCTCCCGACTGCAAACGATCTTCGTTTGCCATAAATTTCGGACAAGAGATAATACACGCCTAAACGAATCCAACGAATCAAGTTTCATTGAATTCCGAGTAAGTTTGACTTTCCGTTTAATTTCTTAGACATGCTCAAATGATGCTCAATAAATGCGATTTTAGCGTACCTTTTTTTTCTTGTACACCCAAACTCTAACTCCAAATATTATGCCTTTTGGATTTAACCATTATTTGACGATACGAATCCAAAACAAAAAAAAGAATCGAATTCTGAGATCGTCTCAATAATGTTCCTTTGTAAAATGATCGTCAGTATTTCCCTGAACTATTTTATCGTGCACGACCACATATTGACTCCGTCCGACGCCCATTTTGGAACTCAACAATGATTTGTCATTATAAACCAGAAAAAATTATCTCGTCAAATTCTGAGCTTCCTAGCAAAATTTCACTTTTTAAGGGCTATGCATGGATTTTAAAAATCGAATTTTTAAAATTTTCAAAAACAAAACTTATAAATCAATTTAATAATTTTACTGAGTTTGTTTTAAGTCAAATAAAATATAAAAATAATTTAAAATTTATTCTCAAATTTTATTTAGCAAAAATTACCAATTTATATTACATATTCCATAAAGTAGCTTAAAATAAAATTTTAAACTAATTCTGAAAATACGGGTTGTTACACCTTGACTAGCCTAACTGTCTTCCTCCTAAGCTGTCTCGTGTCATTTCCCATAACGTGAAGTAGCTTACGAGGTTTCATAGCTACGATCTTGACTTCTAGGTCTTCGTACTGCTCCGGAGATACCACCACATTCGAATCGTGTACACATTTCCATAGAAACGACACATGGAAAACATTATGCACACTCGACATCTTCTCGGGTAACACGTGAAGCAGCTTACGAGGTTGCATAGCTACGATCTTGACTTCTAGGTCTTCGTACTGCTCCAGAGATACCACCACATTTGAATCGTGTGCGCATTTCCATAGAAACGACGCATGGAAAACATTATGCACACTCGACATCTTCTCGGGTAGCTCCAAACTATATGCGAGCTTTCCTATCCGCTCGACTATCGGAAATAGTCCAACAAACCTAGGAGATAACTTCCTTTGTTTCTGAACCAAATAACATGCTTTAACGGCGAGTTCTTCACGAAAACCATATCGCCAACATCGAGTTCCAAATCCTTACGACGCTTGTTAGCATAACTATTCTGACGATCTTGGGTTGCCTTCGTTTGTTGTCGAACGATCTCGATACAATCTGATGTTTCTCTTATCATCTCAGGCCCAAGTATCAACTTATCTCCAGTCTCTAACCAACATGCCAGAGAATTATACAACCTCTCATACAACGTCTAGTATGATGCCATCCTAATGCTCGATTGATAACTGTTATTATATGCAAATTCAACTAAATGTAGATGGTCGTCTCATGATCCTCCGAAGTCCAATACACAAGCCTCAGGATATCTTCTAAAACTCGGTTAACCCTCTCGTTTTGACCATCGGTTTAGGGATGATAAGCTGTACTCAAACAAAATTCAGTTCCCAATGCTTCTTACTAACTCTTCCAGAATTCACTCATGAATCATGGATCTCGATCACTCACTATGCTTTCCGGGATACCATGGAATCGAACTATCCATTTTATATATAGCTCAGCCAACTTCGATGCTGTCTTAGTCGATCTAACAGGAATAAATCTAGCGCTTTTGGTTAAGCGATCCACTATAACCCAAATTTCTTTGTTTCCTGCCCTGGTTCTAGTTATCCATCGATATATGCTCCCGTTTCCACGTGGGAACTTCCAATGGCTGAGGCAACCCACTCGGGTTTTTCTGTTCAGCTTTCACCAACTGACAGTTCAATATGCATTTGGAAATAAACTTTCCAATATCCCTTTTCATCCCTTCCCAGTGGTAAGATCGCTTTATGTCCTGATACATCTTATTACCACCAGGATGAATCGTCAACGTCGAGTGATGACATTCCCTCAGAACCTCATCTCTCAATTTGTCAACATCAGGAACAACAAGTCGTCCTTGCTTTTGAAGCCAAACTTGTCGATCGACCTCAAACTCTTTATCATCTGGTTCCAACTTCAGGATAAACTCGACAAGCTTTGCATCTCGCTTTTGGCTCTCGCTAATCCTTTCGATGAGAGTAGGTCTTATCGATAAGCTTGCCAACATTTTAGGTTCCAACTCACACCGTGGTCTGAAATCAAATGCTGCCAAGTACTCGAGGCTTTTCCATTCCAAAAACTTCGCTCTGAATCCTTCATGTCTTCGACTTAACGCATCTGCAACTGCGTTACCTTTACCAGGAGTGTAGGCTATACTAAAATCATGCGATGCCAGAAAATCTAACCATTTTCCTACCGAAGATTCAAATCCTTTTGGGAGAAAAGATACTTTAACGACTTCTGATCCGTAAACAACTCAAATCGAACCCCAATAGGTAATGTCTCTACATCTTCAAAGCAAACATGATCGCTGCCAACTCCAAATCATGAGTTGGGTAATTCCTTTTGTTTGGCTTCAGTTGTCGACTTGCGTAGGCCACAATCTTATCCTTCTGCATTAGCACTGCTCCAAGTCCAGTACCACATGCATCGGTGTATACCACCATTTCTTCATTCCCACTTGGAATCGTCAAAACAGGAGCACTCGTCAGTCTCTCTTTCATGATAATGAAAGCTTGCTTACACTTTACATCCCATGTGAACAGTTGGTTCTTATTCGTTAATTTTGTTAATGGTACAGCTATCTTGAAGAAATCCTTGATAAACCATCGATAATATCCCACCGATTTAAGGAAACTCCAAACATCCATTGCATTTTTAGGTCTATCCCAGTCCTGCATTGCTGCCACCTTATCAAAGTCAACCTCTATTCCATTTCCAAAAACTACATGGCCTAAGAACCTCACTTCGCTCTTCCAGAAGTGACACTTCGAAACCTTAGCCATTATCTGATGCTTTCGCAAGATCTCCAAAACAACTCTCAAATGCGTCTTATGCACTTCCTCATTCCGAGAGTAACCCACGACATCATCCACGAACAAAAGCATGAACTTGTTCAAATGATCTCTAGAAACCCTATTAATAAGATCCACAAAATACGTTGGTGCGTTAGTCAACCAAAATGGCATCATCAACCATTCGAAGAAACCAGATGGTGTCCTAAAAGCAGTCTTTGGCGCACTATCTTTTGCTACCCTCAACAGATGGAATCCTGTTGCCAAATCCATTTGAGAAAATACCTTAGCCTCATGAAGCTGATCGAACAAGTCATACATCCTCGGCAACGGATACTTGTTCTTCTTGGTCACCTTGTTCAACTCACGATAACCCACATATAATCTCAACGATTCGTCAGCCTTGTTTGCAAACATACTAGTGCACCCCATTCGGATACACTTCTCCGAACGAATCTTTTCCTAAAAGGTCACAAATTTGCACCTCTAATTCTCACTGTTCCTTAGGCGACATCCGCCTAAGATGCATGTCGATAGGTTAAGCATTCTCGACCAAATCGATTCGGAATTCAATCTCATGATGCGGAGGCAACCCATTGACCTTGTCAAAGACATCCTTAAACTCACTTGCGATCGCCACTGATGACAAGTCTTCCCGTGGAATCACAAGCGAATACAAATAGCTTACGAAGACACCATCTTTGGGCTAACACCGAATCACAACCATTCACCATTCCACATTCCCGACTATCACCTCCATCTTCACGCAATCCACTTTTGCCGCATACCCGTTGGGCCAGTCCATGCCCAAAATAATTCCAAACCCAATGAAGTTCAAAACAAAGCAGTCACATACAAAGGAGCAACCATAACTCGCCGACACTATACCATGACAAATCATACACAAAGTAGATGAATCCCCAGCTGGATTAGTCACAATAAATGGTCTATCACAAATCTTGGGTTTCAAACCCAGGCGACACACAAGCTCATGGCGAACTTCTCGTTCTTCTAGTAAGGAGTCTCAATATACAAACGAACATACTTGAACAAAGCTTCAAAATCAAAAACATAATCCAACACTGGTTGACCATTTTGCTTAAGCTCCACAGACCTCTCAAACAGAATAGACTTCTGAACGGTAGAAATAAACTTCATCTCAAATTTGACTTGGAATAACCCCCATAAAATCTCATCTTCTGGAGTCTCTAGAGTGACAGGGTTCTACAAATCCATAGCTTAGATTATGTCTGTCTTAATGCAAGCTTCCTCTTAGTCGCATCATCAATTCCCAAGTTTCTGAAGATCCAAAAACAAGTATATAGCTACCCTTTGAACGACTTTCTCACCAAGAGCAGTGATGTCCTTAGATAGCTGTGCGCAGTCAACCACCCTTAGTACCTTTACTTGAACACCAACATCTACCGCGGCTGATCCTGGAGCGGGTACCCTCCTCATGTTTGATGCCATCATAGCTTCGAACAAAGCTAGGTAATATGGTATCCTGCCATCATCCCCTCCAGGAACATTCTCCTCCCTAGCAGTGTATCTCGACCATCGACGACTCATTCTAAATATGAAAAATAGAATGATTAGCCACTTACGAGAAAAACTGCAAATGAAGTTCAAACGCTATTATACTATACACAGTACACTTCCATCAGAAACCTACAAATACGTCTCTCATACGTAATTATGCCTTTGAACTTTGGCTAAAGTCGATAACCAGAGCTTTGATACCAAATGTGACGACCGCTATAACTTTCGCACTTAACAAGAGAAATAATGCGTTGAAAGACATGTCAGGCGGCTATAGACGATCATCATGGTAAGATAACACATGCAGAACTTATCGTATAACTCACAGTGCAAGAATAGAATATAATAGAACATATACAATAGGCAATAATAGTGAAGCATATTTGAGCAGAAACATGAACTTTCGTAACAACTAGAAAGAATATCCATACATCTTTGGATTACAACATAAGTGTCTATACAAATTCGCCTCACTACAACACTCAGAGTCAATCATCACACAATAGAAAACAACATATACTATATAGTGAAAAGTAATACGCCAGCCTCCTACTCGCCACTGCACAACATTCTCGCCTCACTAAGTTATGCTACCAGTAACCTGTTACTTAATCTGCCCATCCAAAATAGGATGAACAACCCAAGGCATTAAGTGGGAAACATAAAACCTTGAGTCAGACAAAAATCTTAGTGAGCGATCAACAGTTATCTGACATCATCAATAAAGTATATAAGAATAGGCAGATTAACCAACCAATCTACCAAAACACCAGAAAAGAACCCAACCTCGTCTTCCCCCCATCCGACATTGATAGCCTCTACAAACCAGCATTTGAAACAACTATACATCAAGGGAAATCAGACAATTATTCATTCATGGCAATCAGAAGCAACTAGGCAATAACAATCATAGCAACTAGTTATATTTCACATAAACCGTCCTAATCGAGATCAATATCCCTCAAGCACAAGCCCTGAAGGTCTAAACCAACATCAGACAAGCACCCATGAAACATCTTCTTCGAAGTTAGACAATCTACATGAGACGATACAAGCAAAACAATCAACATTCACGACTCTGGCTATCACCGCCTATCCTGCTTTGAAACCATCGTTAATCATATGACGGCGAACCCTGCCATATGTCAAGGGCCAATGGTAACCCCGTTTCTAGCAAAAAAAATTCCATACGCCTTTCAAAGATATGTATCTAGGCCTTTCAATGATACACACGGTACTCGACCAGCAACCCTTCGGTCTTTTAGGTGCCCCTATTATACCCCTTCTTTGATCCCGCTAGAACCAACGACAATGAAAATCTCTCAGCCTTTAGTATCTTTATTCATCCAACCTGATGACTATTTGTAAATCAAGCAACCTTTGCGAGCAACCATTATTCATCAACTCACCACTTTGAGTCATCTTCACGTTCGTTGCGCTATGGCGATCAACGAACGCTCCACTATGCTTCCGACATTCCTCCTTGAATTCACGTCAAAGCTAGAACCATCGCCGACTCAAAAACAAGCTTTGTTTGGTCGATACTGCATTTCATAGCATTTCCAGCTTTTTCGCTATGAAAAACTGGTCACAATGTCAAAACAGCATTTTGCAGCGTTTTTAAAATATTATTATATCTTCTAGTTCAATTCTGACACTCCCTGGCACTTGGCACTATCTTTTGGTACTCCGGCACTTGGTACTGTGAAAACAGTGTAAATCCCCAGCGTGCACCTTGGAAAATCACTAACTTTACCATGTGCAGCACGTCTAGTACTTGATATTCTGGGACTTGGTATTTTGGCACTTGGTACTTTGGCATTTAGCCCGATCCATACTATAGCATTTAGCCTGATCCATGCTACTGTATTTAGCCCGATCCATACCCCCCGGTACTACGCGATCCATAATTTTCCCAGCGCCACCTTGGCTGATCGCCTATTTCACCGCGTGCAGGCCAATGTGGTACCGATACTCTGGTACTTTGTCCTGATCCATACCACAGCGATTAGAAACGCTATGAAATATTTCTTTTGCCTGATCCATGCCAAATGCGCAGATCCCTAGCGTGCACCTTGCTAGATCCAACTTTTTTTTACATGTGCACGCCCCCGGTACTACCCCAGGTACTGCCCGATCCATATGCAATAGTTTTGCCTGATCCATACCTATTATAGCATTTTTAAACGTTGTGAAAGCCAAATATTGATTTTTGGCCCGATTCTTCAACTTAATTTTGCCCGATCCATTGACCACTTTTCTGCCCGATCCATGGCCAATTTTTAGCCCGATCCATGGCCAATATATAGCCCGATCCATGGCCAATATTTACCGTTTATACGTTGCTAGATTAGATCCTATAATGATTCGAATTAAAATCATACTTACATCGATTAGATATGTATGAAAACAACTTGAAATGATCAACATATGATCAAACAACCCATATACTTGATTGAATCCGCATGAGTGATGCTTATCGCTCACCAATTCTTTGAATTAACTCGAGATCGCTAAATTTTCAATCCGCACAGCGAAGAAAATGCTTCAAACCTCTTGATTTAATGCGATCTCTCTTCACTTGACGTAGATCTAGCTTCAAACAATGTAGATCTTCAATTCTCTTATGTAGATCTAAAATTTTAATGGTAGAAAAGTGTATTTGATTGAACGAGGAGGATCACGAGCTCAACCAAATGAGAGAATGAAGAAAGTAAATTATTCTCTATGCCTCTAACCTCTATTTATATCCTCCCACCAGCCCACTAATGGGCCTCCTCAAATCAGCCCATCAATGGCTCTAAAAACCTGAACAGAAATTGTAAAACACAAAAACAGAGATTTCTTCCAAACCGTTGAGCCAAATCATTAATGTGACCACTCTACGGAATTGGAAGCAACATTTCATTTTCACTAAAACCGAACAAAGCACCTGATTCGATCCCTATCAAAAGTTATACCCTATATAAGACTGATAGGGGTTAAATGGTCACAAATAAAATTAGTAAAAATTATGTACATGTCTCATATCCCCATGACCAACATATCAAAATATGAGAATGATCCAACCATCAAGGAATTAAATAAAAATATTTTACAATCCTCCGACATGTAAAATGCGGGCTGTTACAACGACCCTTCTGACTCGGCCATGCAAGACCCGAGCCCTTCAACTAGATCGTGACATTCATCAATCTTATGTTATAGTGCTACGGTTGCAAAATGCATGTTGCCTCTCTTGAAATCGAATGTTGGGTGCTGGATGACCTATCGAACTCCAATCTACACTAGAAATGATCTAAAACCTCACCCCGACAACAAATCACAAATCTTGGTTCCTAATACCACACGACTACACCTCTGCACTCTAAGAACCAAGACCATAAGCATAAAAACGAGAATGAATTAGAAGCTAAACTCATGTCAAGCATAGTGATGTCTCCTTCTGAATTTTTGGTTCTTGTACAATTAAAAAATGAAATATTGCAGAGGAAATTAATTCCAAATGTGGGGGCTTGAATTTTTTTCAAGAGAGAGAAAATAGGAGACAGGGAGAATTAGGTTTAGGATGCAATGTATTTATAGGGTAGATTCAAAATATTTTATTCCAGTTTAACTTGTCGAGCATTTCAAGATCGCATGATCATGCGTGTTGCCGATTGTCGTGATACCTGAGATCTTACAGTAGTTTACAATTTTAGATTCGATGAAACTGGTTTTGTCAAACTCGGAGATTGTTTGCAAAATGTCTAATTCTCATGTTAATCAAAATCAAATTATTTGATCTCAAATCAATTAAAATTCATTGATAATAATTTATTATTATTGTTTCTATTCTAACATGATTTTACATAACTCCGAATCAAATCTGATTCCATTTTATACTCAGGATTAAAATTTCAAGTTAATTCAATAGCCAAATTCTCATTTTAAATTTAATTCAAGTTCTTTAACACCAAAATTAATCGATTTATATAATTACAATCAAATTGGTCCAAATAAGTTTTTAAATCAACGGAACATAAAATTTATTTTTATTTAACAAATATAAATGGTAAAAATATTCATTTCATTACATAACAGAACATGCCAATAACATTGTGAAAATAAAATAGTGTTATATACAGATCTTCAAACTCCATCTTCTTCTTCAAGTAACTAAAGTCTGCAATAACTGAAAACAACTCAGGCTAACCCGAGCGTAATGAGAATAAAAAAAAACAGGAGTCAGGGCTATATATTTTTATGTGAGTAAATTTAAATCAATTACGAAAGAATATGGCCACTTATGAGATGTGTTAGGTGTGACTCGCATTGAAATGGAGTGAGTGCGTTTATTGAATGGAGAAATAGTCCCACATCGTAGGATATTAGAAAAGATCGTGGTATATACATGGTATTGTTGGCACTTAACATTGGGGATTCCTTCTGTTACAACATGTGCTTTCCAATACCAGATTATATGCTCGTTGGTGGGAGGGCGATGAGGGATGTCCAATCGGGACGCTGGCATAGGAGACTTCGACCGTTTACCCCGGCTAGACACAGTGAAGCGTGTACGAGCAGTAGATATGTAGGGAATGCTGAAATTTAACATGATATCAGAGCTCCATGGTTCGAGGGGACCAATATGTATAGCATGACCGAAGAATGGCTCCAAGGGGGCTTGAGCATGAGATGCTCATCAAGGTGGAGATATAATGGTAAAGCATCCTGGCACCACTATTTATGAGAACTTGGGATAGCAGCCTGACCAACTGCAAAGAGAACTCGAGGTGTAACTCCAAGTTGACTTGATCAATGCTCATCAAGGTGGAAATTGTTAGGTGTGGCTCGCATTGAAATGGCGTGGGTGTGTGGACTGAACAGAGGAATAGTCCCACATCGCAGGATATGAGAAAAGATCGTGGTATATATATGGTATTGGTGACACGTAACATTGGGGTACCTTTTGTTACAACATGTGTTTGCCAATACCAGGTTATATGCTCGATAGGGGGCGATGGTGGGTGTTCAATCGGGGCACCAGCATAGGGGACTTTGACTGTTGACCCTGGCTAGACACGGTGAAGTACATACAAGTAGCGAGTACGCAGGGAATACAGAAACTTAACAAGATGTTACGAGGTTTTCCATCTCATGTGAATTGGTAAAATTGCATTAAACTGTTGTTTTGTCCAGTGAACTTTATATTAAAATAACTTGGAATTTTTGAATAGTGATTTATCAAAAATTTATCCAATTTACAAAAAGGTTAATGTAAAATTTCAAATTTTATGAAATATAAATACTGAAATGCATCATTTATAAAAATACATATTTGTTTAATTATCACATGAAATTTTACAAATAGATATTAAACCAAGCATTAGAAAGAATTTATCTTTATCATGTGAAATTTAAGTTTTATAATCTAAAAATTAACGTTAATATTTTCATTTATGAAAGATTTTCAAACAAGGGAAAAATAATTTTATAAAATATCTCAATTTAAGGCTAAATCTGTCAAACTAAATATTTCAAAATTGCTAGCATCAATGGCACAATAATCATATCGAACTAAACCATCATATAATATCAACCAGCAATGCCAATAACAACCATCAATAAATCAAAATATAATTTCGACAACAAGCAAAGGAGTGTGTTTAACAAATTAGCTATCATATACATGCAATTTTAAAACATCAAGAAATAATTAGTTCTCGATTAACTAGGCATCAAAATATCAATCAACAATTGTAATCCCAAAACAATATCAACTGGGAAAATTTTGTTTTACTTCCTTAATATTTACAACATGGGTGGATGTCATAATTACTAATAGAAATTTAATTCAATATTAAATTCAACTAAATTCAATTCGATTCAATTAATTGACTAAAATTTTCAAAAGTCATTCGATAGTTCTCCTTTCCTTCGTTTTTTTTTATCCGCTTCTATTTTTCACCTTTTCCTTTTTTTTTAAATTTGATTTGCTTACTCGTTATATCTAGTAGAAGATGTTTGAAGTGATATATCAATTGTTCAAATCTAGATTTTATGTGGATGATTAGAATGAGAGTTAGGGTTCCTTCTCTCTCGGGTTTAGGAAGAAGAATCGTTGGATTGGTTTTGCTGAAAAAGAAAACTAAAGAGAGGCAAGAAGTATGAAAAAAAGGAAGAAGGAAAAAATTGAAATAAATATCACATGAAGAATTATTTAGGAATTTAGGGGGAAAATGAAAATGGACAAAGATGGGTTAGAGAATTTATAGAGAAATGAAATAAATGAATATAAATATGGGAATACATGCTAAAATAATGAAAATAAACGGAAAATGGAGGAGATATAGAAAACAAATGAAGTGAAAGATATTAAGGAAATGAACAGACAAACTGAAATTTGTAATTTTTTTACAAATGCAAAGAGCTAAATATAGGCAGATATTATTAATAAATAAAATAAAGAGTTAAGTTGAAATATGATATTTAATTAGTTATTATCTATTTGGTCCACATAGTTTAATTCACTGCCTCCAATATAATGAGATTATACCCATTTATTTACTAACACACAATAAATAAAAAGAAACATAACAGGATGACCACCCAAATGTTTGGGGATTTAATGTCTGATACTACAACTAAACCTTAGGAATTCAAATTTCAAAACAATTACTCCACGTAGCTGATTTCTTTTACTCTAATATGTTCATATATACGTCCGCTTAAATTTTATTACTAACACACAATAATTAAAACATGAAATTAGGTCGAAGGGCCCTCATACTTCACTCATTTGTTTATAGGCCATGCTAGTTTTCATATACGTTTAAAGGGCTTATTTTTTAAATGTGTTATTTTAAGGCCCAATTATCTAAATACATTAGGTTTCCAGGACAAAATCGCAATAGTTTAGGACAATTTTTCCCTCTTCTTTTCTTCAGTGATTTTTTTTCTCGTCATTAAAAACAATAAAAATAGTGTGCTGCTATTCACACCCCCATTTAGACTACTGACCACCTTTAAAAAATTAACAGATTGTATTATTTTTGACCTGCTTCCTACCACCACTTTATTTCTTTTCACTCAGTCAATAATAGTCGTACTGTCTCTTCTCTTCACAAACAACGAAAATTCCCGGGAAGATAAAGATAAAAAAAAGTTAATTTTATATATCATGCTGCATATATAATCTATTCTGTTGTTATAAATTTTTTTTACGGCTTTGTATTAAATTTTTTAGGAGCTTTCTTTTACCCTTCTCTCTACTTCGAGTTTGGAAGACATTAATTTCAATGATGTTGTAATAGAGAATGACAATGTAAGTTATTGAATTTTAGGGTTTTCTTCATACAACAAAATTTATATGTCAAAAATTAACAAAAAAAATCATTTTAATTATTTTTATTTGATTTTTGTAGGAAGATAATGTGAATGACGATAAACTTGATAATTATATAGATGATAGCAATAGAACGCAAAATTGGACGCTTGAAATTGCATTGGAATCTTCAAGCTTGTAGAGCAATGGAGAAAATTTCAGGAAGAAGACTTTTTTTTGGAGCGATGAAGAATTAAAGGCAGAGGTGGTATCCGAATAGGAATTGAATAAGTTATGTGGTGTAAAGGAGTAAAGAGACATATAAAAGAGGTGGCCTTTAATATAGGTGGTCAGTAGTCTAAATGGGGGTGTGAATAGCAGCACACTAAAAATATAAAATCTATCTTCTAATCGTAATCGTCATCAGTTTGTATTAACTAAAATTCCAAAGTTTATTGATCCACCTTGTTTTGCTTTCGAATCGTTGTTAATCATTTAAGGCGAAGTTCATTCTTAGAGGAAATCTACTCGAAAATTCCAAAATTAAGGTAATTTTGTTTTTGTTTAATGTTATCTACTTTTAGAAATAAATTGATTTGAGCAGCTAGGATCATTGAAAATTGAAATATAATTTTAGATTATACTGTTAATATTTAGTTTTTTCAGTTTTTTACATCGATTCCATAGTTCGATTCTGGTAACTCGAGTATGGTAGTTCGATTCTAGTAGTTTTATTCAGCTTGTTTTAATGTTTGATTATACTGTAAGTTTATTGGGTTGTTTTATGTTTTATGTTTTACATTTTATAATCAATATATTTTATTTTTAGGTTTTCTGTCATTATTCTATGAATATTGCCCTAGGCTTTTGATTGGATCTTGCTAATCTTCTTTTTATGATGGATAATTTAGGTGAACAAAGATATGGTTTTTACTGAACTATTTTGTAGTTTGTTTTCTATTTTATTATATATAAAAAAAATTATAGGAATGAAGAATCTGTTATGGTTGTTTTTCTATTTTAACAACCATACTTTTAGTTTAAGAGTTAGTTTGGATTCTTTAATTTTATTTATTGGAGATTAGATTTGTGAAGTGTGGAGAAATCTTACTCCTTTATCTTTTGATCTTTACTATATTAAATATTCTAATACTAAATTTATTGAAACGGATAGTGATTTGCAAGCTATTTTGTATTTAACTTTCTACAGAAAAGAAGATTGTTTGGTTTTATTTGTGAAACTAAAGAAAATTGGTCATATAAATTTTGTTGCAAATAATAGCATATCTTGTTCTGATAGCAGATCCAGCACAGCTGACTTATTAGGGGAAAAAGGAAATTTGAATGAATTATTGAAAAATGGTTCTAGTTTGAATTTTTTTGATGGAGTTGGATAAATTTTGATTCTGCACTTGATTTTAGAAGAATTTTGTTTGGATATTGTGTGAGAAATGAGTTTAGACCTAAATTTGTAAAGAATCGCAAAGAGCGTATTACAGTTAGATGTCATGTTGATAATTGTTCTTTTTAGAATTCATGAATCGTCCAAAATGAAGCAATTGGATCATTTTTTAGTAAGAAAAATTGAGCCCAATCATACATGTGGTGGTGGTTTTTGATCTATAAGTAGTCCATTAATTAATAGTGATCTTGTTAAGACACTAATTTTAGATCAAGTACGAGAAGAGCCATGTAGAAAAACGAAAGATATCATTGCAAGCTTTAAAAGGGATTATGATATTGATTTAGGTTATTATTATGCTTATATGGATAAAAAATGGCTTTGAAAGAGATATTTGGTAATGAAGAACAATCATATAATGATTTGGTTTGGTATTTGAAGGCTGTTGGTGGAACTAACCTGGGTACTCATTCTTCTATTAACGTTGATGAGTATACAAATCAATTTTAGCGAGTTTATTTATCATTTGAAGCTTGCATTTATAGATTTAGCCAATGTCGTCCTATGATATTTCTTGATGCCACCTTTTTACGAGGTAGAAGTGGTTGCTTGATGGCGGCTACAATAAAAAACGGAAATCAAGGTATGAATTTATTTTTATTTAATGTTGTTGGAAATTTTGTGTGAATTATTAAAATATTTGAATAAGTGTATGAGTGGCTCCTTAATGTGAATAGTCCCACATCATGGGATTATATGAGAGAAGCAAGTATTTATACTTGTTTCTAAGAAGCTTTGATGGGGCCTTGGGGCTCCCAATACATGCTTTGTTGTGAGGAGGGAGCCCATGCATCATGACCACCACACACGCGCACGCGACCGACCGACCGACTCGACTCGACCCGGCCCGGCCCGGCTCGGCTCGGCTCGGCTCGGTTCGGTATTGGGCTTGGGCTTTGGGCCTTGGCTATGTGGTGTAGACACTTATATTTTTGGTCCAGAAAACACTGCATTTTTCAAACCTGTTTTTTTAAAAAAATCCGGATATTTCTGAACCGACTTTAATATGAAGCGGTAAAAATTTTGACCAAGTATTTCGCAGATCCTATTTTCCTCCACTGACCAGTATTTTCGAATAACCTAATCCTCGTCTATATATTATCATCAGATCAGACGAGATCTATACAGAGAAAAAAAAACTCTGCTTTTATCTTTCTCCGCCATTAAAAATATTCTTAAGAAATTTTCGAGCAGTTAAAAAATCAGAAAGTGAAAATCTGCACTGGTTTGTTTGTGCAAAGCAAATCAGTTATTAATTTCGGAGAGGCTGTTTTATCCTAGAGGCGGCGGCGAAAGTACGAACTGGTTTTGCACCACCGGCCAGATCGCCGAATCGTCTTCAAGAAAGCGACAGAGTACGTGACTCAGCCATTTGTTTCCCAACAAATTGAAGACGAGTAGAAACAATGGCTTCTACAACAACCATAGATGATGCTGCTCCTTCCTCTGCATTCCAGATCCTATTGGTGACTGCTGCCCCGTTTCGTTTCGAGGGTCTGCACTTCAAACGATGGCGTCAGAAAATGGAGTTCTACTTGACGATGAGGAAGGTGGCTGCTGCTCTAACCACCGACAAACCGCAGCTGCCAGACAAGCCTGACGGAGCTGATGAAGCGCAGATGACATCCTGGACTGAACAATCAAAGCAGTTGCAGAGCTGGACTGAACAGGATTATCTGTGCAAGAATTTTATTCTGAATGGATTGAGCGATGATCTGTATGATTACTACAACTCAGAAGACAAGACAGCCAAGCAGATCTGGGAAGCGCTGCAGAAGAAATACGATACAGAGGAGGCAGGGGCGAAGAAGTATGCTGTGAGCCGCTATCTGAAGTACCAGATGACAGACGATAGGTCAGTAGAGATGCAGTCTCATGAGCTGCAGAAAATAGCTCATGAGATCATCTCCGAAGGTATGGTTTTAGATGAACAGTTTCAAATTGCTGTTATTATTGACAAACTGCCCCCAGGTTGGAAAGACTTTAAAATTTTCTTACGGCATAAGACTAAGGAATTTTCCTTAGAGAGTTTGATCACTCGCCTTCGCATTGAGGAGGCAGCACGCAAACAGGACCAGAAAGAGGAAGTGTTGTTTGTTTCAAACAAAAACACTAAAAAGACCAAACCCGCAGTTCTGAAACCAAATCAGAAGTCTTTCAAGAATCAGAACAGACGCAATAAACAGAATGGGAATCCGCAAGGAAACCCAAAAGGACAGCAAAAACCAGCCCAAAAGAATGACTCTGGACAGTTGTTTCTATGTTACAACTGTGGAAAACCAGGTCATATGGCACGAAAGTGTCGGAACAAGCCTAGCTCTGTACCACAGGCTAACTTGACTGAGGAGGAGCCTCTTATGGCTATGATTACAGAGATTCACCTTGTTGGTGGATCAGAGGGTTGGTGGGTAGACACCGGTGCTTCTCGCCATGTCTGCCATGATCGTGCTATGTTCTCCACATACACGGCTGCTGAAGATCAGAAAGTGTTGCTGGGAGATTCTCACACCACTAAAGTTGCAGGGGTTGGAAACGTGGAGATCAAGTTTACCTCTGGAAAGACTGTGATCCTCAAAGATGTTTTGCATACTCCAGAGATGAGGAAGAATCTAGTTTCTGGCTATCTCCTTAATAAGGCAGGGTTTACTCAATTTATTGGGGCTGACTTGTATACCATAGTGTATAAGGGAAACTTTGTAGGAAAGGGTTATGCTTGTGAGGGAATGTTCAAATTAAATGTTGAATCTAATAAAGTGAATAATTCTGCTTATATGCTGTGTGATTTTAATATTTGGCATTCTAGATTATGTCATGTTAATAAACGAATAATTCATAACATGAGCACTCTAGATATGATACCTAAGATAGCAGAATCTGAATCTGATAATTGTGAATTCTGTACACAAGCAAAAATCACAAAGAAACCTCACAAGTCTGTTGATAGAGAAACTGAACCCTTAGACTTGATTCATTCTAATATATGTGAACTTGATGGTACTTTGACTAGACATGGACATCGCTATTTTATCTCTTTTATCGATGATTGTTCTGATTTCACATATGTGTATCTTATGAAAAATAAAAGTGATGCTTTTGAAATGTTTAAAACATTCAAAACAGAAATTGAGAATCAAGTAAATAGAAAAATTAAGAGACTTTGAAGTGATAGAGGAACATAATATGAATCTAATTCAATTCTGGACTTCTATAAATTACACGGTATTGTACATGAGAGAACTGCACCCTATTCACCTGAAATGAACGGTAAAGCTGAAAGAAAAAATAGGACTTTTACCGAATTAGTAGTGGCCATCCTACTAAATTCTGGTGCAGCAAAACATTGGTGGGGGAATATTTTATTAACTGTATGCTATGTTCTGAATAGAATCCCCAAATCTAAGAATAAAATTTCACCTTATGAAATTTTAAAGAATCATAAACCCAATGTCTCGTACTTTAGAACTTGGGGTTGTTTAGCATATGTTCGCATTCCAGACCCTAAGAGAATAAAATTGGCAAGTAGAGCATATGAATGTGCATTTATAGGCTATGCTGTTAATAGCAAAGCATACAGATTTTATGATCTAAACGCACATAATATAATTGAATCAAATGATGCCGATTTTTATGAAACTAAATTTCCTTTTAAATCAAGAAATAGTGGGGGCACATCAAGTACGCCTATTAGAACAGAACTTGATAAAAGTTCTGAAGTTGAACCTAGAAGAAGTAAAAGAGCAAGAACCGTAAAAGATTTTGGTTCGGATTTTAGCGCTTTTACTATAGAGGAGGATCCCTTAAACCTCCAAGAGGCCTTATCTTCAATAGATGCCGATTTCTGGCGAGAGGCTATAAATGATGAGATGGATTCTCTTGAATCCAATAAGACTTGGCATTTGACAGATTTACCCCCTGATTGTAAATCTATAGGCTGGAAATGGGTACTTAAAAAGAAACTAAAACCTAATGGTACTATAGATAAATACAAAGCAAGACTAGTAGCTAAAGGTTTTAGACAAAAAGAAAATATAGACTTCTTCGATACTTTTTCACCTGTAACTAGAATAACACCCATTCGGGTATTAATCTCACTTGCTTCCATTCATAATTTACTAGTACACCAAATGGATGTTAAAACTGCCTTTTTGAACGGTGAATTAGACGAAGAAATTTATATGGACCAGCCTGAAGGATTTGCAGTACATGGTTAAGAACATAAAGTATGCAAATTGGATAAATCATTATATGGTTTAAAACAAGCACCTAAGCAATGGCATGAAAAATTTGATAACTTAATCATTTCAAATGGTTTTAAAGTTAATGAAAGTGACAAATGCATTTATTACAAATATGAGAATGACATTTGCACTATTATATGCCTTTATGTAGATGACCTACTCATCTTTGGGTCAAACATTCATGCCATAAATTCAGTCAAATCCTTATTAAGTGCCAATTTTGATATGAAAGATCTAGGTGAGGCGAGTGTAATCCTTGATATTAAAATTACTAGGTCAGAAAAGGGAATTTCTTTGGATCAGTCTCATTACATTGAGAAGATACTAAAGAAATATAATTACTTTGACTGTAAACCTGCATGTACACCATATGATCCAAGTGTAAAGTTATTTAAGAACACTGGTGAAGGTGTAAGACAGTCTGATTATGCGAGCATCATTGGCAGCCTTCGGTATGCCACTGATTGTACTAGACCCGACATTGCCTATGTCGTGGGATTATTGTGCAGGTTTACTAGTAGACCTAGTATAGAGCACTGGCATGCTATTGAAATGGTCATGAGATACCTTAAACGAACTATGAACCTTGGATTACATTATGAAAAGTTTCCAGCTGTACTTGAAGGATACTCAGATGCAGACTGGAATACTTTATCTGATGATTCTAAAGCGACCAGTGGCTATATATTTAGCATCGCTGGAGGAGCTGTTTCTTGGAAATCCAAGAAACAGACTATTTTGGCTCAGTCCACTATGGAATCTGAGATGATAGCACTAGCTACAGCTAGTGAAGAAGCAGAGTATTTGAAAAATCTGCTAGCTGAGATTCCCTTATGGGAAAAACCGATACCGGCAGTGTTGATACATTGCGATAGTACCGCAGCTATTGCAAAAGTTCAGAACCGTTATTATAACGGTAAGAGACGACAAATACGTCGTAAGCATAGCACGGTTAGAGAGCTACTTTCTACAGGTACCGTTAGAGTAGATTACGTACGTAGTGAAGAAAATTTGGCAGATCCTTTGACGAAAGGACTGTCAAGAGAGAAAGTCCATAATTCTTCTAAAAGAATGGGACTATTGCCCTTAGATTGTTGAGTCGCACACAATGGTAAGCCGACCTAAATGACTGGAGATCCCAAGAAATAGGTTCAATGGGTAAAAATAAGTTGTGTAGTGATAGAAGTTGAACATGCTATTTAATAAACTAAGAAGCATGTATTCCTGAAGTGATAGAGGATGAGTTAATAGAAACTCTTAATGAGATCTATACTCTATTTAGAGTGGAGTACCTACCTTCAGGAGTACTCTTGATAGACTCACCTATGTAAATGTGGAAATGAGGCCGTTTCCTATGGAGTTTTAGGCAAAACTTCTAGAGCGTTTACTAAACTGGGATAGACGTGCATGGCCATAAACGCACGGGCTTAATTGATTGCACTATAGAAAAGATTGTGTGTGGTTTGATGTCAGGAATAGAGTTCAAGACTACGTGTCACTCTAGTAAAAACTGAATCTTACTCACTATGCAAAGGTTCAAGTCGGATGACACCTTTGTTTATGCACAGTCTTATGTTTTTTTAGAAACTGCTCGATAATATTTTAAAATTCAAGTGGGGGATTGTTGGAAATTTTGTGTGAATTATTAAAATATTTGAATAAGTGTATGAGTGGCTCCTTAATGTGAATAGTCCCACATCATGGGATTATATGAGAGAAGCAAGTATTTATACTTGTTTCTAAGAAGCTTTGATGGGGCCTTGGGGCTCCCAATACATGCTTTGTTGTGAGGAGGGAGCCCATGCATCATGACCACCACACACGCGCGCGCGACCGACTCGACCCGACCCGACCCGGCTCGGCTCGGTTCGGTTCGGTATTGGGCTTTGGGCCTTGGCTATGTGGTGTAGACACTTATATTTTTGGTCCAGAAAATACTGCATTTTTCAAACCTGTTTTTTTTAAAAAATCCGGATATTTCTGAACCGACTTTAATATGAATTAGCGGTAAAAATTTTGACCAAGTATTTCGCAGATCCTATTTTCCTCCACTGACCAGTATTTTCGAATAACCTAATCCTCGTCTATATATTATCATCAGATCAGACGAGATCTATACAGAGAAAAAAAAACTCTGCTTTTATCTTTCTCCGCCATTAAAAATATTCTTAAGAAATTTTCGAGCAGTTAAAAAATCAGAAAGTGCAAATCTGCACTGGTTTGTTTGTGCAAAGCAAATCAGTTATTAATTTCGGAGAGGCTGTTTTATCCTAGCGGCGGCGGCGAAAGTACGAACTGGTTTTGCACCACCGGCCAGATCGCCGAATCGTCTTCAAGAAAGCGACAGAGTACGTGACTCAGCCATTTGTTTCCCAACAAATGTTCAATTATAGAATGATATTTTTTTATTATATTACTACATTTTTAATTGTTCATTTATTAATATTTATAATAGCTTATTTAATATGATGCCAACTTTTCTTTTTATATTCAATGCAAAACCTCCTTATAAAAGAATCTAAAATTGGTTATGAAATATGAATTGTTTACAGCTGTTATGGTGGTATTAAATAAACAATTTATATTTCATGACTAGTTTACATTAAGAAAATAGTTCAAATTTCATAGTAGTTTTAAAAAATAAATAGTTCATTTGAAATGTTAAGGTGGTTATGTTAGGGTGGTTAGGGTAGTTAAGTAAACAAAAATAAATAAAAACTTATAACCTGAATGAAAGTAAGGGATGTTAACATTGCTAACCAAATTAAGATAGAAATATTTTTACATGGATTAAGTGAGTAATTGTTCTTTTATGGTTGTGAAATATTGCTATTTGACAACTTCTTAAGTTCAAACATTTAAAATACAATATTTTCGTGTGTATATACAGTACAGACTAATAGTTTATAATAAATTAATTACCAGGTTTATAATTGTATTGCTACAATTTCATTTTGAGAATAGTTTTTTTTATTGTTTAGCTTTTAATTTACTTCCCATATTTTCTTTTATGTTTTTTTCAAGTTTAATATTTTTTTAACTGAACGATTTACAATTAGAGTTTTGTTGGTACATTTGAAATTTAAACAATATCAGTTTTTCAAGTGAAATCCTACCTTTTTAAGTGTGATTTTCTGAAATTTAATACCGAATGACATAGAAATATTGTTTGTTTCCAAATAACAATTATTTGTTTTGTATTATGAGGTTTTTCCCAATATCTATGGCTATTGTCTCCAAAGAAAATTAGTCTTGGTTTTTGGGTCATCTAAAACATACTATTGGAGTTGAACGACAATTGGTTTTCATATCAGATAGACATTGGGGTTTGTTGCTTAGCATTGCTAAAAAAATTCCAAATTCTTGTCATTCATATTTCTTACACCATGTGCAAAATAATATAGTTCAATTATTAAAAGCGGAAAAGGACCTTGGATAGCTCATTTATTAGAGCGTTGTGTTAGAGCTTCTAAACATTATGATTTTGAAAGAGATATGGAAAAACTTAGACAAATTGGAGGTCAAAAAGCAATAGATTTTTGAATGATAAACCTCTTGATCATTGGGCAGACCTTCTTTTCCTGGGCAATCGTTATGGCGAAAATAAATCAAATGTTGCAGAGAGTTTTAATTCTTGGATTTTAGATGAAAGACACCTTCCCATTACTGCATGTATTGATGGAATTAGAACTAAACTTATGATTCAAATGTGAAATAGAAGAGAAGAAGCATCAAAATGGGATAGTATTCTTTGTCCTAAAATGGAAGTTAGGCTATCGGCGCTAAAAGAAGAACGATTTGGGTGGAATGTTTCTAAGTCTTTAGCTCAAGTTTTCGAAGTACATTCTCCAATTTCTCATAAAGTTGACCTAGAAAATAGATTATGCACTTGTAGTCAATGGAAAGTTAATGGTTTTCTTTGTGCTCATGCTTTGAAGTGTATAGTAGTCAACAAACTTTCAGTTTATGACTATGTTGACTATTATTTTACAGCTGCTGCTTATCGTGCTGGTTATTCACATGTTATTAAGCTAATTCCTACTATTGATAAGCAACTTATTATAGCTGAAGGGTCTTCAATTATTCATCCTCCTAAACCTATTAGAGGAGCTGGTAGGCCCAGAGTTAATAGAGTAGGAGGTCCTGATGTAATTCATGGAAAACAGAATAAATGTGGAAACTGCAAGAAATTAGGTTACAATCGAAGAGGATGTCCAATGAATGTTTGATTAGTGTTTCGTTTGATTATTAATCTTCTTATTTAGATATTTGATATTAAATGTTATTTCTAATTTAGAAATGTATGGTGCATTTAAATTCGTCATCATGTCTTATTATCAATTGATTTTTTAAATGTTGATGCTAATTATAGTTACAAAAGTTTGAAAAAACCAAGAACTATTTTTTTTTTAATATTCAAGCTATCGTAGATTTTTCCCTTGTTTTCAATCCAGGCTGGTTTTATGACATATTCTTTGTATAAATGTTTTTTTTTTTTTTAAGTTAGTGTAATACTTTCAAAAAGCACATTCATGTATAACTGAATGATTGAATGAATCTCTGTTTTAAAGTGACTGAATAATGGGATAAAATTATTTGCTGTCAAACTGAAACAGTATTTCTATACAATTATGATTGTGCTATATGTTGAAGTTGAAGTATGAGGTGGTCTATTGGTTAATATTCCTGCATTGCATAGAAGTAAATAGTGTTGAAGGTATGTTTTAATATTGTCGTTATATAATTGTTATCAACTTATTATAATTGTTCTTACAATTAATTTATAATGGTGCATGCAAGCATTGGTTTGGATTCATGCACTTCATGTTTGCCACCATGATCTGCATAGTAAAAAAATTGATGTAGTACTCTCCTCAGTTCTGAAAGCATTATCATGAGACAAGTAAGTATAAATATTTAAAAAATAATGATGGCTGGTAAGGTCACCTGGCTAATGGCCATATCAAAATGAGGATATATATATAGTTGTTGGAATGAGGGGTAGCTCATATTATCACATGATTCATTATGGATTTCATCAAGTGTACATATGATACTTTTAATATTACCTACACTATTTACTTTGTGTAATTGTAAAAAAAAGGTATAAAAAAAACAAATTAGTTTCAATCTGTTTATGTAGCATTATTGAAGTTTTGAGCATTTTAACTTAATTTTTATTTTGCGTAGATACGTAGACACAAGTGGAGCTGGGAATGATGTCTATGAATTTGTTAGTCATTATCTTAACTCTAAAAGTTGGCTTAAGTAAATTGGCATGTTTTTCATCATTCTAGTTGTTCATTTGTACGAAATGATTTTTGTAAACAGGTTAAATCTATTCGAAAATTCAAAGAAACAAAGCGTACAGACGGAGTTCAACATTGGAAATCATTATGAGGATCCTTCAGGAATACAATGAGTATGTGACGCGTAATTTAGCCCGTGGATATTCAAGGAAGGAACTTGGTGTGAGTTATGTGAAGGTAGATTTGCCCTATGATTTTGTTATGGCAACAAACACATTGAGAAGAATTGTACCATATACATATAATGCAGGGGAAGCAACTAAGGTTGAATATGGGCATTACCAAACTTCGTGAAAAGGTTACATGTTGAACATCAAACAAATGTTGGCAAAAAAGTATGTAACATGTTAACTTATTTTTCTGCTTCTAGCAAATTAGCTAATTAATTTACATGCTAAAGCATAATTTTATCTTTGGGCTAAACTTTGTTTGTTTGAAAACTAGCTCAAACTTGATTCTACTCCTCTTGCAGTTTTATACAGTTGCAAAATTAAGCGGTGTGAGCCATGATGAGTGGGTGGAAAATGCAGATCGTTGGGTTTTTGTTTTTTTTGAGAATTTCGTGGAAGGATGCCATATAAAGGTGATTATTTATTCAATTACCACACTAAAAGTTCAAAGCTTTCCTGAAGTTCCGTAAATATATTTTAGGTGTCGCCATACGATTCTATAACCGGTTTAATTTTTCTATCCTCATTTCTCATGTCTGAATTAGTGTCAATCACATAATTTTAGTGTCGTTGTGGGTTATAGCAATTAATTAAATTAGTGATGAATGGTTAAGATTCAATTGGACCATATGAGACAGATAGATTGAGGATACAGAAATAGAGCTAATAACAGCGTTTATGTGAGAAAGTGAGAAAAAAAGGCTTTCATATGTTGAGAAATCTGCACTAAATTATCTATATACTGATGTTATGAAATTCTTATAGTGGAAGACGACTATTCTTATGTTTATTAAGTCGTATATAGTTTATTTGAAAAAAAATTAAAATAATTTTTGAATGGTAATTTCTAAGCAAATTTATGTAACAAATTAGAAGCAGGAGTGGTTGGAAACTTGGATATAATTTGACCTACATTTAAAGCAAACAAAAAATTGGTTAAAACTGCATATGAGCTACGTTCTTAAGTCATAAACAACAAAATTGTTGTTTTTCCCATTTAATCACTTTTGTAAATTCATTCTTTATAAGAAGTTGGTAAGTTCTAGAATTGAAATAAGTTACTTTCAAGCAGTTTCGACTGCTTTATGGTCAAAACTGCATATGATGGTATGTTAGAATGTAAGGCATTTAAAGAATAATAATGAATGACTTTTAATAATAGGAAACAACCATTAAGGATAAAGGTCAAGAAGGACTTAAAAGGTAGCAGAAGAGCCTTTTGAATATTCCAGAAGAGGATGAGCCAAAAACATCAGAAGCGTCATTCATGCTCTTGTTAGACTGGATTAAGAATTATAATGTGTGTGGTTGGGAATATAAATTTGTTGGGGATATTTTGTTGTTGTTTTATTTATTATTTTCGTTTTGTTTTGTTTTTATTTCAAGAGTTATAATGTTGTTATTATTTATGTGGGAATAACGATCCCTGAATATGAAAATGCAGCAACCCCGGACACAGTGAGCTGTGAAGCTGTGTAAGGAGTTAAGGTGGGAGACACCTGCTTTCCCGTTTAGCAGCAGTTTGAGCTTACTCCCGAAGCTTTTCTGGCTGTAAATCCTATCAATGGGTGCAATAAAATGTTCGTACGACAGTGGAATTGTGTTCAAGGAAGCTCATGATTTGTTGTGTTGAATCATTCAAATATATGATCAATGGTGCCACTAGTATATATGGACATCTGTTTCATTTTCATTAGATTAACTTGCTTGCACGGCCGTCGTTTGCCTAATGTAGTTGTTGTCTTCATTGGACCAATCAACTTGATATTCTTTTGATGGATTCATTATCAACAGGAGGACAAGGAACCTTTATTTGACAGTGTTAGAACAATAACAGAGATGCTAGAAGTAGCATCTGAATTTGCTCAGAACATCACGTTCAACTGTGAAAGAATTTGAAAGAGTTTACCTACTGGATATCCTGATGTTACCACTGTCGCTGATTATCTTGTGAACAAGGGGTGCCCATTTAGGACATCTCATGATATAGTAGGAAGATTAGTTGCAAAGTGTGTATCAAAGAAAAATATGAGCTGAAGCATCTTACACTGGATAAGCTAAGAGGCATTAGTCCAGTGTTTGATGAGGATGTCTTCGACTATCTCGGAGTTGAGAATTCTGTTAAGAAGTTATGCTCTTATGGTTCTACGGGATCTGAATGTGTTAAGGGCCAAATCAACTGTTGGGTTACTTGGGTATCAAAGTTTGGCATGTGATTTTTCGTTTTGTCTTAGGAGTTTTCATGTATGTTGTTATATGCATGTATGTATGAATTTAACATGGTCCTGTATTGTAAATATTAGGTTTCTAGAAGAGCTGGAAACTTTTTTTTTAAGGCACTAAGAACCAAGAAAATTTTAAGTATGTATTGAATCTACGAAAAAAATGTGTTTGTTTTGTATTGGTAAAGTCTGACTACAATCATTTTTATTTCAGTGTTTTATACTGATGTTGTAGCATGATGTATTGCTATTGCAGTGCTTGTGCTTTCTGATAGACATATCATGTTTTAGACATATATGTTTTATATGTATGAATTGATATTTGAGTCAACTATGTTACTGTTTTATATTGGAAACGGAACAATATATAATGTATTTATTGTCTTTATGATAACTACTTTTTTTTTTTTTTAAAGATGGATCTGAGATAGCATCGTCCCTATCACTAGGTTAGAGAACCCATGTTGTCTCTAATGAGACTCTAATACAAACACGTATTTGAAACCAACATTTATGTCTTTAATGCTCTTGAGACCCAAATCGGCTGTTTCTTCATTTTTTGAGATCTGATTTTAAAGACAATGTTATTTGTTTTAGATAGGTCTCAACAACAAATTAAAGACATTTTTTTTAGTTAGATACTAAATAAAAAAGTCATTTTTACCTTTATTTTTGTAGTGAAGTATATTTTTGTAACGGCTGGAAATTTTCGACTCCTCGAGAGTCGAAAATTCCGGGACGTTAGTGAAAGAAAGTAGAGGGTGAGGAAGAAAAGATAGAACTAATAGAATAGAAGAAGAAGAAGAACTTACATCATCAGAGTAAACACGAATCTTACAGCGGAACGAATTAAATATAACATAACTTTGAAATACAAATCAGTACTCGTATATACATACCATTTCAAAGTACAACACTTAACAACACAGCGGAATAATAAAAGCTATAATCCTGAAGTCTCCTGCTCCAAGCTCTCCAAGTGTATCTGAAAAATCCCGACTACTTGACTGCCCGTACAAATTTAGGCATCCAAGAGTTTAGGGAAAACAAAACAAAATAAACTCCGGGTCAGTCATGGGACTGGTGTGAATAAAACTCCAACACTTGGTTAAATAAAGGATATCTTTCTGATATTATAATAATGTCTAAATACAAATAGATATCAATCTAGCAGAACGCTTGCATCTCACGTTCCACATACATAGTATACAAATAAACCGTGAGCGCTTATTGGATATTGGATTCCAACAGACAAGGTATGGGAGCACCTTCCGATCAGTGTACTCTAGAGGAGATACACTAGGGTTCAACAAGAACGTCTTGCAACCCGGCCACACATGACCGTCCACTCATTTAGCTTGAGTGTAACGAATATATTATCACCGATGGTTGAGATCAGCAACCATCCTTCCCGATAAGGGACAGCATTGAAATAGATTATAAAGAAGTACAATTGAATATTCTCTAGATGGTGATATTACACCCTGCTTGGGTATGGCCCAACTAGCCATGCTGCCTAGCCCAACTTCTGTTATTTCCCGGTTGTGAGGTTTGAGGTCACGTTTATCACTTTGACAGATTATTTCTTCAATTACTTTGAATGCCACATCGTCATACCCGTCAAATCATTATCGATTTCTCAAGGCATCACGAGTATAAAAGCTAAGAGAAACGAATTTCTCCGCCACCAACGTAATACGTTTAAAGAGATCAACATATGATTCGTTAAGAATACTTTGTCAGACACTCGTCCATATACGTTGTTCTGGGACTGAATAAACCGAAGGCACTATTCAGTGAATCCATCCTACCTAGGCTTTTCACAATAGCCCTTGCACTTCACTCCGTCTTCACTTATCTTCAGCGTACTTGATTCGCAACGCTTATGCTAATACGGAGTGGTTCTTCGGATAATAATCCAACCGGTCTCTCCATATTAACAACGTAAAAATGGTCAAAACTATGATAGTCTGTGATTCAACTATCAAATGAAAACATGTCGGTGTACAAACAACGATCTTATTTCCAAATGGGAATTCGATCGATCAATCATCATATGTTCATATTTCCTTATTTCATATATTTAGAAAATATATGTTATTAATCATTGGAAAACATTTCCATAGCTTATTTTCACATCACTATTATTTCGCAACTATCAGTCCCTAACCGTAACTAGTATGAGAACAATTCTCTAAGTATCAATCCGGAAGGTCGAAACCAACATCAGATCGTCACTTAGAAAACCGTTCAACTTACCCTCTCCAGTCAGTTTCTGAATTTGCTTAACTCAATTTCTTAAGTTCTTATCATGAAAACATTTCATTTTCTATGTTTAGAAAACATATCTGATTATATTTGGAAAACGTTCCCAAAACTCATTTACGGATTTCAAATGAACGTTGTATAAAACATCGTTACGCTTAATCCATTAATCGCTTATTACATAACTATATTTCAAATCAACCTTTTCTATCGAACCACAACTATTCCTTTGTCAATTCTGAAGTCAATCAAGTTGGGGTATAATTACCTCTCAGACCTTAATTTAACAACGTCCTTTACTGTGAAATAGATGAAGCTCGTCACTCACTTTTTCCAATCATCTGTTTACGCAAATTCTCGGATTCAGGTTACGAATCCACTTCTTATATGACAACGTTTGATTATAACTATAACGTTATAATTCCTACACCTAAAATATCTAACCTAAATTATGAATTTATTTCCTAACTTGAATAATTTAACAGACACCTAATTTCTAAATCAATAACTAAATCTTGATTTAAACCCTGGAAAGTAAATAGTACTTTCCCGAATTCGCTATAATCGAATTCGACGTATAACTCTCTTTCGAGTAATATCTATTCGATTAACTCTCCCTTTTTAATAACTGATATTCGATAAACTCTATTTCGATTTAACTCCTGTCGAATAACAAATATTCGAATAACTCTTCTTGGTTGGCTCTATTTCATTAACTCTTATCGAATAACAAATATTCGATTTTCATAAATGTGTCAATTCTTATCGAATAACTAACATCCGATTAACTTATATGGATTTACTCTTATCGAATACTAATTCGAATAACTTAATTGATTAACTCCTTTGAAAAACTAATTCGAATAACTTACCTTCGAATAACCAATATTCGATTTACTCTAACTCGATTAACTTAATTCTAATCGATTCACTCCATTTCGATTCAACTTAATTCAAATCGATTAACTTAACTCAAATTGATTAACTCCTTTCGAATAACTAAATTCGATTTAACTCTTCTCGAATAATTAAATTCGATTAACTCAAATTGAATAACTAATATTCAATTAACTCTTACGTGTTTAACTCTATTCGAATAACTAATTCGAATAACTTACCTTCGAATAACTAATATTTGATTTACTCTAACTCGATTAACTTAATTCTAATCGATTTACTCCATCTCGATTCAACTTAATTCAAATCGATTAACTTAACTCAAATTGATTAACTCCTTTCGAATAACTAAATTCGATTTAACTCTTCTCGAATAACTAAATTCGATTAACTCAAATTGAATAACTAATATTCAATTAACTCTTACGACTAACTCCTTTGGATTAACTAACTTCGAATAACTCCTTTGGATTAACTAACTTCGAATAACTCCTTTGGATTAACTAACTTCGAATAACCAATATTCGATAACTACTCTTCGAATAAATAATATTCGGTAACTCTTCTCAAATGAATAACATTTGATTTCTCCACTCGAATAAACTATATTCGATTACTCTTCCCTCGAATACACTATATTCGATAACTCTACTTAGAATAAGTGATATTCGGCAACTCTACTCGATTAACTCCACTTGGATAACTCTAACTGGTCAACTTTAACTGAGTAACTCTAACTGATCAACTCTAACTGGTCAACTTTAACTGGTCAACTCTAACTGTTTATCTCTAACTGTTTATCTTTAACTGGTTAACTCAAATGTTTATCTTTAACTGGTAAACTTTATCTGGTTAACTCAAATTGTTTAACCTAACTGGTTAACTCAAATGGTTTAACCTAACTTGATTTACTTGTCTCGATTAACTGAACTAATCCACTTAGTTTAACTTAGTTAATTCACTTTGATTAACTCTAACCGATTTACTTAGTTTAACTCAGCTAATTCACTTTGATTAACCCAACTAATTTACTTCGATTAACCAATTAGTTTAACTTGACTAATTCACTTAGTTTGACGCAACTAATTCACTTTGATTTACCAATTAGTTTAACTTAACTAATTCACTTTGGTTAACTTAACCAATTACTTTGATTAACTCGACTAACTTGCTTTGGTTAACCTAACAAATTACTTTGTTTAACTCGACTAACTTGCTTTGGTTAACCTAACCAATTACTTTGTTTAATCCTTTTATCACACTCTGGTTATAATTCCTACTTCTACAATATCTCCTTAAAATCCATATCGTGTTATACTTGTGTGCGAAGCACGTGTTTAAATCTATCCTTGTATAATTCTATTTATTTTCCGAACAAGTGTTCCTTTATTTATTCCCTAAATAAATATTCCTTTATTCCATTTATTTATAATCTAAATAAATATTCCTTTATTTATTTCCTAAATAAATATTTCTTTATATTCTAATTCATTTATTTTCTAAATAAATGTTTCTATTTTATTTCATTTATTTTCTAAATAAATGTTTCCTTTTTCATTTATTTATTTTCTAATTAAATAAATGTTTTCCTTTTATAAAATCCTATCGATTTTATAAATAAGATTCATTTTCAATATAAACATTGAAAATCCCCTTATCAATATTTGGTATGTTATGGTATTCAATCATATCAAATCACGATGTTCAATATCGTCCAAGCACATATAATCGCCCACAGATTTTATATCACATCATATAACAATATATGAAAAACAATAAAATAACTGTTGAGGAATCCAGTCGGATTACTCCAACCTGTTTCCCTGCATCACAGATGTTAGACAATATAGATAACATCACTTTCAGTTCCATATGATATATTCTGTTAAACAGAATCAATATAGAAATTTAACTAACTGACTAGCAGTTCAATCAACCAATCAACACACAGTCAAACAGACAATTTTAACAGTTCTAAAATGCAACATGAAATTATAAACTGTTCAGAGTTAGTGAGATTTACTCACATTTGACGATCATCGTCAATGACGATAACCATCGCTTGATTCAGCTGGACAATTTATTTTGCTGTAAATTGTAACGGACTCCAATTGACTCGTGGTCAGTTCCATTGTGGAGTGCTCGTCCATACGATCCTAACGCAACTTACGGTTCGTCAATCTGATATCGTACAAGAGAGTTATTGCTTTTACAAGTTTAAATACATTTATATAGAAAATAACTTAAGTAAATCCAACTCGGGCCTTAACCTTTTCGAAGTCGGCCCACTCCACCAAAGCCTACCCGTTTAATCCCTTTCTTCCCCATCAAAGCCGTGGACCTCCACTCCATCACACAGCCATTTCCGCCCCATTCATCCCCAACTGCTCCTCCCACACACCACCGATCAACACAAAACTACCACCGTTCTCTTCCTCATCCAACCCTCTCCCGTCCTACACCCATAACCTCCAACTCGCCGTCCTCAATGGAAATCCGAGCGTACAACTTCCCCGTCGCCTACAGTAAAGGTAGCGAACTAATTTGACCCCAAATCAAACCAAACTCCACATACACATGCGGATTGATCTCCCGAACCCAACTACGACAACTACTATTCGAAATTCAACCTTAATTACCCAAGAATCACAACCCTAGCATCATTGAACACACGCTGGAAAAGGTCGATCCCATATATCTCGTTCGAGCTTGACAATACTCATACCAGACTGACGAGAAGCACACATAGAATCCAAATATGTATAGCATAGGATTTATATAAATTTATTTGAATTGCTTTTGATTTTTCTTTGTGGCAAACTTTTACTGTGTTTGGTTTATACGCCTTATATAGGCTTGAATGGGTTTGGTAAGGTTTGTGGTGGAGATCGAAGGCCGTGTGGCCTGTGCAGGACCTCTGAAAATGGGAGGGATATTTTCAATTTGATTTTCTTATCTTTATTTATCGATTTTCTCCTCGTATTTGTCTTCTAAAAATCCCAATGATTACATATGATACCCAAAAATCACCAAACTGGACATGTAGCTAGAGTTCGACATTACGGTCCCAACGAAACTGGTTTCGTCGTATTCCGACTTCGTATGCTCACACAGCGTATTTTTAACTGTCAAAATACTGACTATTTCTCACTCTAAAAATCCGTACGACCACACAGTGACTCTAAAAATCACGAAACTGGAAATCTGACAACTATTTGACATTGCGGATCCAACAAAACTGGTTTCGTCGAATTCCGACTTCGTATGCAAAAGTGGCTATTTTTAACGTTCTAAATAGCCTATTTAAATATATAAACATATTTAAATATAATTAAATTAAATATTTAAAATTAAATATTATCGTATATCTTCACATATGATATCGTACAGCTCCAGAATATCATATCAGAATTTACAGTTTGATATTTCAGATTTTAGATTATCCCGGTATTCAGTTTATACTGAAAATCTCTTTTATAACGTATATAAAACGTCGCAAATTATAAAGGAATTCTACAACGACTTTTCTGAAATTTGATTTGGACATAACTCAAAATCTACACGACGAAATCCTGATTTTTCTCTTCCACTAGAAAGATATACTCCACCAGCTCCACACGTTTCTTGTTTCACAGAAATCCGGCATAAAATGAATCATGTACATTCCGTTGAAGTTCAAATCGCCAAACTGCGAACTGCCGCGACGTTTCAGGTTCGTTTTAATTATAATTATAAATTATAAGTTCGAACGTTTTACTTTAAATTATCGATATCGCCAAATCGATATATAAATAATTAAATAAATAAATTATTCGACAGCTAACAAAACGCGCCATTACAGACTTCCCCCCTTAAAATAATTTCGTCCTCGAAATTGCTAAGCTAGGAAAATGCTACCAACTTTACTAACTAGATTCAAATATCTTTTAGTTTACTTCTCAACTCCAGTTTCAACTGAACCCTTAAATTTTCAATTAAATTATTAATTCATTCTGGCTAACTGAATTTCCATAAATCATGAGAATGTTCTAACGCCTGGAATTTTCGAAAAATTTCGCCATAACCTCCTTTGTATTGGTCAATATGACAAACCACCTCTCGCCTCTCTAGGCCTCCTCCAACCCAAAAGAAAATCAAACAGCCAAGCGGCTTGCCAATTCGGCTCATAAAATCCAAACTCATATATGATATAAACTTGTACCTTTTTGTCGGGAATTTAACTCTATCCCTTTCATCTGCTACCACTTCAACATATACCAATGTTATCCATTCCAATTGATCTCCAATCAGTTCATATCCTCAAATCCAAATCGAATTTCATTCGAACTCTAATATCAAATTCCAAATTATTGACTTATCAATTTGGTTCCATTCTAGATTATCTCTAATCCAATTCAATTTTATTTAACTCGGTTCAAGTTAAATTTCAATTTATTTTTACCATCTCATTTTATTTAACTTCATTAGTTAAATTTTAATTCCAGAACTTAAGTTCCTGGGTTTCTTTCAAATCAATTTGAAATCATAATGCCAATTCAAAACCTTTGAATTTCTAAACAACTTGTTTTCTCAAAACAATTCAAAAACAAAACCTTTGGTAGTAATCCGTCACTTAGAACTCGAAAATGAACACTGATGATGTCTAGATTCATCATCAGAATCTATTTTCCAGCTATCGACGTGAGTTCAATACTATATCATTTTCAATTTGAAAAACATTTTCAAAATCTCCCAGGAACTTAAAATTTCCTTATTTTAAATTCCAAATCTGATTTAAATTCATATTTAATTCATCTATTTCATATATTATATTCATATGAATTCTGATTGGTCATTTATAACCATTTCACCCTTTTGTAATCTTATTCGATTATAATAACAACCAACACAATCAATATACTATAATAATTTCAAGATATATATTTCTTCTATAAACAAATATATTTTGGGAAAAATTATTTCATTTACCCTCTTTCAAAACATACCATGATGGTTCATCGTATTCGAGTGTTTAGTAACCCTTATCGATACAGTGGATCAAACTGATCGACCAGAATTCATAAGCCACTCAACCAATGAGTCTCCACAATATAAAACCATTTTATATTGAATAACAATTACGCGCTCATATATATACACTCAAACTCAATCTAGGATATTACTAATCCCATCTCTATCGAGTTATGCCACAGAGCCAAGGTAATCACTTAACTTAAGCTCTGATACCAACTGTAACGGCTGGAAATTTTCGACTCCTCGAGAGTCGAAAATTCCGGGACGTTAGTGAAAGAAAGTAGAGGGTGGGGAAGAAAAGATAGAACTAATAGAATAGAAGAAGAAGAAGAACTTACATCATCAGAGTAAACACGAATCTCACAGCGGAACGAATTAAATATAACATAACTTTGAAATACAAATCAGTACTCGTATATACATACCATTTCAAAGTACAACACTTAACAACACAACGGAATAATAATAGCTATAATCCTGAAGTCTCCTGCTCCAAGCTCTCCAAGTGTATCTGAAAAATCCCGACTACTTGACTGCCCGTACAAATTTAGGCACCCAAGAGTTTAGGGAAAACAAAACAAAATAAACTCCGGGTCAGTTATGGGACTGGTGTGAATAAAACTCCAACACTTGGTTAAATAAAGGATATCTTTCTGATATTATAATAATGTCTAAATACAAATAGATATCAATCTAGCAGAACGCTTGCATCTCACGTTCCACATACATAGTATACAAATAAACCGTGAGCGCTTATTGGATATTGGATTCCAACAGACAAGGTATGGGAGCACCTTCCGATCAGTGTACTCTAGAGGAGATACACTAGGGTTCAACAAGAACGTCTTGCAACCCGGCCACACATGACCGTCCACTCATTTAGCTTGAGTGTAACGAATATATTATCACCGATGGTTGGGATCAGCAACCATCCTTCCCGATAAGGGACAGCATTGAAATAGATTATAAAGAAGTACAATTGAATATTCTCTAGATGGTGATATTACACCCTGCTTGGGTATGGCCCAACTAGCCATGCTGCCTAGCCCAACTTCTGTTATTTCCCGGTTGTGAGGTTTGAGGTCACGTTTATCACTTTGACAGATTATTTCTTCAATTACTTTGAATGCCACATCGTCATACCCGTCAAATCATTATCGATTTCTCAAGGCATCACGAGTATAAAAGCTAAGAGAAACGAATTTCTCCGCCACCAACGTAATACGTTTAAAGAGATCAACATATGATTCGTTAAGAATACTTTGTCAGACACTCGTCCATATACGTTGTTCTGGGACTGAATAAACCGAAGGCACTATTCAGTGAATCCATCCTACCTAGGCTTTTCACAATAGCCCTTGCACTTCACTCCGTCTTCACTTATCTTCAGCGTACTTGATTCGCAACGCTTATGCTAATACGGAGTGGTTCTTCGGATAATAATCCAACCGGTCTCTCCATATTAACAACGTAAAAATGGTCAAAACTATGATAGTCTGTGATTCAACTATCAAATGAAAACATGTCGGTGTACAAACAACGATCTTATTTCCAAATGGGAATTCGATCGATCAATCATCATATGTTCATATTTCCTTATTTCATATATTTAGAAAATATATGTTATTAATCATTGGAAAACATTTCCATAGCTTATTTTCACATCACTATTATTTCGCAACTATCAGTCCCTAACCGTAACTAGTATGAGAACAATTCTCTAAGTATCAATCCGGAAGGTCGAAACCAATATCAGATCGTCACTTAGAAAACCGTTCAACTTACCCTCTCCAGTCAGTTTCTGAATTTGCTTAACTCTATTTCTTAAGTTCTTATCATGAAAACATTTCATTTTCTATGTTTAGAAAACATATCTGATTATATTTGGAAAACGTTCCCAAAACTCATTTACGGATTTCAAATGAACGTTGTATAAAACATCGTTACGCTTAATCCATTAATCGCTTATTACTTAACTATATTTCAAATCAACCATTTCTATCGAACCACAACTATTCCTTTGTCAATTCTGAAGTCAATCAAGTTGGGGTATAATTACCTCTCAGACCTTAATTTAACAACATCCTTTACTGTGAAATAGATGAAGCTCGTCACTCACTTTTTCCAATCATCTGTTTACGCAAATTCTCGGATTCAGGTTACGAATCCACTTCTTATATGACAACGTTTGATTATAACTATAACGTTATAATTCCTACCCCTAAAATATCTAACCTAAATTATGAATTTATTTCCTAACTCGAATAATTTAACAGACACCTAATTTCTAAATCAATAACTAAATCTTGATTTAAACCCTGGAAAGTAAATAGTACTTTCCCGAATTCGCTATAATCGAATTCGACGTATAACTCTCTTTCGAGTAATCTCTATTCGATTAACTCTCCCTTTTTAATAACTGATATTCGATAAACTCTATTTCGATTTAACTCCTGTCGAATAACAAATATTCGAATAACTCTTCTTGGTTGGCTCTATTTCATTAACTCTTATCGAATAACAAATATTCGATTTTCATAAATGTGTCAATTCTTATCGAATAACTAACATCCGATTAACTTATATGGATTTACTCTTATCGAATACTAATTCGAATAACTTAATTGATTAACTCCTTTGAATAACTAATTCGAATAACTTACCTTCGAATAACCAATATTCGATTTACTCTAACTCGATTAACTTAATTCTAATCGATTCACTCCATTTCGATTCAACTTAATTCAAATCGATTAACTTAACTCAAATTGATTAACTCCTTTCGAATAACTAAATTCGATTTAACTCTTCTCGAATAACTAAATTCGATTAACTCAAATTGAATAACTAATATTCAATTAACTCTTACGTGTTTAACTCTATTCGAATAACTAATTCGAATAACTTACCTTCGAATAACTAATATTCGATTTACTCTAACTCGATTAACTTAATTCTAATCGATTTACTCCATCTCGATTCAACTTAATTCAAATCGATTAACTTAACTCAAATTGATTAACTCCTTTCGAATAACTAAATTCGATTTAACTCTTCTCGAATAACTAAATCCGATTAACTCAAATTGAATAACTAATATTCAATTAACTCTTACGACTAACTCCTTTGGATTAACTAACTTCGAATAACTCCTTTGGATTAACTAACTTCGAATAACTCCTTTGGATTAACTAACTTCGAATAACCAATATTCGATAACTACTCTTCGAATAAATAATATTCGGTAACTCTTCTCAAATGAATAACATTTGATTTCTCCACTCGAATAAACTATATTCGATTACTCTTCCCTCGAATACACTATATTCGATAACTCTACTTAGAATAAGTGATATTCGGCAACTCTACTCGATTAACTCCACTTGGATAACTCTAACTGGTCAACTTTAACTGGTCAACTTTAACTGAGTAACTCTAACTGATCAACTCTAACTGGTCAACTTTAACTGGTCAACTTTAACTGGTCAACTCTAACTGTTTATCTCTAACTGTTTATCTTTAACTGGTTAACTCAAATGTTTATCTTTAACTGGTAAACTTTAACTGGTTAACTCAAATTGTTTAACCTAACTGGTTAACTCAAATGGTTTAACCTAACTTGATTTACTTGTCTCGATTAACTGAACTAATCCACTTAGTTTAACTTAGTTAATTCACTTTGATTAACTCTAACCGATTTACTTAGTTTAACTCAGCTAATTCACTTTGATTAACCCAACTAATTTACTTCGATTAACCAATTAGTTTAACTTGACTAATTCACTTAGTTTGACGCAACTAATTCACTTTGATTTACCAATTAGTTTAACTTAACTAATTCACTTTGGTTAACTTAACCAATTACTTTGATTAACTCGACTAACTTGCTTTGGTTAACCTAACAAATTACTTTGTTTAACTCGACTAACTTGCTTTGGTTAACCTAACCAATTACTTTGTTTAATCCTTTTATCACACTCTGGTTATAATTCCTACTTCTACAATATCTCCTTAAAATCCATATCGTGTTATACTTGTGTGCGAAGCACGTGTTTAAATCTATCCTTGTATAATTCTATTTATTTTCCGAACAAGTGTTCCTTTATTTATTCCCTAAATAAATATTCCTTTATTCCATTTATTTATAATCTAAATAAATGTTCCTTTATTTATTTCCTAAATAAATATTTCTTTATATTCTAATTCATTTATTTTCTAAATAAATGTTTCTATTTTATTTCATTTATTTTCTAAATAAATGTTTCCTTTTTCATTTATTTATTTTCTAATTAAATAAATGTTTTCCTTTTATAAAATCCTATCGATTTTATAAATAAGATTCATTTTCAATATAAACATTGAAAATCCCCTTATCAATATTTGGTATGTTATGGTATTCAATCATATCAAATCACGATGTTCAATATCGTCCAAGCACATATAATCGCCCACAGATTTTATATCACATCATATAACAATATATGAAAAACAATAAAATAACTGTTGAGGAATCCAGTCGGATTCCTCCAACCTGTTTCCCTGCATCACAGATGTTAGACAATATAGATAACATCACTTTTAGTTCCATATGATATATTCTGTTAAACAGAATCAATATAGAAATTTAACTAACTGACTAGCAGTTCAATCAACCAATCAACACACAGTCAAACAGACAATTTTAACAGTTCTAACAATACAACATGAAATTATAAACTGTTCAGAGTTAGTGAGATTTACTCACATTTGACGATCATCGTCAATGACGATAACCATCGCTTGATTCAGCTGGACAATTTATTTTGCTGTAAATTGTAACGGACTCCAATTGACTCGTGGTCAGTTCCATTGTGGAGTGCTCGTCCATACGATCCTAACGCAACTTACGGTTCGTCAATCTGATATCGTACGAGAGAGTTATTGCTTTTACAAGTTTAAATACATTTATATAGAAAATAACTTAAGTAAATCCAACTCGGGCCTTAACCTTTTCGAAGTCGGCCCACTCCACCAAAGCCTACCCGTTTAATCCCTTTCTTCCCCATCAAAGCCGTGGACCTCCACTCCATCACACAGCCATTTCCGCCCCATTCATCCCCAACTGCTCCTCCCACACACCACCGATCAACACAAAACTACCACCGTTCTCTTCCTCATCCAACCCTCTCCCGTCCTACACCCATAACCTCCAACTCGCCGTCCTCAATGGAAATCCGAGCGTACAACTTCCCCGTCGCCTACAGTAAAGGTAGCGAACTAATTTGACCCCAAATCAAACCAAACTCCACATACACATGCGGATTGATCTCCCGAACCCAACTACGACAACACCTATTATAAATTCAACCTTAATTACCCAAGAATCACAACCCTAGCATCATTGAACACACGCTGGAAAAGGAAAATCCCATATATCTCGTTCGAGCTTGACAATACTCATACCAGACTGACGAGAAGCACACATAGAATCCAAATATGTATAGCATAGGATTTATATAAATTTATTTGAATTGCTTTTGATTTTTCTTTATGGCAAACTTTTACTGTGTTTGGTTTATACGCCTTATATAGGCTTGAATGGGTTTGGTAAGGTTTGTGGTGGAGATCGAAGGTCGTGTGGCCTGTGCAGGACCTCTGAAAATGGGAGGGATATTTTCAATTTGATTTTCTTATCTTTATTTATCGATTTTCTCCTCGTATTTGTCTTCTAAAATTCCCAGTGATTACATATGATACCCAAAAATCACCAAACTGGACATGTAGCTAGAGTTCGACATTACGGTCCCAACGAAACTGGTTTCGTCGTATTCTGACTTCGTATGCTCACACAGCGTATTTTTAACTGTCAAAATACTGACTATTTCTCACTCTAAAAATCTGTACGACCACACAGTGACTCTAAAAATCACGAAACTGGAAATCTGACAATTATTTGACATTGCGGATCCAACAAAACTGGTTTCGTCGAATTCCGACTTCGTATGCAAAAGTGGCTATTTTTAACGCTCTAAATAGCCTATTTAAATATATAAACATATTTAAATATAATTAAATTAAATATTTAAAATTAAATATTATCGTATATCTTCACATATGATATCGTACAGCTCCAGAATATCATATCAGAATTTACAGTTTGATATTTCAGATTTTAGATTATCCCGGTATTCAGTTTATACTGAAAATCTCTTTTATAATGTATATAAAACGTCGCAAATTATAAAGGAATTCTACAGCGACTTTTCTGAAATTTGATTTGGACATAACTCAAAATCTACACGACGAAATCCTGATTTTTCTCTTCCACTAGAAAGATATACTCCACCAGCTGCACACGTTTCTTGTTTCACAGAAATCCGGCTTAAAATGAATCATGTACATTCCGTTGAAGTTCAAATCGCCAAACTGCGAACTGCCGCGACGTTTCAGGTTCGTTTTAATTATAATTATAAATTATAAGTTCGAACGTTTTACTTTAAGTTATCGATATCGCCAAATCGATATATAAATAATTAAATAAATTAATTATTCGACAGCTAACAAAACGCGCCATTACAATTTTTGTAGTTGTTTAGGAACTATGGTACAGTTGCTCCTTATATTGTAATGTTTTGTGAGCAAAATGCTTTGAAACGGATAGTCCAAAAACATGAGCAAAATGGAAAACTATTTTTTGAAATTTTAAGTTGTGTTTATGTTTACTTATTTATATATGACTAATTCTATTCATACACCTATAATTCTTTAACACACACCGTAAAATGAAATAAAACAACATACACCAATTTTTTTCCATACACCATGTATTTCACAAAATTACCCATTTATATTTTCATCACCTTTCCTCTTTAACCTTAAAACTAAATTACATAAAACTGAGAATTCATTGCAATATATTTACCTAAAAAAAAACTTTATTTTTTAATACTAGTATTTTAAATTATTTGGATTTTTTTTAAAATCACTTTTAATTTTAGATGATGGAAATTTGAACTTATTTTTTTCAAATATTAGAAAGTTAAACTAGTTAAATTTTGGTGTTAAATTTAAATATGATCAGATTTGAATGAAAGATTGAAGAATTTTTAGTACTCTGTATAACATTAATTTTAGCAGTTAGTTTTAAATTTTAATTTTTATATTTAATTATAGTAAAAACTGTTAAAATCGACTGTATATAAATGGTGCTTGTAATGATATGAATATATTTTAATCATCAAAAGAAATATAAATTTAATTTAACCAGTTATATAAATTAATTTATAATTACTAACTTTAGAAGAGAAATTATATGGAGTATACATAATGCAAACAAGGGAGAATTGTATATGTTTTCATTCTTTAATATTGATTCCTTTTTAATAAGGTCATTTTGGTCTGAAATTTTATTTAAAATCTCATGGTGTAAGTAAAACAATTTACGGTGTTTGAATAGAATTTGCCTTTATATATTATTGAGCTATGTGGTTTCACTGTTGTTTTGAAAAGTAGCGAAGTTAAAATATAAGGGTTCATGCGGTACATTTTTAGATTAATCAAGCAAAACCAGAAGTTATTCAAACTAGAAGTAGGAATTTCAACCTTTGCTTGATGCATCAAATTATTATTCCACCTTGATTTTATGTTTGTACTGAATTATCTAATATTATTTTGTAAAATTTGTGAGATTACATGCAAACTTAGTAGATACATTGCATGATAAACTATGATATTGTTAAGTTTAAATTGGATATATATAAAACGTAAAATATATAAGATAAATTACCAAATTATATTATTTGTCGATTTATATTCCGAGTTAATTATATTTTACATTTTATGCTCTATGTTTTATATTTTTTTTTTTTTTGCTTAATTTAAAAATGTATCAAGCCGTCTGCCAAATGCAAAACCATTTCCACGACCAAACCATACCCATAAGAAAAGCAATAATCTTGCATTTCCTAATACCTTAATATATAACCAAACCCATAATTAAGGATAACTGTGCTTTTAATTGAACATATAACCAAACAAATAATCGAAGCGTTAAGGAAACTCATAAACGGGCCAATAGACATGAACATAACCAAACATTCAATCGTTTACATTAACAAATCTATAACTAAGCAAAAATCTGAATCCATAACCAAGCTCATAATCAAACTCATAACCTAGATCATAATTTAATTGATAACCGAAAAATGGCTGAACATATGTCAAATGCCATAACCAAGAATATAAACAAGCCCATAACCGTGCCTATAAAAGAGCTTGTTAACAAGCCTATAACCAAGTCCATAACTGAACACATAAGAGAGAATATGATCAAATATATATTGAAGGCCATAACCAAATCAATAACAATGGACATATCATAACACTCAGTGGAGACCATAACAAAAATATATTATTTGTTTATTTAATTTTTAAGTTAGTTGTATTTTACGTTTTACGTTTTATGTTTTATATTTAATAATAATTATTTCATACTTTGAATTTTGTATTTTTTTTCTTTTTTATCTAAAAATCTACAAGGCCATTAGTTAAATAATTAACCACCCCCATAACCAAACCAAACTCATAACCAACGTAACAATCAAGCTTTTAACCAACGTAAAGACCTAATATATAACCGAACCCATAACAAAAGATATGACTGAGCCTTTGGATGTCCATGTCCGAAAATCTTTTACGTGTCATAAGTAGTCAACTAGACTTTCCATCTGGATGTCTTTTACATGCCATAGGTACTCGCTCGATTAATAATCCCTGCTTGGTGCAAATTCGTTATTGAAGTATCCGATTAGGCATTGCGTCCGGATGTGTTTTACTTATAGTAGGAACCCGTTTAGGCCTTGCGTCCGGATGTCTTTTACGTGTCATAGGTACCCGCTCGATTAATAAATCCCTACTAGGTGTAAATTTGTTATACAAGTACCCGATTAGGCATTGCGTCCTGACGTATTTTACATATCATAGGTACCCGATTAGGCCTTGCGTCCAGATATCTTTTACGTGTCATAGGTTTCCGATTATGCCTTTCGTTAAGATGTCTTTTACGTGTCATAGGTACCCGCTCGGTTAATCATTTCCTACTGGTGTAGATTCGTTGCTGAAGCACCCGATTAGGCTTTGCATCTAAATGTCTTTTACGTGTCATAGGTACCCACTCGGTTAAATAATCCCGACTGGGTGCAGATTCGTTGCTAAAGTACCCGATAATGCCTTACATCTGAATGTCTTTAACGTGTCATAGGTACCTGATTAGGCCTTGCGTCCCAATGTCTTTTACGTGTCATAGGTACGTGATTAGGCCTTGTGTCTGAATGTCTTCAACGTGTCATAGGTATCTGATAGGTCTTCCGTACGAATGTCTTTAACGTGTCATAGGTACCCGCTCGGTTAATTAATCTCTACTGGGTGTAGAATCGTTGACGAAGTACCCGATTAGGCCTTGCGTCCCGATGTCTTTTACGTGTCATGGGTACCCGATTAGGCCTTGCATCTGAATGTCTTTAATGTGTCATAGGTACCTTTTTCGCTTAATTAATCCGTACTGGGTGCAGAATCATTGATAAAGTACCCGATTAGGTCTTGCATCCCGATATCTTTTACGCGTCATAGGTACCCGATTAGGCCTTGCGTCCGAATATGTTTAACGTGTCATAGGTACCCGCTCGGTTAATCAATCTCTAATGGGTGCAGATTTGTTGCTGAGGTACCCGACTAGGGCTTGCATCCGGATGTCTTTTACGTGTCATATGTACCTGATTAGGCCTTGCGTCTGAACGTTTTTAACATGTCATAGGTACCTGAATAGGCCTTTCGTCCGAATGTCTTTAACGTGTCATAGGTACCCTCTCGGTTAATTAGTCCCTACTGGATGCAGAATCATTGATGAAGTACCTGATTGGGCCTTGTGTCCAAATGTTTTCTATGTGTCAAAGGTATCCGATTAGGCCTTGCACTCTGATATCTTTTACGTGTCATAGGTGCCCGATTAGGGTTTGCATCTAGATGTCTTTTATGTGTCATAGGTACCCGATTAGGTCTTACTTCCGAATGCCTATAACGTGTCATAGGTACCCGATTAGGTCTTTCGTCCAAATGTCTCTAACGTGTCATAGGTAGCCGCTCGGTTAATTAATCCCTGCTGGGTGCATAATCGTTGATGAAGTACCCGATTAGGCCTTGTGTCTGGATGTCATTTATGTGTCATAGGTACCTGATTAGGCCTTGCATTCGAATGTCTTTAATGTGTCATAGGTACCCGATTAGGCCTTGCATCCGAATGTCTTTAACGTGTCATAAGTACGCGCTCGGTGAATTAATCCCCACTGGGTGTAGAATCATTGATGAAGTATCTGATTAGGCCTTGCGTCCGGATGTCTTTTACGTGTCATAGGTACCCGATTAGGCCTTACACTCGATTGTCTTTTACGTGTCATAGGTATCCGATTAGGCCTTGCGTTCGGATGTCTTTTACATGTCATAGGTACCCGATTAGGCCTTGCTTCCGAATGTCTTTAACATATCTTAGGTACCCAATTAGGCCTTACGTCTGAATTTCTTTAACGTGTCGTAGGTACCCGCTCGGTTAATCAATCCCTAATGGGTGCAAATTCGTTGCTGATGTACCCGATTAGGGCTTGTGTCCGGATATCTTTTACATGTCATAGGTACCCAATTAAGCCTTGTGTCTGAATGTCTTTAACGTGTTATAGGTACTCTATTAGACCTTGCGTACGGATCTCTTTAACGTGTCATAGGTACCTGCTCAGTTAATCAATCCCTAATGGGTGCAGATTCGTTGCTGATGTACCCGATTAAGGCTTGCATCCGATGTCTTTTATGTGTCATAGGTACCCAATTAAGCCTTGTGTCCGAATGTCTTTAAAATATCATAGGTACCTGATTAGGCCTTACGTACGAATGTCTTTAACATGTCATAGGTACTCACTCGTTTAATTAATCCCTACTGGGTGCAGAATCGTTGCTGAAGTACCCGATCAGGTCTTGCGTCCGGATGTCTTTTACGTGTCATAGGTACCCGACTAGGACTTGCGTCCGAATGTCTTTTACGTGTCGTAGATACTAGATACCCGATTAAGCCTTGCGTCTGAATGTCTTTAACATGTCATAGGTACCTGCTCGGTTAATCAATCCCTAATGGGTGCAGATTCGTTGCTAATGTACCCGATTAGAGCTTGTGTCCGGATGTCTTTTACGTGTCATAGGTATCCGATTAGGCCTTGTGCCTGAATGTCTTTAACGTGTCATAGGTACCTGATTAGCCAATAACCAAGCCCATAATAGAGCTTATAAGCAAGCCAATAACCGAGTCGATTACTGAGCCTATAATCGAAATTTAAGCTGAACCCATAACAAAGCCTGTAAGTAAGCCCATAACCTAGATCATAACCAAACCCATAATAAAACGTTTTCCCATAACCAAGCTTATAATTGAGGCCATAACCAAGTCTATTACCGAGCTCATAACAAAACATATTACCCATGATTAAGATCATAACCAACCATATAACCGAGATCATAACCGAGGCAATAACCGAAATTAATTGTTTACAACTTATTTAAATTTTGTATTTTATATTTTCTAGTTTAGATTTTGGATTTTGGATTTTAGATTTTATTATTGGTATTATACTACTTATATTTAATCTGTATGTCATCCTTAGCTAGTTTCGTAACCATACCCATAATCAAATTAAACCATAAAAAAGTAATAGTTGAGCTTTTACACAATGTAATACGTTACTTAGTCTATAATAGTGTGCATAATTGAACAAATTGCTACTAACTCCATAACCAAACTAATTACTAAGCTTGCAACCGAGCATATAACCAAATTCATAACTGAATATAGTATTCATAACCGAACATAATACTCATAACCATATTAATAATCGAGGTAATTACCAATCCTATTATTGATATCATAATGGAGCCCTTAACCCAACTCATAACTGAGGTCATAACCAAGGTCTTAACCGAGTTCATAACCGGGCTCTTAACCCAACTCAAAACTGAGGTAATAAACAAACTATTAACCAAGGTCATAATCAAGGTCCTAACCGACCCAATAATTGAACATAGTTTCTATAACAAAGCTCATAACTGAGGCCAAAACCGAGCCCATATCCAAGCCTGTAATCAATGCCATAACCGAACCCATAAACGAGCTGATAATAGAAACCAACCAAGACCACAACTGAGCCCATAACCGACCCATAACTGATCACATAACCAAGCTCTTAACCGAACTCGTAACATAGCTAATAAACAAGCTATTAACCAAGGTATTAATTGAGGTCATAACCAAACCCATAGCAACCAAGCTCACAAAAGAACACATAACCGAGCACATAACTGAGTCCAAAACCAAACCCATAACTGATCCCATAACTGGCCCCATAACCTAGCTATTAAACCAGCTCGTAACTGAAGTAATAACCGAGCTCTTAATCGAGGTTATGACCTAGCTTGTAACTGAAATTATTTATTTATATTTTATTCATATTTTATATTTTTATATTTTCTAATTTAGCTTTTATCCCATAACTGATCCCATAGCCGAGCCCATAATCGAGATCTAAACCTATCTCGTAACTGAGGTAATAACCGATCTCATAACCATAGTCATAAGTGAGGTCATAACCAAACCTTTAACCTGGCCCACAACCGAGCCCAAAACAAAACCCGTAACTGATCCCATAACTGAGCTCTTAAACAAGCTTGTAACTGAAGTAATAATTGAGCTCTTAATCGAAGTCATAACCAAGATCATAACCTAAACGTGTAATTGAACATATTTCCTGTAACCAAGCTCATAACCTAGCCTATAAAAGAACATCTTTTATTCATATTCTATAATTTATAATTTATATTTTGTAATTTAGCTTTTATATTTGTTATTTTTTAATCTGTATTATACAACTTATATTTAATTTGTAAGTCATCCTTGGCTAGTTCCATAGGTATCGCCGTAACCGAGTTAAACCATAAACAAAGTAATAATCGACCTTCTACACAACCTAATACGTTATCGAGCTCATAACCTAATACATTGTAAAGTCTATACTCATGTGCATTATCGAACAAATTACAACTAAGCCCACAACTGAGCTATACTAAGCCTATAACCGAGCATATAAACAAAGTCATAACTGTACATTATACGCATAACCGAGACTATAACCAGTCTCATAACCGAGATCTATAATGTAGCTCGTAACTGAGGTAATAACCCTGCTCATAACCACGGTCATAATCGAGGTTATAACTGAGTCCATAACCTATCCCATAACCAAGCCCATAACCGAGCCCATAACCGATCCCATAACCGAGCCCATAAACGAGCCCCATAACCAAGCTCTTAACCAAGTTCGTAACTGAGGTAATAACCGAGCCCACAACCGAGCCCATGACCTAACTCATAATGTATCCCATAACCAAGCCAATAATCGATCCCATAACCGAGCCCATAACCAATCCCACAACCGAGCCCATAACTGAGCTCTTAAACCAGCTCGTAATTGTAGTAATAACTGACCTCTTAATCGAGGTCATAACCAAGATCAAAACCTAAACCTGTAATTGAACATATTTCCCATAACCAAGAGCTTAAACTAGCCCGTAACTATAATTATTTATCTATATTTTATTCATATTTTTTTTATTTTTTTTACTTAATATTTTATAATTAACGATTTAGGTTTTATATTAATTATTTTATTATTTGTATTTTACAAGTTATATTTAATTTATAATTCATCCTTAGCTAATTTCATAATCGCCCCCTTAACCAAACCCATAATTGATCTCATAACCAAGCCCTTAACCCAACTCGTAACTGAAGTAATAACTGAGCTCTTAATCGAGATAATAGTAACTATAACTGATCTCATAATCAAGTCCAGAATAGAATGTGACACACAAAACCATGGTCATTATCAAGGTCATAAATAATCCATGATCTAATATAATACCAATATCCAGGGTCACAAAAAGTATATAATTGAACATAGTACCCATAATCAAGCTCATAACTGAGATAATAACCTAATACGTTATCAAGCCTATAATCGTGCACATAACCAAACAGATTACTTCTAACACCATAACCGATCCTATAACCAAGCTCATAACCGAGTCGACAACCAAGCTCTTAACCAAGCTCGTAACTGAGGTAATAATCGAGCTCATAACCGAGGCTATATCTGACCCAAAAATCAAGTCCATAGCCGAGCCCACAATGAAGACTATAACCAAGCCCATAACGATTCCCATAATCGAGCCAGTAATCAACCCCATAACATAACCCATAACCGAGCATATAACCAAGTTCAAAACCAAAACCCATAACTGACCCCATAAATGAGCCCATAACGGATCCAATAACCAAGCCTATAACCAAGCTCTTAAACCAACTCGTGATTGAAGTAACAAATGAGCTCTTAATCGAGGTCATAACCAAGATCATAACCTAAAACTGTAATTGAACATATTTCCCTAACCAGGCTCATAACCTAGCTCGTAACCAAAATTATTTATTTATAATTTATTCATATTTTATATTTTAGCTTTTATTTTTATTATTTTATTATTTGTATTTTATAAGTTATATTTGGTCATAACCGAACATTTAACCTAGCTCATAACTGTGCCTATAAACGAGCGTACAACCGATCCCATAACCTAACCCATAATGTATCCCATAACCGAGCTCTTAAACAAGCTTGTAATTGAAGTAATAACTGAGCTCTTAATCAAGGTCATAACCAAGATCATAACCTAAACCTGTAAATGAACATATTTCCCATAACCAAGCTCATAACCTAGCCTGTTACCGAAATTACTTATTTATATTTTATATTTTATTTTTTATATTTCGTAATTTATCTTTTATATTTATTACTTTATAATTTGTATTATACAACTTATAGTTAATTTGTAAGTCTTCCTTAGCTAGTTTCATAGGTATCCCCGTAACCATATTGAACCATAAACAAAGTAACAATCGACCTTCCACACAACCCAATACGTTATCCAGCTCAAAATCTAATACGTTGTCAAGCCTATACTCATCTGCATAAACGAAAAAATTACTACTAAGCCCATACCAAGCTAATTACAAAGCCTATAACCGAGCATATAAACAAAATCATAACTGTACATTGTACGCATAACCGAGCCAATAACCTGAACCACAATCGATATCTAAATCTAGCTCGTAACAGAGGTAATAACCAAGCTCATTACCATGGTCGTAATAGAGGTCATAACCAAACCTTTAACCTAGCACATAACCGAGCCCATTACCAAGCCCATAACCGAGCACATAACTGAACCCATAACCGAGTCCATGAATGAATATATAACCGATCCAATAACTAGTCCCTTAACCAAACTCTTAACCTGACTTGTAAATGAGGTAATAATTGAGGTCACAACAATGGTCATGATCAAGGTTATAACTAAATGTATAACCGAGCACATAGCCGAACCCGTAATCAAGCCCATAACCAATCCTATTACTAAGCTCATAACAAAACATATTATCCATAATCAAGATCATAACAAAGCACATAAACAAGCTCATAACCGAGGAAATAACTAAAATTATTTTGATTTTATATTTATATTTTATGTTTTATAGTTTATAATTTAGATTTTATATTTATAATTTATAATTTATATTTAACGACTTATATTTAATATGTACGTCATTTTTATCTTATTTCATAACTAATTTGGTAACTTAGCCCATAAACGAACTCAAAACCAAGCACATAACCTAACTTATCATGGATCTCAAAACCGGGCCCATAACCAACCCATAAACGAGTCCATAACCGAGCTCACAACCAAACACATAACCTAACCTATAACCGATGTCATAACCGAGCCCATAACCAATCCTATAACCATACTCATAAACTGTCCCATAACCGAGCCCACAATCGATCCCATAACCAAATCCACAACCAAGCCCACAACCGAACCCATAACCAACCCATAACTAAGTACATAACCAGCTCACAACCAACCCCATAACCTAAACTACAAACGTGCCTATAATCGATCTCATAACCGAGACCACAACAAATCGCACAATCGAACCCACAACCAATTCCACAACTGAAACCCATCACCGACCCATAACTGAGTACATAACCAAGCCCACAACCTAACCTATAACCGAGCCCATAATCGAGTTCGTAACCGAATCTATAACCGATCCTATAACCAATCCCTTAATCGAGCCCATAACCTAGCTCTTAAACTAACTTGTAAATGAAGTAATAATTGAGCTCATAACCACAATCATGATCGAGGTTGTAACCAAATATATAACGTACCACATAACCGAACTCAAAACCAAGCCAATAACTGATCTTCTAACCAAGCTCATAACAAAACTTATTACCCATAATCGAGATCATAATCAAGCACATAAACAAGCTCATAACCAAGGCAATAACTAAAATTATTTAGATTTTATATTTATATTTTATGTTTTATAGTTTATAATTTAGATTTTATATTTATATTAAGTTATTTATCTTTAACGGCTTATATTTTATATATATGTCATTTTTATCAATTTTCATAACTAAATTGGTATCTAAGCCAATAATCAAGCTCTTAGACAAGGTCGTAACCGAGGTCTGAATCAAGCCCAAAACCGAGCTCACAACCAAACCCATGACCTAACCTGTAAACGATCTCATTACGGAGCCCATAACTGAGCCCATAACCGAGCCCATAACCGAACTCATAACCAAGCCCATAACCGAGTCCATGACCGAATATATAACCGATCCCATAACTAATCCCTTAGTCTAGCCCAAAACCAAGCTCTTAAACTAAATTGTAAATGAGGTAATAATTGAGGTCATAACCGTGGTCATGATTGAGGTTATAATTGTAACACCCCGTATGTTGAATAACTTGCTATAATATAAAACAGGGCAGAATTAAATTTTAAAATCTGAATCAGGGGAAACGGGCTAAGCCATTGCGTTCGTCTCGGAAAAATACGCGAAATAGAGTCCGATTTTTTGAAAATCGGAGTCCGTATTACCCAGTTAAGGTCCGAAGAGGTTTTCAGAAAATTCAAAACAGATTTAAAATATTCAAATTTCACATTTCAGAAGAGGCGGGAAAATTCCCGCCAGACAGAGGGTGTCGACACAGGGGTCAACATGGGTGTCGACCCCCCCAAGGGGTCGACCCATGTGTCGACCCAGGGGTCGACCCCCCCTGTCGGTCAGTTTGGCCTGGGTGCACTGATTTGAGCTTTGGGCTGTGTTTTGGTGGCTTGTGACGAGATCTGACGGCTCTAATCTAATTTAGGGTTAATCTAATGGCCTAAAACACTTAACTAATCTATAAATACACCATAAGACTACCCTAATTCATACTAAAAAATAGAAACAACGTCGTCATGCCGTCAAAATGCAACTTGAAGGAGCCTCCATCAAATTAAAGAGGAAGATAGCTTCTCAAATCAACTTCTAATCAACTCTAGCAACTTAATCTTCTTCATAGGAGTGCTAATCAACAAGTTGTGAGTTTCTATGCCTTTAGCAAGCAATTGCTAAACTAATTATGATAGGATATAATGAGGTTATGGTTATGTATGTGGATCAATGCAAGTTATGTTATCATATGCTATGTGTTTATGATGTTATGCAAGTCATATGCTATGTGTTCATGATGTTATGCAAGTTATGCAAGTCATATGCTATGTGTTTATGATGTTATGCAAGTTATGCAAGTCATATGCTATGTGTTCATGATGTTATGCAAGTTATGCAAGTCATATGCTATGTGTTCATGATGTTATGCAAGTTATGCAAGTCATATGCTATGAGTTCATGATGCTAGTTGTGCAAGTTTTATGCTATATGATCATGATGCTAGTTATGCAAGTTTTATGCTATGGGCTCATGATGCTAGTTATGCAAATCACTATGATAAACATTGATCCATTATGACACCATGTTATGCAAGTTTGGTGTTTGATTATATGCAAGTTCATATATGACATGTTATGCAAGTTTGGTGTTTGATTATATGCAAGTAACATGTGCAAGTTTACACCTTTGTATGATATGCATACATGTGCAAGTTTACCCCTTTGTATGTCATACATACATATGCAAGTTTACCTCTTTGTATGACATAAGTAACTTATGCAAGTTATCCGCTTATGACATATGTGATTCATGCAAGTTTGGGTTGGTTATTTATGCTAGTTGGGTTTGATGCTATGGTCATATATGCAAGTTGACACCTTTAAAACCCATGTTGATGCTAATGTTATGCAAGTTAAACCCATTGTGTTTGTGATGAATCTTCCCTTTTAAGTATGTCATGTCAACGTATTACGTGGGGAACGATGGGGTTAATATTCATGTTAATGAAATGGTGTGAAGTTGGTATGATTATGCATACCATAAAGTGGATGGACATAATTGAGTCAATTATGTACATCGTTAAATTTGTAATTAATTAGGGATAATTAATACAAATTATGGGGGTGATTAATTAGGTGTAATTAATCGACTAAGACACGAGGTTGGACCCTTTTGTAGCATAAGACTGCCCGGAACCGACCGACAAATCCAGCGGCTACAAATGATTGGCCCAATGTGAGAGGTCTTAGGCATAAACTAAAAACGTGACAAGTGTAAAGACACGAGGTTAGACTCGGTTATGGCGTAAGGCTGCCCGGACCCGACCGGAAAATCCAGCTGCCATAAAAGATAGTCTAATGTGAGAGGTCTTTACAACGGTTACGTTCTTAATCAATTAAGAAACACTTAACCAGATAAGCATGTAGTTAAGTGGGTGCCTTGGGTGGCATGTGGAAATTAAGTAAGTGCCTTGGGTGGCATGTGGAAATCTAGTGGGTTGCCTTGGGTGGCAATAGAAAATACGATTAGAATACTTAACCAAGTGGGAAACATGTAATTAAACATGATTAAAGGGTTAAGTGGGATGCACTAGAAAAAGGGACAAGCTTAGGTGGGTAGCTTGTGGGGGCCCATTTCAACCAGTAACCCATATGTATCTTATTGGGCTCGACCCATGTCGAGGACGGGACACGCGTACTGGGCTTGACTATAAGAGGCCAAAACGGGTTAGCGGTGGCAACGCAAGTTCAACGGGTTTCATATGCGTGTGTGGACCCGGGCTGGTAGGTAAGACGTTGTTGCATCGTGTAGGTATAAGCCATGCACCATTGATTGTATCGGGTTGCCACTTAGGGGAGTGATACACCCCACTGTGGGGCCAGCACGGGTATCTACGGTAGGGAGTCGATCGCTTGGGGAGTAGTGGGTACACCAAGTGGAGATAGGGGCAGACGGCACCTATGTAGTCAGCTAGGAGTACACGAAACTACCAGTTAAATTTTCTAAGTCCTTGGGTGTGATCAACCTTTAAGTAGGAATGACTGGTGTGGTGCAGTGTAGTAATTACCCTTGGGTGGGTAGATGCGTCTCTACCGTTATCTTAGTTCATCCTATGTGTAGTTGGCTGCTTAGTGTAGTCATTTATCCCCAGTCATCACCGTACCAAGTTTATATCATACCCTAATTACTTTAATGATTATATTGTTAAAGTTATAGGGCTCACTCAGACTTATGTATGACCCCGTTGTTTTTATCTTTTTTTCCAACCCTCAGGTTCTCAGAGTGGGCCTAGCACTAGTGGGCTTTGATCAGATTGCTTTATCTATCTTTTGGAGCTTGGACCGTGATGTAAAGCCCAGCTTATCTTTTCTATTATGGCTATTAGTTTATGTAGTGGGATTATGTACTTATGTTTTATCAGGATGGATATTTAGTACTTGACTCTTGTTTTAGTTGGTTTTGATATGTAACCAAACATGTTTATCTTCTGCTGCAATGAAATGATGTTTTAGATTTCAAGTATTATTTATATCTGTCTTGTTATAATTTTTCTGTTCTATATTCACTTAAAATACTCCACCGAAGTTAAGGCATTCCATTAGTGAGTGACCTTAGCGGGTGTGGGGTGTTACACGTGGTATCAGAGCTGAAGGTTACCGGAACAGATAAAATTTTTAGAAAACTATTTTTCTAAAAACATTTTTGGAAGAAGTATTTTCAAAAACATGTCTTTTAATAGAAAAGTTTTTGAAAGAAAAGCATAATCCCCAATAGCCATATCTTTATCGTTCGAATTCTCCGTTTTGAATCTTTCCTCTTTCATTTCAGCATGGCTGAAGATCTTAACTTTCCGGAGGGTGTAGCGATACCAGTATGGTATAGGAGATTGATGGAGGCTAGGGCCGCCACTGCGGGTCCAGCTAATGTTCCTCCACCAACAGTAGCACCCGATCTTCCTCCCCCTCCTCCTCCTCGCGCGGATACTTTTGCTAAGACTTGCAAGGAATTTAAGGCTATGGGAGGGAAACCTTTTCAAGGATCAGAAACTTTTGTGGAAGCTAGGGATTGGCTTAAGGAGGTGGAAGAGTTGATAGATATCTTTGAGATGGAAGAAGGAAAGAAAGTCAAGTTAGCTGCTTGGTTAATGAAGGGAGAGGCCTCGTTCTGGTGGGAGGTCACTAATGGAGAACGCCTAGTTGACTCTTGGGTGGATTTCAGACAAAGGTTTGTGGCAAAGTTTCTTTCAAGGGCGGAAGAAAATCTGTATATGGAAAGGTTCTTGACTCTAAAGCAAGGAAACCTATCAGTGAAGGAATATGTCAACAAGTTTAATCAATTGGCAAGGTTTGGCATAGACATGGTGAATACACCAGAGAAGAAGGCTTTGAGGTTCGTTAAAGGCTTGAATGAACCGATGCATGGATTGGCTATGACTCACATCCCTATGGGGGCCACCTTTGAGAAGCTAGTAGACATGGCACTCATGCATGAGGAAGAGAAGGGTCCCAATGCTAATAAGGCACCCAAGAAGAAAGGAGATCAGAAGAGACCTCAACAGCAACAACAAAACAAGGGTGGGAAAGGCAACGGTGGCAAGGGAAAGAAGAAGTGCTTCAATTGCGGGACACCAGGCCACCTAAGCAAAGATTGTCGGAAGAAGAAGAAGACTGGCTGCTTCCACTGTGGCGAAGCAGGGCATCTAGTGAAGGACTGCCCTAAGAAGGGGCAAAGGACGGGATCTACCTCGGGAGGACAGGTGCAAGCTCTTATGGCACCAGGTCAGGCAAGGGGGCAAGTTCAGGCTCTCGCGGTTCCACCAATTCAGGAAAGAGGTAGAACTATTTCCGTTGAAAGTCTGGTTTTTCTGTTTGATCATCCTGTCCGTACTTTATTCGACTCTGGCGCATCGCATTCGTTTATCTCATCATCATTAGTTGAGTCACTGCACTTAGACACCAGTCTAGTAGATGATCCCTTGGTTGTTTCAAACCCAATTGGGGGCTCCACTTATTTGTCCATGATATGTTTGGGTTTGAAGATTTCTATACTTAGCGTTGAGTTTAGATGTGATGCTTTTGTTTTGGGCTTCACGGGCTATGGGTTGATTTTGGGCATGGACTGGTTATCCAGTAATGGTGCCGTTCTTGATTGTGAAAGGAGAGTTGTTAGGCTCATGACCCGCTTGGGTAATACTCTCGAGATCTCTTGTAATCCCATGGATTCTGTTATGCTAAGTTATCTTGAATCGCTTGACGCTTTGGTCGAGAGTTTGCGATCTGTTAGAGTGGTTCGGGAATACTCGGATGTGTTTGAGGAGGTGAAGGGCTTACCTCCGAAGCGGGAGATTGACTTCCGAATATACCTGGCAGACAATGCTAAGCCAGTATCTTTGCCAGTGCGCCACATGGCTTCTCGTGAGAGGAGGGAACTCCATAAGCAAGTAGGGGAGTTGCTTGAGAAGGGGTTCATAAGACGAAGTATATCGGAGTGGGGTGCTCCAGTAGTTTTTGCCACGAAGGCGGATGGGTCCCTCAGACTTTGTGTAGACTATAGAGAACTCAACAAGCTCACAAAGAAGAATAGACACCCATTGCCTTAGTGAGTGACCGTAGCGGGTGTGGGGTGTTACACGTGGTATCAGAGCTTAAGGTTACCAGAACAGATAAATATTTTAGAAAAACTATTTTCTAAGAATATTTTTGAAAGGAGTATTTTCAAAAACATGTCTTTTAAGAGAAAAGTTTTTGAAAGAAAAGCATAATCCCCGATAGCCATATCTTTATCTTTCGAATTCTCCATTTTGAATCTCTTCCTCTCTCGTTTTGAGTTTCCCCTCCATGTATAGATGATCTTTCTAAGATAGATAAGAATGGAAAACCACTTCAAGGGACTTAGACGTTAGTCGGATTAGAAGTTGGTTCAAGAAGGAGGAGGACTGGTAGGTACCTATTGGATAGACGATGGGAGGAAGGCTCAAATAGTTGTTTGGTTAATGAAGGATGAAACCTCATTGGTGGGAGGTTACGAGTGGAGAACGGGAAGAAGAAGGCGAGTAGTTATCCTTTTGGGAGGAATAGGACACCTTATTAGGGTTGTCCAAAGGGGCAAGGGCAAGGTATGGAATCTTCTGGAGGGTAGTTGTATTCCCTCACGGCTAGTGTACCAGATGGGGATAAGACCGTCTAGGTTGGAATTTGGATTTCTTTATTATCCGGTTCGAACTTTATTTGAATCTGACGCATCGAGTTCGTTTATCTCATCGTTGTTAGTTGAGTCACTGCACTTAGACACCAGTTTAGTAGATGATCCCTTAGTTGTTTCAAACCCAATTGGGGGCTCCATGATGTGTTTGGGTTTGAAAGTTTCTATACTTAGCGTTGAGTTTAGATGTGATGCTTCTTGGGCTTCACGGGCTATGGGTTAGTTTTGGGCATGGACCGGTTATCCAGTAATGGTGCCGTTCTTTTTTGTGGAAGGAGAGTTGTTAGGCTTACGACCCGCTTGGGTAACACTCTCGAGATCTCTTGTAATCCCATGGAATCTGTTATGCTAAGTTATCTAGAATCGCTTGACACGTCGGTCTAGAGTTTGCGATCTGTTAGAGTGGTCCGGGAATACTCGGATGTGTTTGAGGAGGTGAAGGGCTTACCTCCGGAGCGGGAGATTGACTTCCGAATATATCCGGTAGACAATGCCAAACCAGTATCTTGGCCAGTGTGCCACATGGCTCCTCGTGAGAGGAGGGAACTCCATAAGCAAGTAGGCGATTTGCTTGAGAAGGGGTATAGAAGACGAAGTATATCGGAGTGGGGTGCTCCAGTAGTTTTTGCTATGAAGGCGGATGGGTCCCTCAGACTTTGTGTAGATTATAGGGAGTTTAACAAGATAACAAAGAAGAATAGACACCCATTGTCGAGGATTGATGATCTCTTTGATCAGTTGGTTGGCGCCTCAGTGTTTTCGCAGTTGGACTTGGCCATGGGGTTTCATCAGTTGAGAGTGGCTGAGGATAGCATAGACAAGACTGCCTTTAGGACTCCGGATGGTTTCTATGAGTGGCTTGTGATGCCATTTGGGTTGACGAATGCCCCAGCATACTTTGTTGATATGATGAGTAGGGTGTTCAGGGAGTACCTTAATAAGTTCGTGGTGGTCTTTGTGGATGGTATCTTAGTCTTTTCTAAGAGTGAAGAAGAGCATGCCCTACATCTTAGGGAAGTGTTAGAGACTCTTCGAGCGCATAGCCTTAAGGCTAAATTCTCTAAATGTCACTTTTGGAGGAAGGAAGTGCAGTTCTTGGGGCACGTGGTCTCCAAGGAAGGGATAGCTGTGGATCCCGCGAAGGTAGTATCCATCCAAGATTGGAAGGTTCCGAAGAATGCTACCGAGGTGAGGAGTTTCTTGGGGTTGGCTGGCTACTATAGGAAGTTTATCAAGGACTTCGCGAAGATATCAGCCCCATTAACTCGCTTGACAAAGAAGAATCTAGTCTTCGCATGGGACGTAGATTGTGATGATGCGTTCCAACGGTTAAAGAGAACTTTAACCACAGCTCCAGTCTTAGTGTTGCCAGATGGGAGTAAGCCATTTGTTGTTTATACCGATGCTTGTGGGACAGGACTAGGCGCAGTCTTAATGCAAGAGGGAAGGGTAATAGCCTATGGGGAAGGCAGTTGAGAAAGCATGAGAAAAATTACCCTACCCATGATTTAGAGTTGGCCGCTATTGTTTTTGCGCTTAAGACTTGGCGCCATTATCTTCTTGGAGAGAGGTTCGAATTGTTCACTGACCACAAATCATTGAAGTACTTGTTTTCTCAGAGGGATTTGAACTTAAGACAGCAAAGGTGGATGGAGTTTTTAGCATCCTATGATTTCGAGATAGCGTATACCCCTGGCAAGGGTAACGTGGTGGCGGACGCCTTGAGCAGAAAAAGGTTGTCCTTGAGTCCATTGTTCGTGGAACGACGAAGCTTGGAATTTATCTCGATGTTTGATTTCAGACCTTCCGTTGACTTTATACCCGGTTTACTAGCATCCTTAGAGGTCAGACCTACTCTTTTGGGACGGATTGGCGAGGCACAGCGGGACGACCCACAGTTGGTTGAGTTGGTAGAGAGGCTCATAAGGGGGGAGTCGTCCAGCCATTTGAGTAGGTACACCCTAGACGATAGGAGGTGCTTGCGTAGAGACGGTAGACTTTGTGTACCGCAAGACGAGGGTTTGAGGAAGGCTATTCTTGAGGATATGCATCGTTCAAAGATGACCATTCATCCCGGTGGGGACAAGATGTACCAAGACATGAAGCGAGTTTTCTTTTGGGCCGGTATGAAGAAAGATGTGGCCGAGTATGTCGCTAGATGCTTGGTGTGCCAACAAGTGAAAGCGGAGCAAAAGAAACCCGGTGGGTTGCTTCACCCATTGGAGGTTCCGCAATGGAAGTGGGATAGCGTCTCGATGGATTTTATTGATGGGTTATCGAGATCGAGGAAGGGTAATACGGGAATTTGGGTTGTGGTAGACAGACTTACTAAGAGCGCCCATTTCATACCCGTGAAGAGCAAGAGGACTGCTCCATGGCTAGCTTCAGTTTATCTTCGAGAGATAGTTCGGTTGCATGGTGTACCTTCTACCATAGTGAGCGATCGAGATCCTATCTTCACTAGCGAGTTTTGGAAAAGTCTGCAAGAGGCGGTAGGGACTCAGTTGTGTTTGAGCACCGCATATCATCCTCAGACGGACGGCCAGACCGAGAGGGTGAATCGTGTTCTGGAAGACCTTTTGAGGCTATGTATCTTAGATTTTGGAGGTACATGGGAAGAGCATCTTCCATTGGTGGAGTTCGCGTATAATAACAGCTTAGTCTAGTATTGGTATGGCTCCTTTCGAAGCTCTTTATGGAAGACCTTGTCGATCACCTACATGTTGGTGGGAATCTACGGATAAGATCTTACTTGGGCCTGATATGGTTAGAGAGACTTCAGAAAAGATTGATTTGATTCGAAGAAGGATGAAAGCGGTGCAAGATAGGCAGAAATCTTACGCGGATAAGAGGAGGACGGATCTTGAGTTTGATGTTGGGGACATGGTCTTTATTAAAGTATCTCCATTACGGAATGTTGTTCGCTTTGGGTCCGTTGGGAAGTTAGCACCCAGATTCGTAGGACCGTTTCCTATTAAGGAAAGGATTGGACGGATGGCATATAGAGTGGATTTACCCGAGAGACTTAGTGGGGTACATGACGTATTCCATGTGTCACATTTGAGGAAGTGCCTACATGAGACCGCAGAGGTGGTAGAGCCGAGCTTGCTTAGAGAAGTGGAGGTAGAGCGTGATGCGACTATTCGACGAGCTCCTACCCGCATCCTTGGGTCAGAGATTAGGAAGTTGAGAAACAGAGAGGTTTAACTAGTCAAAGTGCAATGGGGAGAGGATGAGAACAATTCTACTTGGGAGACAGAAGCGAAGATGCGTTCACTGTACCCATTCCTTTTTGAGGGTATGTCTTTTAACTTCTCCTTTATCGTTTGTCTAGTACTTATCTTATCTATAGTATGTCCTCTCATTAGTACCTTTGACCTTTAGATAGGGTAAACCTATGGTTGAAACATGTGTTTGAGACATGTTATGATTGATGGATGCGTGTGGATGCAAGTGTTTGCTAGTGGTTGCTCGTGGATGCATATACACACACTTTAGACACTAGATCGGCTCAGTCACTTCATATTGCATATCGCATATAATTGGGTGTAGGTAGCTATATTAATGGATGTATAATGGTTGTGTTATCACATGGATGATGCATTTTGGTGTATGGTTGTGCACACATGTAGAAATAGTATGTGTCGATAGGGTTCTTTCGCATACATATTGGATGCATGGCACTATCATGGTTTGCATTAAGGAGGTCAACTGAATCAGTAGACCGCCTGATTTTGCATTAGACAGGGAACATATACACACACTCTTTGCATATGTTCATACAACATTAGAAACTTTAAGGACAATGGATGCCAGTGTTTGATGGTTTAGTAGATGGTTGTTTGGTTGGTAGGATACGTTCTTCTTGACTTAGAGATTTCGGGGACGAAATCCTTTAAGTAGGGGAGAATGTAACACCCCGTATGTTGAATAACTTGCTATAATATAAAACAGGGCAGAATTAAATTTTAAAATCTGAATCAGGGGAAAGGGCTATGCCATTGCGTTCGTCTCAGAAAAATACGTGAAATAGAGTCCGAGTTTTCGAAAATCGGAGTCCGTATGACCCAGTTAAGGCCCGAAGAGGTTTTCAGAAAATTCAAAACAGATTTAAAATATTCAAATTTCACATTTCAGAAGAGGCGGGAAAATTCCCGCCAGACAGAGGGTGTCGACACAGGGGTCGACATGGGTGTCGACCCCCCCCCCAAGGGGTCGACCCATGTGTCGACCCCCCTGTCGGTCAGTTTGGCCTGGGTGCACTGATTTGAGCTTTGGGCTGTGTTTTGGTGGCTTGTGACGAGATCTGACGGCTCTAATCTGATTTAGGGTAAATCTAATGGCCTAAAACACTTAACTAATCTATAAATACACCCTAAGACTACCCTAATTCATACTAAAAAATAGAAACAACGTCGTCATGCCGTCAAAATGCAACTTGAAGGAGCCTCCATCAAATTAAAGAGGAAGATAGCTTCTCAAATCAACTTCTAATCAACTCTAGCAACTTAATCTTCTTCATAAGAGTGCTAATCAACAAGTTGTGAGTTTCTATGCCTTTAGCAAGCAATTGCTAAACTAATTATGATAGGATATAATGAGGTTATGGTTATGTATGTGGATCAATGCAAGTTATGTTATCATATGCTATGTGTTTATGATGTTATGCAAGTCATATGCTATGTGTTCATGATGTTATGCAAGTTATGCAAGTCATATGCTATGTGTTTATGATGTTATGCAAGTTATGCAAGTCATATGCTATGTGTTCATGATGTTATGCAAGTTATGCAAGTCATATGCTATGTGTTCATGATGTTATGCAAGTTATGCAAGTCATATGCTATGAGTTCATGATGCTAGTTGTGCAAGTTTTATGCTATATGATCATGATGCTAGTTATGCAAGTTTTATGCTATGGGCTCATGATGCTAGTTATGCAAATCACTGTGATAAACATTGATCCATTATGACACCATGTTATGCATGTTTGGTGTTTGATTATATGCAAGTTCATATATGACATGTTATGCAAGTTTGGTGTTTGATTATATGCAAGTAACATGTGCAAGTTTACACCTTTGTATGATATGCATACATGTGCAAGTTTACCCCTTTGTATGTCATACATACATATGCAAGTTTACCTCTTTGTATGACATAAGTAACTTATGCAAGTTATCTGCTTATGACATATGTGATTCATGCAAGTTTGGTTGGTTATTTATGCTAGTTGGGTTTTATGCTATGGTCATATATGCAAGTTGACACCTTTAAAACCCATGTTGATGCTAATGTTATGCAAGTTGAACCCATTGTGTTTGTGATGAATCTTCCCTTTTAAGTATGTCATGTCAACGTATTACGTGGGGAACGATGGGGTTAGTATTCATGTTAATGAAATGGTGTGAAGTTGGTATGATTATGCATACCATAAAGTGGATGGACATAATTGAGTCAATTATGTACATCGTTAAATTTGTAATTAATTAGGGATAATTAATACAAATTATGGGGGTGATTAATTATGTGTAATTAATCGACTAAGACACGAGGTTGGACCCTTTTGTAGCATAAGACTGCCCGGAACCGACCGACAAATCCAGCGGCTACAAATGATTGGCCCAATGTGAGAGGTCTTAGGCATAAACTAAAAACGTGACAAGTGTAAAGACACGAGGTTAGACTCGGTTATGGCGTAAGGCTGCCCGGACCCGACCGGCAAATCCAGCTGCCATTAAAGATAGTCTAATGTGAGAGGTCTTTACAACGGTTACGTTCTTAATCAATTAAGAAACACTTAACCAGAAAAGCATGTAGTTAAGTGGGTGCCTTGGGTGGCATGTGGAAATTAAGTAAGTGCCTTGGGTGGCATGTGGAAATCTAGTGGGTTGCCTTGGGTGGCAATAGAAAATACGATTAGAATACTTAACCAAGTGGGAAACATGTAATTAAACATGATTAAAGGGTTAAGTGGGATGCACTAGAAAAAGGGACAAGCTTAGGTGGGTAGCTTGTGGGGGCCCATTTCAACCAGTAACCCATATGTATCTTATTGGGCTCGACCCATGTCGAGGACGGGACACGCGTACTGGGCTTGACTATAAGAGGCCAAAACGGGTTAGCGGTGGCAACGCAAGTCCAACGGGTTTTATATGCGTGTGTGGACCCGGGCTGGTAGGTAAGACGTTGTTGCATCGTGTAGGTATAAGCCGTGCACCATTGATTGTATCGGGTTACCACTTTGGGGAGTGATACACCCCACTGTGGGGCCAGCACGGGTATCTACGGTAGGGAGCCGATCGCTTGGGGAGTAGTGGGTACACCTAGTGGAGATAGGGGCAGACGACACCTATGTAGTCAGCTAGGAGTACACGAAACTACCAGTTAAATTTTCTAAGTCCTTGGGTGGGATCAATCTTTAAGTAGGAATGACTGGTGTGGTGCAGTGTAGTAATTACCCTTGGGTGGGTAGATGCGTCTCTACCGTTATCTTAGTTCATCCTATGTCTAGTTGGCTGCTTAGTGTAGTCATTTATCCCCAGTCATCACCGTGCCAAGTTTATATCATACCCTAATTACTTTAATGATTGTATTGTTAAAGTTATAGGGCTCACTCAGACTTATGTCTGACCCCGTTGTTTTTATCTTTTTTTCCAACCCTCAGGTTTCAGAGTGGGCCTAGCACTAGTGGGCTTTGATCAGATTGCTTTATCTATCTTTTGGAGCTTGGACCGTGATGTAAAGCCCGGCTTATCTTTTCTATTATGGCTATTAGTTTATGTAGTGGGATTATGTACTTATGTTTTATCAGGATGGATATTTAGTACTTGACTCTTGTTTTAGTTGGTTTTGATATGTAACCAAACATGTTTATCTTCTGCTGCAATGAAATTATGTTTTAGATTTCAAGTATTATTTATATCTGTCTTGTTATAATTTTTCTGTTCTATATTCACTTAAAATACTCCAACGAAGTTAAGGCATTCCATTATTGAGTGACCTTAGCGGGTGTGGGGTGTTACAATAACTAAATGTATAACCGTGCACATAACCGAACTTATAACCAAACTCATAACCGAGCCCGTAACCAAGCTCATAACAAAACATATTACCCATAATCAGGATCATAACCAAGCACATAAACAACCTCAAAACTGAGGCAATAACTAAATTATTTAGATTTTAAGTTTATATTTTATGTTTTATAGTTTATAATATATTTTATAATTTATATTTAACAACTTATATTTAATTTGTACATCATTTTTATTTTGTTTCGTGACTAAATTAGTAATTGAGCCCATAACCGAGCTCACAACCAAGAACATAACCTAACTTATAACCAGTTTCATAATCGAGCCTATAACCGACCTATAACAGATCTCACAACTAAACCCATAACCTAACCTATAACCGATGTCATAACCGAGCCGACAATCATACTCATAATCGATCCCATAATCGAGCCCATAATCGATCCCACAACCAAACCCACAACCAAGCCCACAACCGAACCCATAATCGACCCATAACCGAGTACATAACCGAGCTCACAACCAATCCCATAACCTAACTTATAACCAAGCTAATAACTGATCCCATAACTGAATCCTTAACTGAATCTATAACTGATCCAATAACCAATTCCTTAATCGAGCCCAGAACCAATCTTTTAAACTAACTTGTAAATGAGATAATAATTGAGCTCATAACCACATTCATGATCGAGGTAATAACCAAATATATAACTGAGCACATAACCGAGCACATAATCGAACCCATAACCAAGCCAATAACATATCTTCTAACCAAGCTCATAACAAAACATATTACCTGTAACACCCCGAATTTTTAATGACATTAATTAGAATAAATTATATAATAATTAATTTAATATTCATAATTAGAGGAAATAGACTGCACTATTACGTCCGCCTCGAAATTCTGTTCAAGATAGACGTTTTGTTTACGTAAAACAGACAACTTATGAAGAAGTTATGAAGGTCTTAAGTTTGTATATATATAGAAATATTTTGTATATACGCATAGGTCAGAAGTGAGTCGGGGATGAGTCAGAATCCTATCCAGAGGATTCAAATTCGAAAAAATCCTCTAAGCGGGAAAATTCCCGCTTTAGGGGGTCGACCCCCCTAAAGGGGTGTCGACCTAGGGGCGACCCACCCACAGGGGTGTCGACACCCCTAAGGCTGAAGTGGCACTCGGTTTCAGGGGGTTTGGGTACTATATATACGTGTCCTATTTCTCATATTTTTCTTCATTGGGAGTCATGGAGGCCATATGCTGCTAGAGTGCGAACTGAGCCGCTTTCTACAACAACATATTATACAAATCCAATTCAGAAATTCTAGATCCGTTCTTCATAGATTCTCTAAACCGAACGCTGTGAGTTTCTAGATTACTTTTAGGTTTAGATAAATAAAAGTATACTTTGAAAGACTATGAATTGGATATGTTTGTAAAGTATGATTCTAGGTTAATGTGAAATTCTATACCTTGTAATGACAGATCTATTTTCCTAGATCTAATAAAATTATGGTGATTCGATTATGTTGCTTATGTGGATCTTGACTTGTAACCATGTTACGGTGGATGTACATCTATTAATTTGGACAATTGTGACATTACATGGACCTAGATCTTTATGTTAATCACCTTTCACCCGTCATATTGTGATACACTGAAATATGTTGTAAACTTGACGTGTGAATCCACCTTTAGATCTAAACATGCTACTATGTCACCCTAATTATGCTAGATCTAAGTAATTGGACACCTAATGTTTAATCTAGATCTCATTATGCTTGCTTGAACATTATAGTGATTGCCACAAGTTACCAGTTTGATGTCCACTTTATTATGATGTTAATCACATGTCCATTCACTTTGTTATTATGCCAGTTTATGTTCATGTTTATGCCAAGGCATGTTGAAACTATCACCCTTGTCATATTCCTTTTTTATTGTTATAGCTAGCCTACTTTACAGCCTAGATGCCTCCAAAATATGTACGAATACGTTAGAGAGGAAATAGGGAAAAAGGGATTATAATTGGCATGATCTATGTAATGTTTATATGAAATGGGACATGTAATTCAAATGGGGAAAACATAAAAATAGTCACCTATAATGACATAGGTAGATTTGGATTAATTTGGAATGTTTAGTAATTTACAATTAGGAATTGTTAATTGTACTTATGACACAAGGTTAGGTTACATTAGTGGTGGAAGTCTGCCCGGACCTGACCGTCATACCCAGCAGCCACTAATGTTGAACCTAATGTGGGACATGCAAATACAAATCGGGCTAAGACACGAGGTTAGGCTCAACCGTGGAATAAGATTACCCAGACCCGACCAGCATATCCAGCATCCACACGTTGTAGGCCTAATGTGGGAGGTCTAGCCCATTATAACCATAATTAGACATGGTAACATAATGGACTACTTAACCTAATTTAATATGACTATGAACTTAAGTTAGGGATAAGTAAAATTGGATGGGTAGTGGGTGGGTTAAGAGGGGGTGGGTAATATTTACATATAGGGCCATGAACTTAACCCAATAAGGTTATGTAATTAAAGACACCTAGTGGTATACATAATTGGTAGATAATGTAATAAGGTTATGTAATTAAAGACTCCTAGTGGTATACATAACCGGTGGATAATTTAATGAAGTTATATAATTAAAGAAACCCTTTGGGGTAAGCATAACTAGTATAGGGCTATGTAATTAAAGACACATAAGGGTGTACATAGTCAAGTGGAAAACCTAGTGGGGATACAAGACAACGGGAAGAGCTTGTATCATATTGTATGGGACTCATTTCAGTCAGTAACCCAGAGTTGGTATCAAGTAAAGACCTCCGTACTAGACGGAGAAAGGGCATGCTTATTGATTGATTATAAGAGATCCAAACAAGGCGAATAGTATGGGCGGCGCAAACCGACCAGGGACATGTGCGTGCATGGGTCAGGCAGAGGGGGCTAAGACGACCGTGACACCAGTAGGTATGGTTGTGCACACCATGGGTTGCCACTTTAGGAAGCGATACCTCGTACTGTGGGGCCAACACAGGATATCCACTGGGCAGGGAGCCGATCGATTAGGGTAGTGGTTAGGGTATACTTGGACGTATGATGTAAGCCTACCAACTCATAGTGGAAAGGATCATCTCATTTCAGTTATACAAGTAATAATGCAGATTAATTATTAGTAAGGCACATACACCTTAACTTACTTACCTTGTCACACCTGCCATTTATGTAGTGATCTCTCTTATCCACTTTATATGCCTATCATGTTGCTTTTATTTATCTACTGGCTAAAAGTATCTAGACTCTCCAGACTTTATGTCTGACCCTGTTGTTTCTCCTTCTTTCTTCTGTCCCCCCCAAGGTTCTTAGGGAGGAAACACTCAGAATTAATCAGGAATTAGATATCATCTTGCTAGGAGCTACTTCTGAAGTATGGCTCAAGTTCTTGTCTCTACTATGGCTTAACTCTGTTATTGGGGGAATGATACTTTTTATTTACCTATGTACTCTGATAGTGCAAGACAGAAGTTTTTTTATTATTATGGTTTTTGTGACTTATGAAATTGTGGACCATAGTATCATGACTTATGTTTGAAATAAAAGTTTAAATTTTCCGTTGCTGCCTTATTTGTATCTATCTTGTAATTATTCTATGTCTGTTTACTTATAGCGCTTCACGAAACTTAATGCATTCCCTTAGTGAGTGACATTAACGGACGTGGGGTGTCTCCCTTGGTATCAAAGCTGAAGGTTACCAGATTAGATAAAAAAAAATTGGAAATTATTTTCAAAAAGGTTTTAAAAGAAAAGCATTTTCAAAAAAATCTATTTTGAAAAGCATTCCCCAAAAAGCCATATGTAGTATCCTTCGGTCCTTTATCTAAATTTCTTCCTTTTCCTTTTTTCAGCATGTTCGAGGAACATAACATCCCTAATATCCCGGAGGGTGTCACAATCCCCGGATGGTTCCGTAGGTATTTGGAGGCTACGGTGCCTACCGAAGGCCACGAAAACGTTCCTCCCCCTGTAGCACTAGTCATTCCTTCTCCTCCTCCAAGAGCTGATAACTTTGCCAAGATCTGCAAAGACTTCCGGGCTGTCGGAGGAAAGCCATTCCATGGGAATGAGACATTCGTAGAAACTCGGAATTGGCTTAAGGAGACAGCTTATTCGTAATCTTTGAAGTGGAGGACCGAAGGAAATTCAATTAGCTGCTTGGCTGTTAAAGGACGAAGCCTCATTTTGGTGGGAAATCACCCAAGTTGGATGTCAGGTGGAAACTTGGGAAGACTTTAGGCAGAGGTTTGAAATGAAATTTCTTTCCCAAGCGGAGAGAAGCATACAGATGGAGAGATTCTTAACTCTCAAACAAGGAAATTTGACGGTGAAGGAATATGTGAACAAGTTCAACCAGCTGGCAAGGTTCGGGTTAGAGTTGGTAGACACACCGCACAAAAGGGCTTTGCAGTTTGCTAAAGGGCTGAATGAGCCTCTGCATGGTTTAGCCATGTCCCATATTCCAATGGGGGCTACTTTTTAAAAGCTTGTAGATATGGCCCTAATGCATGAGGAGGACAAGGGAGAGAAGAAGGAAACAAAGACTGAGGGGACATCACAGAATAAGAAGGTGTGGCCCAAGAAGGTGCAGCAACGGCAGCAACAGCAGCAACGACAGAAGAAAGGGGAAAAGATGACAAAGGCAAGGATAAAAGAACATGTCACAATTGTGGAAAGGAAGGTCACTTGATCAAAGATTGTAAAAGAAGGAAGGCCAGTTGCTTTAATTGTGGAGAGTCAGATACTTCTCTAATGGGTGCCCGAAGAAACAGGGAACGTAAGGACAAGGGCAAAGAGCAGGGACTTCTAGAGGGTAGGTGCATGATTTCGCGATCAGTGCTTCTGAAAGAGGTAGAAAAATTTCTGTAGAAAGTTTAGTTTCTCTTTCAAAATATCCAGTTAGAACACTTTTTTATTCTGGTGCTTCACATTCGTTTATATCTAGTTCTGTGGTTGAATCTCTGCATTAAATTTCTAGTATGGTAGTAGATCCCATAGTTGTTTCAAACCCCATTGGTGGTTCGGCTCATTTATCGATGATTTGTCGGGGTTTAAAAATATCTGTGTTAGGCGTCGAGTTTGAATGCGATGCGTATGTGCTCGGGTTTATGGGCTATGGGTGGATTCTAGGAATGGATTGGCTTACCACGTATGGAGTCATTCTAGATTGTGAGAGAAGGGTTGTTAGACTCCTGGCTTGTCATGGAATGACCCTCGAAGTTTCTTGTGACCTCCAAGGGTCTGTTATGCTTAGCTTCCTAGAGTCTCTAAATGCATCCATAGATGATTTGCATTATGTTCCGATGGTTCAAGATTACCCCGATTTTTTGATAAGGTACGGGGTTTACCTCCAAGGTGTGAGATCGACTTCTGCATATATCTGGTGGACAATGCAAAGCCAGTTGCACTACTAGTGCGCCACATGGCTCCAAGAGAAAGGAGAGAGCTGAGTAAGCAAGTAGGGGAGCTAGTTGAAAAAGGGTTTATCAGACGTAGCATATCTAAGTGGGGTGCTCCAGTAGCATTCACAACTAAAGCAGATGGTTCGCTTTGTTTGTGTATTGACTATAGAGAGTTAAATAAGCTCACCAAGAAGAATAGGCACCCGCTTCCGAGGAATGATGATTTATTTGATCAGCTTGTTGGTGCCTCGGTATTTTCTCAATTGGACTTGGCTACGGGGTTCCATCAGTTGAGGGTGGCTGAGGACAACATAGATAAGACTGCTTTCAGAACTCCAGACGGTTTCTTTGAATGGATAGTTATGCCTATTGGGCTGACAAATGCACCGGCCTATATTATTGATTTGATGATTAGGGTGTTTCGGGAGTTCCTAAACAAATTCGTCGTAGTCTTCATTGATGATATTTTGATCTTCTCCAAGAGTGAAGAAGAGCATGCCCAACATTTGGGAGAAGTTTTGAAAACTCACTGTGACCATTAGTTAAAAGAAAAGTTCTCCAAATGCCATTTCTGGAGAAAGGAGGTGAGATTCTTGGGGAATGTAGTCTCCAAAGAAGGGATAGTTGTAGATCCCGCCAAAGTGGTTGCAGTACATGATTGGCAGATTCCTAAAAATTCAATCGAGGTGAGAAGCTTTCTTGGGTTGGCAGGCTATTATAAGAAGTTCATTAAGGACTTCGCGAAGATATCAGCCCCTCTCACCAAGCTGACAAAGAAGAATTTGACATTTTCATGGGACATAGGCTGTGATGTTGCTTTCCAACAACTAAAAAGGGCTCTGACAATAGCCCCAGTCTTGACCTTGCCCGATGGGAGTAAAGTGTTTACTGTTTACACTGATGTGTGCGGTACAAGGATTAGTGCAGTTCTGATGCAAGAAGGGAAAGTAATATGTTATGGGGGTAGACAGTTGAGAGTTCATGAGAAGAACTACCCCACCCATGATCTGGTGCTAGTTGCCATAATATTCGTGTTAAAGACGTGGCGTCATTATTTACTTGGAGAAAAGTTCGAATTATACACTGATCATAAATCTCTCAAGTATCTATTCTCACAGAAGGATCTCAAATTAAGGCAACAACGGTGGATGGAGTTCTTAGCTTCATATGATTTTGAAATTGATTATATCCCTAGCAAGGGTAATGTGGTGGCAGTCGCACTAAATAGGTGGAGGGTCGCCCTGAGTCCTCTGTTTGTGGAAAGAAAGAACTTGGAGTTCATATCAGCTTTTATTTTAGACCCTCCATCGAGGTTTTGCCTGATTTATTTGCATCCTTGGAGATACGACCGACTCTTGTGGATCAGACAGGGGCTTCGCAACAAGGTGATCCACACATTCTAGACATCATGGATAAGCTCAAGAGAAGGGAGACTTCTAGTCACCTCAGTAGGTATGCCATAGATGAAAAGGGGTGGTTGCGACGAGATGGAAGGCTTTGTGTTCCTCAAACTAAAAGCTTGATAAAGGAAGTCCTAGAAGATGCCCATCATTCTAAAATGACCATTCATCCAGGCGGTGATAAAATGTACAGGGACATGAAGAGGGTTTTCTTTTGGGCTGGGATGAAGAGGGATGTGGCCGAATTTGTTTCTCAATGTTTAGTTTGCCAGCAAGTCAAAGTTGAGCAAAAGAATCCCGGTGGATTACTTCATCTGTTGGAGGTTCCGCAGTGGAAATGGGAGAGCATCTCTATGGATTTCATAGATGGTTTGCGTAGATCGAAGAAAGGTAATACCAGTATTTGGGTGATAGTGGACAGACTCACTAAGAGCGCTCACTTTATTCCAGTTAAAAGTAAGAGGACGACATCATGGTCAGCAGCAATTTATGTTTGTGAGATAGTTCGTCTCCACGGAGTTCCTTCCAGCATCATAAGCGATCATGTCCCCATCTTTACCAGCGAATTTTAGAGGAGCTTGCAAGAAGCATTAGGTACACAGTTGTGTTTGAGCACTGCTTATCATCCTCAGACCGATGGGTAGACAAAGAGGGTGAATAGAATTCCAGAAGATCTTTTAAGGCTGTGTATCCTTGACTTCGGAGGGACTCGGGAAGAGCATCTTCCTTCAGTAGAGTTTGCCTATAATAACAGTTATCAGGCTAGCATCGGTATGACACCCTTCGAAGCATTGTACGGACGACCTTGTAGATCGCCAACTTGTTGGTGGGAATCTACAGAAAGATTATTACTTGGACCAGATATGGTTAGGGAAACGTACGAAAAGATTGACCTTATTCGACGGCGGATGAAGACTGCTCAAGATAGGCAGAAGTCCTATGCAAACAAGAGAAGGACTAACATCGAATTCGAAGTAGGAGACTTAGTTTTTATCAAAGTATCACCTCTGAGGAATGTGGTTCGCTTTGGATCAGTAGGGAAGTCGGCACCTAGGTTTGTGGGACTGTTTCCCATAACCGAGAGGATTGGCCAATGGCCCACAGAGTAAAGATCCCAGAAAATCTATCCGGTGTTCTTGACGTTTTCCATGTCTCTCATCTACGGAAGTGCCTGCATGACACCGCGGAAGTTGTTGAGCCGAGCATGTTGGAAGAAATCTAGGTGGAACGGGAGGCGACAGTCAGACGAGTCCCTACCCGTATTCTTGGGTCAAAGGTTAAGAAGCTGCGCAATAAGGAAATTAAGTTGCTAGAAGTTCAATGGGGAGATAACCCAGAAGATGCGACTTGGGAGATCGAAGACAAGATTCGTGCTTCATACTCTTTTCATTTTGAGGGTATGTTCTTAACTCCTTTCCTAAGTTTTATCAGTGCTTGTTTCTGCCAATAGAATATATCTTATCCATCGTACTTTCGACCTTTAGATAGGAATCCTATGGATATAAACATGTGTTTGAAACATCTTATGTTTGATGGATGCAAGTGTTTGCTAGTGGTTGCCCGTGGATGCATATCTACACACATTAGGCACTAAGATCAGCTCAATCACTTTCATATTGCATATGGATGTGTGTGCATTTTATTTTATTTTATGGACGGAAATGGATGAACTGGCATATGGATATCGCATTTGGACGAATGGGTATGCACACATATAGAACTTATATGATACAATAGGTTTATTTACATACATATTGGATTCATAGCACTAACATATAGTGCATTAAGGAGGTCAAATGAATCAGTAGACCGCCTGATCTTTGCATTAGTGTTGGGACATATACACACACCTTTGCATATATTCATATAAGCATTAGAAATCTTTAAGGACAATGGATGCCAGTGATTGGTGGATGAGTAGATGAATGATGGATGGTAGAATATGCATTCTTCTCGACTTAGAGATTTCAGGACGAAATCGTTTGAGTTGGGGAGAATGTAACACCCCGAATTTTTAACGACATTAAAGAGAATAAATTATATAATAATTAATTTAATATTCAGAATTAGAGGAAATGGACTGACCATTGCCTCCGTCTCGAAATTCCGGTAAAGATAGAAGTTTTGTTTACGTAAAACGGACACCGTATGAAGAAGTTATAAAGGTTTTAAGTTTGTATACGCATAGAAATATTTTATATATACGCATGGGTCAGAGGTTAGTCAGGGATGAGTCAGAATCCTATCCAGAGGATTCAAATTCGAAAAATTCCTCTGAGCGGCAAAATTCCCTCTCTAGGGGGTCGACCTAGTGTTCGACTCCCTTAAGGGGTGTCGACCTAGGGGTCGACCCACCCACAGGGGTGTCGACACCCTTAGGGCTGAGGTGGCACTCGGTTTCAAGGGGTCTAGGAGCTATATATACGTGTCTTATTTCTCATATTTTCTTCATTGGGAATCATGAAGGCCTTATGCTGCTGGAGTGCGAACTGAACCGCTTTCTACAACAACATATTCTATAAATCCAATTCAGAAATTCTAGACCCGTTCTTCCTAAATTCTCTAAACCTAATGTTGTGAATTTCTAGATTACTTTTAGGTTTAGATAAATAAAAGTATACTTTGAAAGACTATGAATTAGATATGGTGTAAAGTATGATTCTGTGTTAATGTGAAATTCTATACTATGTCATGACAGATCTATTTTCCTAGACCTAATAAAATTGTGGTGATTCGATTATGTTGCTTATGTGGATCTTGACTTGTAACCATGTTATGGTGGATGTACATCTATTAATTTGGACAATTGTGACATTACTTGGATCTAGATCTTTATGTTAATCACCTTGCACCTGTCATATTGTGATACATTGAGATATGTTGTAAACTTGACATGTGAATCCACCTTTAGATCTAAACATGTTACTATGTCACCCTAATTATGCTAGATCTAAGTAATTGGACACCTAATGTTTAATCTAGATCTCATTATGCTTGCTTGAACATTATAGTGATTGCCATAAGTTACCAGTTTGATGTCCACTTTATTATGATGTTAATCACATGTCCATTCACTTTGTTATTATGCCAGTTTATGTTCATGTTTATGCCAAGACATGTTGAAACTATCACCCTTGTCATATTTCCTTTTTATTGTTATAGCTAGGCTACTTTATTGCCTAGATGCCGCCAAAATATGTACGAATACGTTAGAGAGAAAACAGGGAAAAAGGTATTATAATTGGCATGATCAATGCAAAGTTTATATGAAATGGGACATGTAATTCAAATGGGGAAAACATAAAAATAGTCGCCGATAATGACATAGGTAGATTTGGATTAATTTGGAATGCTTAGTAATTTACAATTAGGAATTTGCAATTATACTTATGACGCGAGGTTAAGTTACATTAGTAGTGGAAGTCTGCCCGGACCCGACTGGCATATCCAGCAGCCACTAATGTTGAACCTAATGTGGGAGGTCTAAGTACGCAAATAAGAATCGGGATAAGACACGAGGTTAGACCCAACTGTGGAATAAGACTGCCCGGACCTAATCAGCATATCCAGCATCCACACGTTGTAGGCCTAATGCGGGAGGTCTAGCCCCTTATAACCATAATTGGACATGGTAATGAAATGGACTACTTAACCTAATTTAATATGACTATGAACTTAAGTTAGGGTTAAGTAAAATTGGATGGGTAGTGGGTGGGTTAAGAGGGGGTGGGTAATATTTACATATAGGCCCACGAACTTAACCCAATAAGGTTATGTAATTAAAGACACCTAGTGGTATACATAACAGGTAGATAATGTAATGAAGTTATGTAATTAAAGACACCCTTTAGGGTAAGAATAAATAGTATAGGGCTATGTAATTAAAGACAACTAAGGGTATACATAGTCAAGTGGAAAACCTAGTGGGGATACAAGACAACGGGAAGAGCTTCATCATATTGTGTGGGACCCATTTCAGTCAGTAACCCGGAGTTGGTATCAAGTAAAGACCTCCATACTAGGCAGAGAAAGGGAACGCTTACTGATTGATTGTAAGAGATCCAAACGAGGCCGATGGTGTGGGCGGCGCAAACCGACCAGGGACATGTGCGTGCATGGGTCAGGCAGAGGGGGCTAAGACGACCGTGACACCAGTAGATATGATTGTGCACACATGGGTTGCTACTTTAGGAAGTGATACCTCCTACTGTAGGGCCAGCACATGATATCAACAGGGTAGGGAGCCGATCGATTGGGGTAGTGGTCAGGGTATTCTTGGAAGTATGACCTAAGCCTACCAACTCATAGTAGAAGGGATCATCTCATTTCAGTTATACTAGTAATAATGCATAGTAATCACTAGCGAGGCACATACACCTTAACTTGCTCCCCTTGTCACACCTGCCATTTATGTAGTGATCTCTCTTATCCACTTTATATGGCTATCATGTTGCTTGTATTTATCTACTGGCTAAAAGTAACTAGACTTGCCAACCTTTATGTCTGACCCTGTTGTTTCTCCTTCTTTCTTCCGTTTCCCTCCAGGTTCTCAGGGACGAAACACTCAGATTTAATCAGGAATCAAATATCATCTTGCTAGGAGCTACTTCTGAAGTATGGCTCAAGTTCTTGTCTCTACTATGGTTTAACTCTTTTTATTGGGGGAATGATGCTTTTTATTTACCAATGTACTCTATTGGTGATAGATAGAAGTTATTTTATTGTAATGGATTTTGTGACTTATGAAATTGTGGACCACGGTATCATGACTTATGTTTGAAATAAAAGTTTAAATTTTCTGCTGCTGGCTTATTTATATTTGTCTTGTTACCCATAATCATGATCATAACAAAATTTATTACCCATAATCATGATCATAACCAAGCACATAAACAAGCTAATAACCGAGGCAAGAACTAAATTTTTTTAGATTTTATGTTTCATAGTTTATAATTTGGATTTTACATTTATAATTTATAATTTATGTTTAAAAACTTATATTTAATCTGTACGTCATTTTTATCTTATTTCATAACTGAATTAGAAACTGAGCCCATAACCATCTCACAACCAGGCACGTAATCTAACTTATAATCAATTTCATAATCGAGCCCATGGCCGACCCGTAACTGATCTCAGAACCAAACCTATAATCGATGTTGCAACCAAGCCCATAACCAACCCTATAATCGTACTCAAAATCGATCCTATAAAAGATCCCATAATCGATCCCATAACCGAACCACAACCAAGTCCACAACCAAATCCATAATCGACCCATAACCGAGTAAATAACCGAGCTTACAACCAAGCCCATAACCTAACCTATAACCAAGCTCATAACCAATCCCACCACCGAGTCATAACCAAGTCTATAACCGATCCCATAACCAATTCCTAAATCGAGCCCAGAACCAAGCTCTTAAACTAACATGTAAATGAGGTAATAATTGAGCTCATAACCGTGGTCATGATCGAGGTTATAACTAAATGTATAACAGATCACATAACCAAACCCATAACTAAGCCAATAGCTGAGCTTCTATCCAAGCTCATAACAAAACATATTACCCATAGTCGAGATCATAACCAAGCACATAAACAAGCTCATTACCAAGGCAATAACTAAAATTATATAGATTTCATATTTATATTTCATGTTTTATATTTTTTAATTTAAATTTTGTATTTATATTATATTATTATATTTAACGACTTATATTTAATCTTTACATCATTTTTATCAAGTTTCGTAACTAAATTAGTAAAAAAAGCCAATAACTAGGCTCTTAACTGAGGTCGTTACCGAGGTCGTTACCGAGGTCCGAACGAGCCTATAACCGAGCTCACAACCAAACCCATAACCTAATCTGTAACCGATACCGTAATCGATATCATAACCGATCTCATAATGGATCCAATAATTGAGTCCATAACCGAACCTATAACCTAGTCCATAACCGAGCCCATAACCAAGCTCATAACAAAACATATTACCCATAATTAATATCATAACCAGGAATATAAACAAGCTCATAACCGATGCAATAACTAAAATTATTTAGATTTTATATTTATATTTTATGTTTTATAGTGTGTAATTTAGATTTTATATTTATATATTATGTTTAACAGTTTATAATTTAGATTTTATATTTATATTATATTATTTATATTTAACGACTTATATATAATATGTACGTTATTTTTATCAAGTTTCGTAACTAAATTGGTAACTAAGCCAATAATCAAGCTCTTAACCGAGGTCCGAACAGAACCTATAACTGAGCTCACAACAAAATCGATAACCTAACTTGTAAACGATATTATAACCGATCTCATAATGAAGCCCATAAATGAGCCCATAACCGAACCCATAACCTAGTCCAGAACCGAGCCTGTAACCAAGCTCATAACAAAACATATTACCCATAATCAAGATCCAAGCACATAAACAAGCTCAAAACCAAGGCAATAACTAAAATTATTCAGATTTTATATTTTATGTTTATAGTTTATAATTTAGATTTTACATTTATATTTAACTACTTATATTTAATCTGAACGTCATTTTTATCAAGTTTCAAAACTAAATTGGTAACTAAGACAAGCTCTTAACCGAGGTCGTAACCGAGGTCCGAACCGAGCCTATAACGGAGCTCACAACCAAACCCATAACCTAACCTATAATCGATATTATAACTGATCTTATAATGGAGCCCATAACTGAGGCCATAACCGAGTACATAACTGAATCTATAACTGATCCCATAACCAATCCCTTAATTGGTCCCACAATAGAACCCACAACATAGACCACAATTTAACCATACCAACCCATAATTGACCCATAACCGAGTCCATACTCGAATCTATAACTAATCCCACAATTAATCCCTCAATTGAGTCCATAACCAAATCTATAGCCAAGCACATAATCCAATCCATAACCAAGTCCATAACTGAACCCTTGACCAAGCTCATAATAAAACATATTACCTATAATCATGATCATGATCATAATCAAGCACATAAACAAGCTTATAACCGAGGTAATAACTAAAATTATTTAGATTTGTTATTTATATTCTAAGTTTTATAGTTTCTAATTTAGATTTTATATTTATATTTATAATTTATACTTAACAACTTATATTTAATATGTATGGATCGTAATATATTTGGCGTTATTTAACAAAATTTGATATATAAAAGGTAGGCAAAAATAATAATTAAACAATAGTAAATTAGAAAGTTAATTTGCTTTTAGGATATATACCTAGAATGTTGCTAAACGAGCATGATGGGTCTGCTAAACTAGTGTTAAATTTATTTACATTCTAACATCAAATTGCTTTTTTTATTTATGGAAACGTAGTAAATGCACGTCGAAGAGTCTGTATACTAAAGCATATGGTATGTTGACTAGTTCATTATACACGCTAGTTTTGAGTTTCTGTACTTAGTCCTGTTTTATTGTCATATTATTATTTGCACAATTCTTAGAAAAATAGTACACACAACCGATCACATGACATAGGTCATTAACAAGCTCATAACCAAGCATATACTAACTACAAGAGTACAATTAAAAATCAGAACATGCATCACTTACTAACTAAACATTGTACACATAACATGCAACACTTTAAAGTATTACATAAATAAGTACGAACTACTGCACAACAGTTACTAACCACAACAAAACAATTGCCTATATTCATGCAGGAACATAGTACCACAAACATATTACATTCAACATGAATCCAATATATAACATAAAATACCCAGAAAAAACCATAAACAATTTACATATGGCCTAATAGTAACAAGATACATGCAACAGACTATAACATAGACATACCAACCAAGGCTCAAACAGTGAATCAAACAGTAAGAAATATGTTAAAATTTTGTTAAATAGTGTAACAACATTTAAACAATAACTGTGTACCACGTCTTAGTTAAACAACACCACATGTAAGAAAATACACCTAAAATTTACAATAGTTTAATGTCATGGACAAGCTTCAACCATGACAAAGCCAGCTCATAACAGATAGAAAACAGCATCCTTTACCCATTCCAACAGCATGGACCAGAATAAAGACTATACTTCAAATCACATCTTTCGTTGATTTTTACACTCTAGAATTCACAAAACGTGTGTAAATACATCATCATAAAAATGTATGAAAATTGAAATAAAAAATAATACATTTATATCACAGTTCAACCACCATTAAGAATGAAACAATTTCACGACCAACATAAAATCATCAATAACTCATAACAATTCAAAATAAATAAAATCAGCTAAAACTCGCCTTCCACTACAATTTCAATAAACATTATATAGCTGAAGAAATTAAAACCCAAAATAGAGATTCCTTCTTTCTTTTAGTGTGAGTATAAAGCCAACATAGACCACACAAGCTTACAAGCAATAACCGAAGATACCTTATTTGCGCATCCCAATAGCTACAAACTGTAAATAGATCAAATTGTAGAATACAATGTGACACTGTCACTGTTTTGGAACTCACACCAAACTCAACCATCAAACGACGATCACTTTTGGCAAGAAACGACTAGATAATCTATAAAGCTCTAGCACAACGACTTACTAAATTTCCAAAAAAATGAATCAACATAGCTAACCATGCAAATTAAAAGACAAGAATCGAGGCATAGGATGTGATTTTAGTATTCCAAGCTACAACAACCTACTCGTGCTTTTAATACTCCAAACTCAGACTGCATACCCCAAACTTACACGATAGACTACATATATTTCTAATACCCCAATAATACACCAAACTTACAGGAGATTAGTTTAACAAGTATGTAAAAAAGCGAAAGGCTAAGAAATAGTAAAAAATCAACCTTCAACATTTTTTCTTGAATAGAACCGTAGAATCTTTCTACTGTCCAGTTGTATGAATAGTCTGAAAGAATGTCATTTGCAATTTTTCCTCTCGTCTTTCATATTTCATATTCAGATACATCTTCATTAACACTCATTCCCTTGACCCGTCTTTCCATATTTAGCATTACAAAAAATCCATAATAACCTTTGAAAATTTAAAACATGATAAATATATAAGTTTTTACACTTAAAAATATATGAATGCTACATCTAAATAGATCGGATTTTATTAATCTAGCAAAATTTCAAACATTATCAATCCACCAAACAAAGCCTATATGGAAAATGAATTTAAACGCTTTATTTCCTACTTTACATTTATTATAAATTGTTTTATACTGCGCACGACATTCTAAATCTGTTAATTGTTTCATTTTTGTGCCAACATTTCTTTTATACTATTGATGCATAAACTGCTCACTAAATATCTATAATGTTAGCTCGAAATGGTCGTAAGCAGCAATCATATCTCTAAAAAAAAAATCAAAGCGACCAGCAAAAAGGAGCAAAGGGCAAGTGAGTGTTTAATCTCAACAAAAACTGCACTGTGGGTACATGCAACGATGCAGACTATAACTAAATGGCGTTAGGATGCTAAACGTGTAGCTGATGATAATAATCACAGGTATCTATTATCTATCTAACACAGCCAAACTGTGTATAATATACATGCGTGTGGACCTATAGATGGATTTAGAAACGTACTCGGGATCATATATATGATGGATTACAGTTACTGCGCAATATGAACCACATGCATCTGAAGTATGCATATGTTCCAAGTACAAGCAGTGAACAAGGGAAAGGGAAAAAAAATATTAGCATCAAACAACTAACATTATGGACCCAGTATCGTGTGAATGACATTCCTTTCGTGGCCACATATCATGGGCACCGCCATAAGTAGTTAATTACAACGTGGACGTAACGCTATGATGAAAAAGATATATAGATCAAAGGTTACTTGTAAAGTACACTGACAGCGTACGCATATGTGTGTGATCATATCTGAACGCTAAAGTTTGTAGTTAATGCATGAGGCAGCGATGGAAGAGTTGACAGGAAATACGGCCTAATAATATCTTTTTATTGACATGGATATGGACAAGGAGAAGGTGTGTCTAACTCATTGCTAATGTAAATGAAACGTAACTAGCAAAATAAGTAAGCATAAAATCTAAGCAACATTAGGAAAACATTAGCATGAATGACCATGCTAAAAAACTGATCAAATTTGCTTAACCACCGTTTGGATGCAAATTTTGCTCAAGTTCCGTGTTTAACGCACATGACTTCATTAGCTAATTTTGGCCAAATTCCCTCTTAATTATATCATTGAAATGCATCATTTACAATAATACATATTTGTTTATTTACCACCTAAAATTTTACAGATAGATATTAAACCAATCATCAAAAAGAATTTAACTTTATCATATGAAATTTAAGTTTTATAATCTAAAAATTAATGTTAATATTTTCATTTATGAAAGATTTTCAAACAAAGGATTTTTTTTTATAAAATATCTCAATTTAAGGCTAAATCTATCAAATTAAACATTTCAAAATTTCTAGCATCAATGGCACAATAATCATGTCAGACTAAACCAGCAATGCCAATAACAACCGTCAATAAATCAAAATATAACTTCAATAACAAGTCAAGTAGTGTGTTTAGCAAATCAGCTATCACATACATGCAATTTTAAAACATCAAGCAATAATTAATTCTCGATTAACTATGCATCAAAATATCAATCAACAATTGTAATCCCAAAAGAATATCAACTGGGCAAAATTTGTTTTACTTCCTTAATATTTACAACATGGGTGGATGTCATAACTACTATTAGAAATTTAATTCAATAAGGAATTCAACTAAATTCAATTCGATTTGATTCAATTAATTAACTAAATATTACAAAAGTCATTCAGTAGTTCTCTTTTCCTCCGTTTATTTTGTTATCCGCTTCTATTTTTCTCCTTTTCCGTTTTTTCTACAAGTTGATTTGCTTACTCGTTTTAATGTTATATTTAGTAGAAGATGCTTGAAGAGATAGATCAATTGTTCAAATCTAGATTTGAAGTGGAAGATTAAAATAAGAGCTAGGGTTCCTTCTCTCTCGTGTTAAGGAAGAAGAATCAATGGAATAAATCTCACATGAAACTGAAATAAATCTCACATAAAGATTATTTAGGAATATAGGGGAAATTGAACAATGAAAATGGACAAAGATGGGTTAGAGAATTTATAGAGAAATGAAATAAACGAATATGAATATGGGAATACATTCTAAAATAAAGAAAATAAACCGAAAATGGAGAAAATATAAAAATGAGTGAAGTGAAAGATATTAAGGAAATTTATAGACAAATTGAATTTTTTTATTTTTTTACAAATGCAAAGAGCTAAATAGAGGCAGATATTATTAATAAATAAAATAAATAGTTAAGTTGAAATACAATATTTAAGAAGCTATTTTGGTCCACATAGTTTAATTCATTGTCCCCAGTATAATGAGATTATACCCAATTATTTACTAACACACAATAAATAAAAAGAAACATAACAAGATGACTACTACAAATTTTTAGGGATCCAATGTCTCACGCTATAGCTAAACCTTAGGAATTCAAGTTTCAAAACAATTACTCCACATAGCTTATTTCTTTTACTCTAATATGTTCATATATACGTCCGCTTAAATTTTATTACTAACACACAATAATTAAAATTTGACATTACAAACAGCATAGCATGGACCGTTGTTACACAAATAAAAGATGAACTGAGGTACCAAATTCAAATTTAAAATGATATTTTTTGCTTAATGTGCAAGCACAAAATTTTAAATTACTATAAAATTTCCTTCTATTTTAACATAACTATTTTTTCTCTCACTAGTATTGTTGATGGGCCTTTTGGACCGCCCACCAAGGCGTATTAATGTGGAAGATTCGTATCTGAAGTACTCGAGTTGGATAAATCAATGAAACCCGACATTTCAGTTCACCTCACCCATTTGGCGCGACCCAGAAGGAGCCCGATATGACCAAGCATGATCAGCTATGATATGTTCAGTTAAAGACCGAAAAGCTAGCTCGCTACAGATCTTTTTCGTTCAAATCACCCAAGGCAGAGAAGTCACACGCCAGCTCACACCAATGGTTTAAAATAGAATACTGATTCTTCAGTGGATACTAATTTGTTCAGCCACAGCTGTTCTTTTGGATCTGACGACACATGTTAAAGACGGCCAAGTATGGTACCACTTATAAATACCCCTTTTTCCAGTTCAGAAAGGGGTATTGATGTTTATTGTGCATTTCTGAATTAGTCTTTTCCCTGTTGTAATCATTCTGATCGATAGCTTAATCAATATATAAAGACTATAAAGTGGACGTAGGCTCAATAATGTCGAACCACTATAAATTTGTGTGTGATCTCCTCCATTTTTAGTATTTCTTATAATTGTTAAACTTCATTCATTCTCTACACAGTTCTTCTCTTTGAGTGTTGTACCAATTTTTAATGTTCACATTTTGGTGCTTTCACTGAGAATTGAACTCAGGTCAATTCGGATTCTCGCTCTACTTTCGGATCACCAAGTCCGAGACGAAATTCTCATTTTCATTACCATATTAATTTCGAAATGGCTGAAAAATCAGTCCGCGATACTGGAAAAAATCCGCAGGAAGGAACATCTGCAGATGCGGCCGGTAGGTCAATCGTCCCTGAAACAACTCCAGGTCAGCCTGCATTGCCTTCCGAGGGAGTCTCAGCTCCATCTTCTGCTTTCGCCACTCAGGATGAGTTTATGGTTGTGGTAGATTGAATTAAGGAAACTACTGATGACTTAAAAGCCCATGCTCAAGAGAATGTCACTATGCGACAAGATATGACTCGCATGGCGAAACAATGGGAAGAATTTAGAAATCAAGCCCAAGAGGTCCGGGATCATCGACTCCCGCCTCCTCAATTAGATCATGTGTTAGAAAGTTCCTCCTCATTGGGGGAAAGCAGAGACTCGCGTTAGTCTCAACAACCATTAGAAAGAGCTGAAAATGTCCGTCAACTCCATCTCGAGAGACATCAAAGCCTACTAGATGAACACAACCTAGAGCAAGCTGACCAGGCCGAGGTGGAAATTGTCGATCCCCTAGCTCCGCAGAATCGGGAGGCATCCCCTCTTGCGAATCAAAATGCTGCTCGAAGAGATCGGGCCCCCATTCGCCCCCCTCGGAATCTTGTGATTGACCGAGAAAACTGAAGGATAAGGAGGAATGCCCGGACGACATTTCTTGGTGAAGGGGCTAGAAGAAGTCCGTCTGTTGAAGAAGCCGACCCAGACATGGTCGTCCCCCCCGAATCTAGCCGCCATGGTACGGAAGATTATGAACGACAGTCGTGGGCATAGGAATGAAGATTGGGGGCCGATCGAAGTCATACACCGTTCACCAACGACATTTTGCAAGCGGAGTTACTCAGGAGATTTAATATGCCTCAGATGAATCAGTACGACGGAACTTCAGATCCATAACAACATCTGATGAGATACTATTTGGCACATGGAAGTAGTAGTGGCCCCTGACACAATTAACTGTAAGGCTTTTCCAATCTTTTTAAGTGGAATAGCCCTCATTTGGTTTGTACGCTTGCCCGCGAGGTCAGTTCCTAGCTTTAAAGACTTAAGTGAAAAATTCCTGACTCAGTTCCGCCTCCACGCATCCAAATCAAAGCATGTTATGGCTCTTTCAGTGGTTAAGCAGGGAAGAGATGAATCCCTGAGGAATTATCTCAATCGATTCAATTCGGGCTGCTACAGAAGTTAGCAACCCCAACCATGAAACTGTCTTGATGGCTTTGGTCGACGGCATTGACAAACGGACTAAGTTCGGAAAATATTTAATCGGAAAGCCACCAACCACAATTGAGGCTTTTTATGAGAAGGGTTACGTTCGATTAATGCAAGAAGATGCGCAGCTAGAAGAAGAGGATGGTCCGAAAAACACTTTTACTCCGTCAACCCAAAACAATGTCGCAGTTAAACAATCTGGGGATAACTCGAGGAAGTAGAAGTAAATGTCGGAAACCGCAACAAACGAAGTAGCGAGGGGTCGAAGGAGGGCAATGGGAGTTCAAGACAAAGAGGGAGCTCCCAGAAACGCCCATGTTTCCATGTGTTTGATACATATACCGCCTTAAATGATATGCTAGAGAATATCTATGTCGATACCTGCAACACGATGCAGTATAAGAAACTGCCCCCACGAGGGCCCATGGAGACGGAATGAGCAATTGGGAAATATTGCTTATTCCATGACATTTACGGACATACGACCAACGAATGTCGACATCTCAAGGACATAGTTGAAAAAATGATTCGAGAAGGGAAACTTGACGAATATAAGATAGCCCTAAGGGACAGAGGGCCAGGAACTTCGATGCCTAAACAGAATCAAGCTGCATCTCGCGCCACCCCTGAGGAGAAAGGAAAGAGGATTGTTATCAATTCCATTGTGGGAGGACGACATCCGGTAGGTCACATTATCAGACCCATGGAATGATACGTCAACTCCACGAAACACCTCGATGTCGAAGAAGCGAATCCCCATGAGGCTGCAAGTCCTATTAAACAAAGGAGAACGATGGGCGATGATATCGTTTTCCGCGATCGGGAGTCGGTCGGCATAGAAATCTCGATGGTCGATCCATTGGTAAAAAGAACTATCATTGGCCCAGCCACGGTTCGGAAGGTTCTAGTTGACAACGAAAGCTCAGTGAACATCCTATTCAAAAAGGCCTATGACCAAATGAAGTTGGAAGTAAAGGACTTAAAGCCGTATGAAGGCCAGATACATGGATTCAATGGAGCTTCCACTGAGCCCATGGCCAGATCAAGTTATCTGTAGAATTGGGAGACAGAGATCGTCGAAGAGTTAAAATTCCGTCATTTGTTGTGATGAATATCAACTCGCACTACAATGCCTTCTTGGGACGACCCGGCCTGGCTGTATTCCAGGCATGTATTGCCCCCTGATGTTTGCTTTTGAAGTTCCCAACAGATAGTGGAATTGGAACAGTGCGAGGAGATCAAGTAATAGGTCGAGCATGTTATTTGGTAGAATGGAAGGAGTTACGAAGCAGTGGTAGCAAGGAGCCTGAAAAATCCTCTCCCCCCGAGGAGGGGAAAGAAGCATAGCAATTACAGAGGATACCCCGACCAGGACCGTCTGCCTGTGAGGTCGAAGACATCGACCCACGGGATAACGAAGAGTCGGGGTGTAGGAAGGCATCCCCAAATGAGGCCACCGTAGAAATTTCAATCGACAAGGATGATCCAACCAAGGTCTTAAAAATTGGATCCCATCTTGATTTCCACCGGACGAGGGAACTATGTGAATTCCTCCGAGCATACTTAGACTTATTTTCCTGCACCCACGCTGACATGTGTGGGATATCACCATCCATTATAACTCCTTCCCTCAGCATTAACCCAAAATATACTCCTATAAAACAAAAAAGATGAATGTTGGGTCCTGAAAGGTCAAGGGCCTTGAAGGAAGAAATCGGGAAGTTACAAGCTAACGGTTTTATCCGGGATTCAACCTATCCTGACTGGATAGCCAACCCGGTACTTGTAAAGAAGGCTAATGGGAAGTGGAGAACTTGTATTGATTTGTCTGATTTAAATAAAGCCTGCCCTAAGGACAGCTTCCCATTACCTAGGATTGATCAGCTGGTTGACTCGACGGCCGGGCATGAGCTACTTTCATTTATGGATGCATACTCGGGATATAACCAGATTGCCATGCATGTCCCCGACCAGGAGCATACCAGTTTTATCACCGACCTTGGACTATATTGTTATGTGGTAATGCACTTCGGCTTGAAGAACGCAGGGGCGACCTATCAAATGCCAGTCAACCGGATGTTTCATGATCGGATAGTGAGATGATGGAAGTATATGTGGACGATATGTTAGTCAAGTCAAAGCAATCATCTGAGCGCGTGAATGATCTCTCGATAATGTTTGAAGTTATCCAGAGATACAGCATGAAACTGAATCCTTTAAAGTGTTCTCTTGGAGTAGCTTCAGGAAAATTCCTAGGCTTTATCGTGAGTTCCCGCGGAATCGAAATCAATCCCGATCAAATTTCGGCCCTCAAGGGGATTCAGGAACCTCGACGGATCAAGGATGTCCAAAGTTTAGCGGGTAATGTAGAGGCAATGGGTCGGTTCATTTCAAAAGCAACTGATAAGTGCCTGCCTTTCTTTGAATTAATTAAAAGGGGAAAGCGAAACTTCGCTTGGATGCCTGACTGCGTAGACGTCTTTCAAAATCTGCTCGATCATCTTGATAAACCTCTTATTCTTTCTAATCCAATCGACCATGAAGATTTATTTGTTTATTTAGCGGTATCTGCGCATGCGATCAGATTGGTCCTGTTCCGTGAGGAAGAGCGGGTACAACGGCCAATTTACTATGTGAGTAAAAAATTGACAAGGGCTGAGCGCAATTATCCTAAGATCGAGAAACTGGCTTATAGCTTATTAATCACATCGAGAAAGCTTCGACACTATTTTCAAGCTCACCCAACTAAAATATTCACTGACCAACCCCTTCGGTAAGTCTTAGAACGACCAGAAGCAAGCGGGAGGCTACTAAAATGGAATATTGAATTGAGCCAGTTTGACCTGACCTTCGTTCCACAGAAATCAGTTCAAGGGCAGGCCTTGGCCGATTTCATAGTAGAGTTTACTACCCCGGATGATGAATATCAAAGCAATGATCCCGGGTCTTCGAAGGCCGGACCGGAACCGGTTGTTTGGAAGCTTTATACGGATGGAGCCCGAAATAAACAACGGTCGGGAGCCGGCATAGTACTACTATCCCTCGAGGGATGTTCGGTTTATTACGCTTTGAGATTAGAATTCCTGGCAACCAATAATGACTCCAAGTATGAAGCCCTGATTGCTGGGCTCAAATTCGCGAAGGACCTGAAAATAAAGTCACTCGAGATCTTTTGTGATTCACAACTTGTAGCAAGCCAAGTTCGAAAAGAATTCGTCATCAGGGGAGGCTGACTGACCTCTTACCTTAAGGAAGTCGAGAAACTGTTGCAGAGTTTCGAGTAATATAACATTTCTCATATTCCCTAAGAAGAGAACCAGATGGCGGATAGATTGGCAAAGCTCGCTAGTTCAGACCATCTAGGCAAAACGGAGCTTGTTCCTATAGAAACTTTGAGAATACCAAGCACAGAGTAGAGGGAAGCCGACCAGACTGATACTAAACCTGAAAAAGAATCGTGGATGACTCCCATCAAAAATTTCCTTATTCGCGGCAAACTACCCGAAAGGAAAAACGAAAGGTGAGCTCTGGTGCGGCAAGCCTCCAGGTACATTATTTAGCAAGGCCAGTTGTACAGAAAAGGGTTCTTTGTTCCCATGTTTCGGTGCGTAGCCAATGATGGCATCGAAAGGATACTGCAGGAAGTGCACAAAAGAGACTGTGGGTCACGTACAAGGGGAAAACCCTGGCCTGGAAAATATTGTGCTACGGATACTTCTGGCCGACCGTCAATAAAGACGTCGCTAACTATTCCAAGAGATGTGATAAATGCCAGAGGTTCGCACAAATCCCGCGAGCGCCCCCAACAGAGATCACCGAAATGGCTAATTCTCGTCCATTCGCTGTATGGGGGATAGATATTATTGGAACCTTGCCCATTTCGAATGGAGGTTCCAGGTACGCGATTGTGGCGGTAGACTATTTTACAAAATGGGCGGAGGCCGAACAGATAACTACGATTACAACAAGGTCATCAGCTTTATCGTCAAAAACATTACACGCCGATATGGATTATCCCGAACCATTGTCACGGACAACGGAACTCAGTTCGATAGTTTGGAATTTAGAGATTTCGGTAAAAAATATCATATCGAGAAGAAATACACCGCGGTCGCACATCCCCAGTCTAATGGTCAAGTCGAAGCGGTTAACAAGATCATTAAAACCATTCTGAAAAAACGCTTAGAGCGAGCCAAAGGAAAGTGGGCTGATGAATTGCCTCTGACATTATGGGCATATCGAACCACCCATAAAACCACTACGGGTCATACTCCTTTCGCCTTATCCTATGGTTCGGAAGCAGTTCTCCCGTTAGAGCTTGAAGTCATGTCCCATCCAGCGACCTATTAGGATCCCTTATCTAATAGGGCGCTTCTCTTAACATCATTAGACATGATTAATGAAAAAAGAGAAGAGGCCAGCCTTCGTGTCGTAGCCCATAGGCAAAGGGTCACTTGCTATTACAATAAAAATGTCCGACCAAAAACTATCGAGTAGGCGACCTTGTTTTGAAATGAATCTTCCCAATCCCCGTACACGTGGGCCCTAAGTGGGAAGGACCCTACGTCATTCAACGAAAGCTCAATAATGGAAGTTTCAGACTAACAATTGTGGATGGCGAGCCATTTCATAGAGCATGGAATGAGGAGCATTTACGACCTTACCTCTCCTAAAATTTACTTTCTAATGTCTCTTTTCTTTCTTTTAGCAATTAGTTTGTTTTCAGCATTGTAACAAGCGACATTTCATTGGTCGCAATCGCATATGAATAAAAGTATCTATTCTTGCTCTGTTTTGTTATTGTTGTAATTGTGCTCGACCAACTATAGCTTATGCCTCGATGCTTTGACAGGACGAACAGAGATAGAGCAAGACAGCTCGATCGAAGGAATAAGGGTCCGACCCTATCAATGACACCAGTTTCGGACTTTGACCGATTGACTGGTTTTGTGGCTTCTACTTTGGTTGACTCAAAGTAAGATCGAAGCCTATCCAGGCATACTAATCGAATGTCAGGACTCAACTCTCGACTTCATGACTTGAGGGTGAGTATGAACGACAAGAGAGAGTGAATGGTGCACCTCGACAAAAGACCGCTCGAACCCCAAACTCTACCCTTTACTGACTAAATGATGAGTATAAAAGTATAAAGACACTCCTACTCAATTACATCCACTGATCGAGGTTGGATCCAGTTGAGTTTGACAGGGGAGCTCGCTATTCAAACACCTTACCCCGACACCAGGGGCAAAAGAACTGATAAATACCCTCAACAAGGGTAACATCCCAATTATCCTCAACATCTAAAGTAAAATGAAACAAGGAATTCACATTACATTTTTTACACACAGATGTTGTGAGCATTTGCAAAATAAGTAGGTTTCCATTTAAAGTACCCTGACATCATTACAAAATACTACTATATGACAGGTACCATTCAGATGTCATCACCAGAGATGCAACGTCTAATAATTACAAAGAGGAAAAACTTCAAAAATGGAGGTGTCATCAGTCCTTGATCTACCATTTCAACCAGCTCTTTTTGCTTGATCATCTCCTGCATCTCCTCGGTGTTCGACCTACGTCTCGACCTCCCAAGCGTGCTGCCGAAAGAGCAACAAGCTGATGCGGGAGTCTGTAGATTAGTAGGAACCACCGGAGCTGGGACTGAAGAAAGAATGGTCGGAGGAATGGCCTGAGGAGGTTTAGTGTTCAAAGGACCTTCAGTAAGCTCGGGCTTCACAACAGAAATTTCCCTATCTCTCCAGTCTTTAATCTCAGCCAAGGATCGACAATCCTCTCTTTTTGACTCCCCAATGATCTCATTGTCTTTGTCTTCTGAGGACACTAAGTTAATCCATTCCTCTCTCTGGGTCTTGTTTGTTTCCTCGATATTGCCTTTCTCTTCAACATCAAGTCCTACCTGATCTTTCTCAACCACTGACGGGACTCCTGCCAAAGAAAAGGAAAAAACACGCAAGTCAGAATAGGATAGGTAAACTCAGAATTAGCTAAAAAAAAGAAGCCTACCTCCAGCATGGGAGTCGGTCACTTGCTCCTCCGCGACCTTGACCGAATCAGATGGAAGGGAAGATGACGAACCCTTTTAAACAACCGCGTGTGCGAAAGACATGGGAACCTTAGTTGATTACCACCGATTTCGCTCTCGGGGGATCGACTTTCCCTTCAATCTACGGCGATCCGCCTCTGCCGCACTGTTTTTCGGACTCTTCGCTTTCGCCACGATAGCTTGGTCTTTATCATTCAGGATTCGAGTCATCAGCGATGCCTCATCCACTGGGCGACCCTGTGCTACCTCTTCTCTTCCGACAAAACTATCTTTCATATATCAGACTGTAGCCTCGAATATACTGGCATCCAAGACAAATCCCTATAATGGAGAAAGCGTGCACAAAATGAAAGAACCTGGCGAGCATGCCCCTTTTTCAGTTCGGCCTTCTCCTGGGCGTGTTAGGCTTTAATGGCCTCGATATCAATGTCATGCTGAAGCTTTAGATTATTAACAGACTCAATTGATGTAGCAACAATTTCCTCAGTCTGATGTTTGGCTAGTTCGGACGAATGAAGGATGGCTTTAAGATTCTGTATTTCAAGATTTAGTCGAACCCTGTCCTCCTTCAAAGATTCAATCTCCCCTTTCATTGAATCACACTCCATGCCTCTCTATTGGACCTGGGCGTTCAAGTTCTCAATCTCTTTCCCATACTTCTCTTTGTCGGCCGCTGCTTGCGATTCCTGATCTTTGATTTTACTCTCAAGAAATCCAAAGGTTCTCTTGCCACTATCGATGTTTCTTTTTAATACGATGATTTCGGCCATCCTTTCCTTCAGCTCCCCGCTCACCTGCCTGGCATATTCACGCATCGCGCCATATTGAGAAAGAGCGTATTCGAGGTTATTGCGCATACGGCGGCGAAAGCTACGGGTTAATGGTTGTAGCTCGGGGGCAGGTCTAATTTCTGAAAAAATGAGGTCAGGGAAATCTCGTTCCAACTCTCGGAGTCGGTCGGTGGAAGGAGTTCCAACCGCGGGATTGGAATGACTTAATAATGCTTGAGAAGGCTCGGCTCCTTCTCCTTTCTTGGACTTGGGGGACTTACCCTCCTTTTTTCCTTGGGAATGTTTCCTAACTACTCTGTATCTTCCGATGCTTGACCATGTTTTCTCACACGTTTCTTCTTTTGCCTGTCACGACCCTCGGGCAACTCTCCCTTTCCTCCTTCCTCTTTCTCTTCCTCTTCTTTCTTCTTCTCCTTTTCTCATGTCCCCTTCTTGCTGCTTTTGCTCTCCTCGCATCCTCTTCCTTCGCCCCTCCTTCTTCCCACTGTTGCCATTTTTATCATTGTCTCCTCTTTCACCGCATGGCAAAGTGGGCTCATCCAACTTGTGGTCCACCGGGAAGGAAGCGAAAAGGTCGCCATAAAATTCTTCGTCAATGTCTGTGAAGAAATAAAAACTATAAATGAGATGAACAGCCCTTAATTTACACTTGAATAGTATGGTATTGTGACGTGCAATAGACCTTATACCGATGATGAAATCATACCTTCAATACCCTCCTGCCTATCTAGGAAGGACATTCCCTCAGATTGATTAGCAAAAAATCGATTTGGGTTAAGCTTTGTGGCGAGAGGATAATATCGGGCATGTGCAGCTTTTCCAAACCTGGAAGGGGAGATGCATCATACTCTTCGTGTGGATCATGGGCTACAGTGGAATTTCTCTCGGCCTCCGAATCTCTCGAGTGAATTTCAGTAAGGTTTTCTTTGTTTTGTTCCCCTTGCACCATTTTTGGGACTTTTTTGGCAGGAACCGTTTCTCTTTGTCGATGTTCGATCTCTCTACGCTTGGCCTCTTGGCGTTCGACCTCTCGAACCCGCCTTTTGAAGGCAGGCTTCTTAGACTGAATTTCTTTTTCTTCCCGGATGAGAGATGAGCAGAAGATCCCTCGATCGAGTGAGTTACTTGTTCATCCTTCGATTTCTTCTCAACTAGGGGCACCGCATCCTAGGTCAGTGCTGTTGGTTTAGATCCTTCTTTTGCTGAGCCAATCATTCTACTTCGGTTAAGAAGAGAATAATGGTGCAAATTTTTATCGGTCGAACAGTTCCAAAACTGTCATCGCTTCTGTCTCAACTCGATGAGTTGCCTGCAACGTTCCTTAAACACTCCCTCCTCGGGCCTTGATGGCTCATCCCCTATAAAGAAAGATTATAGAAGTCAGCAAAAGAAAATTTAGTAGAAAGGATATCGAATGGCAAAGAGAAAATCCACCACATTGAAGCCAGTATCGAGCACACCCCGGTTGCTGCTTAATCCAAAACCAGTCTCGCTTAGGGTCACCCACTTTGCTCGGGATTTCTTCAATAATCTTCCAGCCCCGAACGGCCTCAAAGTAAAGCATAAAGGGGGGTTGTTTCTCATTGTGTCTAAAATTAAAAAGAAAGGCTAAGTCATCTAAGGACGGAGGATAACCCAGATATTTCATATACAGGTAATAGATCGACAACAAGTTGTTGTTGGCAATCGGGTGAAACTGCATCAGAGCCAAATTCATCCGACATAAGAAGTCTACAATGAAAAAGGGAAAAGGGGGGATGGCCCCTACATTGCACATTGGAAGAGAGATTGCGATGTGACCATCCGGGGGGTTATGAGGCCTACCGGTTTTCTCAGGGACAAGGACATCATTGAAAGAAATATTGTGTTTTTCTGTTAAGTGTTGTAGTCGTTTGAGAGTGATGTTGGACTTTTCTGCATTCGGAGGGCTCTCTTGAATTTCCGCGCCCAAAAGCATGTCGGGTGCTATAGGAATGGGTGTCGGTTCAGTTAGCTCGACCGCTATTGGGGGAACAAGTAGTGGATCCATCGACAGAGCGGGTCCCGACCGATCCAATGACCCAGAAGAACTATCCACTCTAATGGAAAAAGATACTCCTTCGCCCGGCCCTTGCTTATGGGTATCACGTGCTTTGACAATTGATGTGCAAGGTGATTATAGGGCTAAAAAAAAGAGGGGGGAGGAGAGAGAAAGTTAGAACTTTTTACAAGCACAACCCCGATAAAAGGAAAATCACAGATAACGCAACCCAAGTTGTACGAAAGTTGGCATCTTTTCACCGCCCACTCAAGCACTATTACGTGCCTTAGAATTCAAAGACACCCTAATACACAAAATGCTTGGAATGGGCGTGAAACCCTTCTTTCTTTTTTGCATCCACGATGCAGTCAAGATGGTGGACCCGACATCAACGAACCCTACCCAAAAAGTGGTGGTTGCACCTTGGACGGCCGCATTGCCGCTGGCTCCGGCGATTTAGCGCAGATGAACTCTGTCAGTGAGGTCAAATCAAACCTCAAAATGCGACGAGGGAAGGAAAGATCCCATGCAAGAATGGTGTTTCGACATGGGAAATCACTCATACCTGAAAAGATGACTTTGGGGGAAGATGATGTTTACCAATCGCCTTTCTTTTAAAGTAGCAAGTTAATCCTCGCAATAGTAAAAAGTAAAAAAGAAAAAGACAAAGGGGATTTTCCTTTTATAACGAGAAAGAGTGGCTATTCAGATTCACCTAGTAAGGCTGGGCCCAGCTAACGTAAAAATTAGTTGGGGAGTCAGAGACCAGCCGATAAGACGGAAGACAGAGAGGCACCATCATTATCTGAACTCGTCTGTAATTTCGAAGCGATTGATGGGACTCGGCCCAATTTACAAGGTCTATTAAATAAGTGAGTCAAGGAAACCCGGAGAACATGTGATGTGGAAGATTTCTCTCAAGACTCACGATAACAAAGTATGCTTCCCTTTATACGAACCATACTTTGGGTGGCAAAGTGTTGATGGTCCTTTTGGACCGCTCACCAAGGCATATTAATATAGCAGATTCGCATCCAAAGTATTCAAGTTGGATAAATCAATGAAGCCCGACATTTCAGTTCACCTCCCCTATTTGGCACGACCCAGAAGGAGCCTGATATGACCAAGCATGATCAGCTATGATATGTTCGGTTGAAGACCAAAAAGCTAGCCTAAAGGCTAGCTCGCTACAGATCATTTTCGTTCAAATCACCTAAGGCAGAGGAGTCACGTGCCAGCTCACACCAATGGTTTAAAATAGAATACCGATTCTTCAGCGGACACTGATTTGTTCAGCCACAACTATTCTTTTGGATCTGACGACACGTGTTGAAGACGACCAAGTATTGTACCACTTATAAATACCCCTTTTTCTTGTTCAGAAAGGGGGATTGAAGTTTATTGTGTATTTCTGAATCGCTCTTTTCCATGTTTTAATCATTCTGATTGATGGCTTAATCAATATATAAAGATTATAAAGCGGACGTAGGCTCATTAACGCCGAACCACTACAAATTTGTATGTGATCTCCTCCATTTTTAGTATTTCTTATAATTGTTAATCTTCATTCATTCTCTACACAATTCTTCTCTTTGAGTGTTATACCAGTTTTTGGTGTCAACAAGCATAACCGCACAACGGTGGGAAAACCGACCGTTTGTTTGAATCATTTGAAAACATAATTCAAGTTTTACAAAAATTTCAATCAAATATAACGATAGAAATATAAAAAAAATATTAGTTGCGCTACTAAAAATAAAAGTAAATATATTATGGGAAATGTCTAGTAGAGAATAACTAACAATTAAGACTAGAATTATTTTTTTTTTTTTTTTTTTTGAAAACTAAGTATAATTCTTTTTATACATGTACAACTATATAATAATTAAAAGGACAAACAATCAAGTATATAATTTGTGTAAAGTACTTGATATAACAGAGTATTTTACTATAAAGTTCTTGATCATTGATGAGTAGCCCTTCATAATCTGACCTCATGCTATATTAAAACTCAACGGTTTTCCAAATTCAATGGTTTTTTGGTTTTTTAGAAAATCTAAAGTCATTCTAAATTCATGGATCTTATTAGACTCGGTTAAGAGATGAAGGATAATCCAAAACATTGTCTACCACTAAAAAAGTGATTTTTGTAACAAGAAAACATCTATTCATATGAACCCATAAAATTCATCAAATACTAAGCAAATGTCTCACTTTGACCAAAAATGATCTTTAAATAAGCAGCTTCCACAAGTCTATTTAATAGAAAATATGACAACATAATGTATTTTTAAAACTTTAAATATCTCGTATTAACAATTTTGGACAACATAATGTATTTTTAAAACTTTATGTTTCTAGTTGTTTTCAAGGATGAGAAATCAACGGGAACAACAATACATAGGAAAATACACGCCTGATAGTAATAAATACAATTACTGACCACAACACAAGTAAGTACCCCCGTAACAAAAAAAAAAAAAAAACAGAAGGCTCTGAAAAAATGCTTCAAACTCCAAACCTTAATTGCCCAAACTCATGCAGAACCACCTACCCCAATCCTTACCCTTCTCTATCCTTCACCGTCTAAAACTACACCAGCCAACCATTTTCGCTCAGCACCGAAACATACTCATGAACACCCAATTTATCCTCTGCATGCGTATCATCTTCACTCTCGTTGAGCACCATTACCCCCAAAGTAGGGAGGCAGAGCATTTTCAACTTGTGCCCCTCCAACCCCTCCCTTTCCTTGTATCCCATCCTTACAACTCCCACAAATCAATCACCAATAATATGAGGTCTATCTGAAAAGTATAGTATAAAAATAATGTTACGGCTTAAGAAAAAAATCGCAAGATCAGAATGGGAAAAGACATGCACGTATTAATAGGAACAACAACATGTGTAGGTTATGATGAAAACATGTTATATAAACGACACATGAAATATTTACCAAAAGAAAACAGAAAATAGCAAAAGAAAATTCAAAATGCAGTTAAAAAGAAATTCCTTCCAAATAGTGTGTATAGAATCTAGTCTAACTTAATACGTAATCTGTAAATATGCTCATCTATTTACATGTAGGTGCTTAACATGCTATTCTAGAAAAACCAAAAGAAAAAAAAAAAGATTGCCAACTTTGGGCTCTCTAATGCATGGATTAAAATGAGGTTTCATAGTTATTTAAAAACACACGTGGCAACCATATACAAGCAAAAGTAGCTGGGCTTGGATGAAAATGTGCAAAAGAATAAGGGAGGAAAATGATAAAAATTGAATCCCTAGAACAAAGGCAAGGGAGCAATAAAGGAAAATTTCACAGGATGAATGAGTTTCAGGTTACATAGCAATTCATCCACCAACAATATACATAAAGGAGGGGACATGCAAATAACATACTCAAACTAGCAGTGATCGATTAAGCTAGGATAAATCTGACATTTCACTATGGCCAAACCACTTACCTCAAGGCAGCTACCTATAAGTTGATGGCTGCAATGTCAGCTAATTTGTAAATTTATCAATGCCTAGTGCAATGCATTCCGGAAAATATTAACTCATGATTCAATAGATTGAGGATCAAATTTTTGTTCCCTCCATTTATCTTTCTTACACTAATTAATGAACATGGGTAATTCTAATACTAAATCTATACAATAATATAATTGAATTTACTTTATAAATGTTGCGACTAGCCTCCAAAGTATGTTATTCAAAAAGTTATTCTTACCGTAAAAAAAAAAAGTGCAACTCATATTTTCCATATAAGCATGGTACATGCAAAAGTAACAATATCATTAAGAGCATCTCCAACAAGGTTCAGACCTTGAATATTACAACACGTAATATTCAGCTGAATATTACGTGTTGTTCCCAACAGATAAAAAAATTCCCATAGCGCTCCTATTTTATTGGCTCATGAGTTAAAAAATTAATTCTATTTGTCATGAGCCTATTTTATCGGCTCCTGAGTTAAAAAATTAATTTTTTTTGTCACGAGCCTATAAAATCGGCTCATGACAAATAAAATTAATTTGCCATTCACTGCTGTCGCGAGCTGATTAAATCGGCTCGCAACGAAGCGAGCCGATAAAATTGGCGCGCGGGGCATATTCCAAATTTAGAATATGCCCCGTAACATTTGCCTGAATATTCAAGGAGAGGATTTCTGTTAGGCACCGTTTTTTCTTCAATTCAGAATATATACCTTGAATCAAGCAACTGTTGGAGTTGCTCTAAATAGAGAACGCGTTTTTCCATTGCTTCTGCTTCTTGAATATCATCCCGTTACTTTTAATTCTTGCCCACTTCATGAAAATGACTTTTTTCTATCATTTTAGTGTGTGCTTACTGCCTAACTCGATCTATCAAGAAGAATACATCACGTGACAACCTTAACTAAGTACAAATGACATGTATAATTACAATTTTATTTTAAAAGATTGTCATATGCATGCATTATGACAATCGTCTTTACACTTGCAACTGATGTGCCATGATAAATGTTAACTACCTAATATGTTAGTGCTGCAGTTGAAATTTTAGGCAATTACTAACTTTAGTACTGTCATTAATGGACAACCAACATAGAGAACAAACTTTAGTACTGTTACTAACGGACAAACGTATATCTATATATAACATAAAATTTGGGCCTTAGGTTGAGCTTTAGGTGGAACCTAGAACACATTAATCAGTCGATCGTCAGTCACCGGAGCTATTAGGTAATTGTCATTGAACAATCGTACTAATTTTTTAATTAAGCCAAAGCTTTTATTCAACCTAATTAACATCATTTCCAATGTTGATTAAGAAAATTTAATATGGTAACTTTCAGTTACAATTTATTTTTTAGAGCAAGTTATACATAGGGACCCAAAACCCATATCCAGTAGAAATTGATAATATTGTCTATTTAGCATTCTCTTCTAATTGAATTAGCGAGCCATCCAAATGGAATGATAACATAATGCATAGTGAATACATGGAGATTTGAATCTAGTTATAGTTTGAGCTTTGTTGAGATATACACATAATAAATGAATTTACCCAAGTTAAGAGTTCATAAAGGTAATTCGGTATTCCTCTGTTAACATTTGTGATTTCTTTGCCAAAAGAAATCCAAAGAAATCATAATTCTGTAAGTCAAATAATAATATTACCTCATCATCCTCGCTTAATTTGACCATTCCTTTAGAGAAATGAGATCATGTGTTCATTCATATGGTAAATTGATGCGCTAATTCGTATCTCCTAGCCATACTATCTTTCTGAAAAATATGTATGAGATTCATCAACACTAATACTGTAATATAACAATTGTTTGGAAAAGAAAAAAACAAATCAAAGAAAAATTTACCTGCAAACGAAATCGGGACTACAAACTAAAAAAATTACCTACAAACAAAAAAAGTGAAATAATTAGAAGAAAATTTTACTGGCAACTGGCCAAAACTGCATTGCAAGTGCTAATTAGTCATGTGAGAACAAATGGAACATCATCTTCAAATTCAAAGTCAAACCGAATGCTAACCTGAAAATCAAATCGATTGAAGATGTAGCCTCGGGAAAACGAGTTGAATTCTGTTCATCCCAAAATGAAATCGTGAAGTTTGGAAAGTTGCAGAAACAGAAAATAACCAAATCGAAGAAAAATTTACCTGCAAACGAAATCGGGACTGCAAACGAATAAATTTACCTACAAACGAAAAAAACTAAAATAATAGAAAGAAAATTTTAACTGCGAATGAAATCGAAATCGGGACTGCAAATGAAAAGAAATTGAAATAATCAGAAGAAATTTACCTGCAACAAATCGATATACGTTGCAAATAAAAGGGAAATAGTCATAGCTGAAGGAGATATTATAAAGGTGGAAGGAGATATCGTAGATTACGAGAGGAAATAGGGTTACGGAAAAGAAACAGAAGAAAAGTTGCTTCGAGAAGAAATAGACAACGGGAAAAAGTATCGAAGGAGCCGCAATATTTTATGGGGATTGTTAACGTCTACTCCACTTTTGATAAGGGGAGAACATTTTCAAGGGGACTCCACCTTAAACAAAATTTGTTAAGGGAATTTTATTTACATCCACCGTTCCTATTAGTTCATCCACCCTAGATTGTAGGGTATCTACCTATTTTTATGGTATCTATAATTAATTAAAATTGATTAGTTCATCCACCAAAATTATTTTTTATTTTTACGGGTTTTTCCCCTCCTCCTTGCGTACAGTTTTTTTCTTTTAATCGAGAAGAACAATTAGTAATATACTTTCTGCTTATATGCCGTTCAAGTAAGAGTGAAGCTCAGTTCAATCAGGGTTTCTGCAGCCGCCATTTGAAATCCGCCAATGGGAGAAGGCCAGCTAGGTGCTATCGTCAGATCAAGAATAAACCCTACCCAAAATCATGTTTCTGTCGTGTTGTACCAAACCCAAAAATTAGAATTTACGATGTTGGGGCATGAGAAAGAAGGGCGTGGATGAGTTCCCTACTGTGTTTAACTTCTACGCTGGGAGAAGGAAAACGTGTTCATTGAAGCTCTTGAGGCAGCGCGTATTGCGTGGAACAAGTACTAAGTTTGCGCGCTTTCCACCTTAGGATGAGAGTGGATTCTTTTACATGTGCTGCATGTCAACAGAATGCTTCCTTGCACTGGTGATGATAGGCTCCAATAGGAATGAGAGGAGCTTTTGGAAACCGCAAGGTGTTTGTGCTAGGATTGCTAGTGGTCAGGTCCTTTTGTCTGTTCGTTGCAAGGAAAAGAATGATGCCCATACTCGTGAGACATAAAATATCATATTATGTCACGGCAAAGAATCACCCTAAATTTTAGGATCACTATCTAAATTTCAAAAATTGAAATATCCAAACGTATACTTTTCTATGATTATCTTTCTTCATTCTTCTACTAACTGAGTCTTAGATGCATATAAAAATAAAGAAAACAAACCCTTTCAAATTTACTTTATTTTCTTCTCATTATACTGTAATCTGAAGAAGAGTAAATCCAGATTTAAAATAGAAAAATTGAAGGTGGAGATGAGATACGAATTTGCAAATGATTTTTTTTTTTCCACCCATTCTATATGCAGCAGAGTTTTGTTTACAAATTTAGTTATTTTAAAAAATAACATCGTCAAGCAAAATCAATTTTTGACTTATTGAAAATTGAAGGAATTTTTTTAATTTGCTTCTTATATGTCTTTTGATTTAGGTTCAACAGGAATATGTCTGAAAAGAGTAGTTCTTCCAATATAAATGAGAGCATCAGTATTTTTAGTACAAAGGAAAGTGAACAGTGGTTAGAGTATTCAAGATTTATCAGTAATGAAACAGATGGAGGGTGGCTAAGTGCAGCAATAGAAGAAAAGGAGAACGCACACAACGACGACGTTATGGAGCATTGTGATAATAGTCCCAACAAATCAACTTTCAACACGGTAAATTTTAAAGTTTATTTTTTTTGATTAATTTAGATAGCTTTTTTTTCTGGCTTCCTCTTACGTTTACTTTGATATTTTATTATCTAGGAAAGTTCACTATTTTGCTCCAAAGATCAAGTGTTAGACTGGGATTGCACTTTTGCATTTCGAACTAATAAGGTATGATAATTTGGTAATTTTAACATTACAAAGATGATATAAAATTAATTAATTTTTCTTATGTAACTCAGGTTTTTAATTCACGTAATGAACTTACCGAATGGTGCAAAAATATTGGAAAGTCCTGTGGTGTAGTTGTTACAATTAAACAATGTGAAAATCCAAAAAATGGACGCAAAGGTCGAATATCTTATTGGTGTGAGAGAAGTGGATTTTATGTTGAAAAAAAGAAGACAATTGCTAATGAACAAGTGAAGGCAAAAAAGACAGAAACAAAAAAATGTGGATGTCATTTCTTATTAAAAGGTGTTAAACTGGAACTACTTGATCAATGGAGACTTGAAGTTGTATGTGGATTTCATAATCATCCAATGGAAATAAATATAAATTTTGAATGGCATTCATATGTTGGTAGACTTACCCCAAATGAAGAGGCCGAAGTAATAAAATTGAGCGCATGCGGTGTAAAACCAAGGGAAATGTTTCGTATTCTCAAAGAAATTAACCCAAATAATGCCTCTACGATTCAAACAATTTACAAATTTAAGGCTAAGCATCGAGTTATTGAGATGGAAGGAAGGACTTATATGCAACAGATGTTATATATGTTAGATGAAAACAAGTATATAGAATTTCACCGACGAGATGAAAGTACAGAAGAGGTATTAGATTTATTTTTTGCACATCCATATTCCATAACGCTTACTAAATGTTTTCCGCATGTGTTGATTATGGATTGCACATATAAAACTAATCGTCATCGTAGACCTTTATTAGAGATAGCAGGAGTTACGTCCACATGGAAAACATTCATAGTTGCACATGCTTTTCTTTATCGAGAAACGATTGACAACTACATATGGGCTTTGCAATGTTTAAATGAAATTCTTGGTTCAACCAATTTTGCTCCTTCTGTAATTATCATTGATCGAGAGATATCCTTAATGAATGACATTCATGCGATATTTCCTGCAGCCTCCCACTTATTATGTACATTTCATATATCAAAGAACGTTGAAGCAAAGGGGAAAAGGTACTTTAAAACAATAGGAGAATGGACTGATTTCATTCAACGGTTTCATACGTTAATTGATGAACCTACCGAGGAATCATTCAATGAAGCTTGGATAAATTTTAAAACTGAGAATGCTAACCTCAAGGATCTCATATTATATATCGAAGATAATTGGATTGTACCATGTAAAGAAAAATTTGTTGCTGCCTGGACAAACAATATGAGTCATTTTGGAAACCGTACAACCAATCGAGTAGAATCACAACATTCATCATTGAAGAGATATTTGGCTTCATCTCAAGGTAATTTGATCCAAAATTTGATTATGATCGACAGACTAGTAATAACACAACATGTGGCCATCAAAGCTTCTCTTCGTAAATCGTTAAGTACTAGTTTGCATGACCATCGTATAATATTTTTCAACAATCTAAGAGGATTTGTATCACATCATGCACTAGATCAAATTGGCGAGGAAATGAAAAGGTCCGAACATATTAGTTTAGATATTTCCAAATGTGGTTGCATAATTAAACGAACGCACGGTCTTCCTTGTGCACATGAAATCGTGCAGTTAAAACAAGAGAATAGGTTGATATCATTATCGTCTATCCATCCATTTTGGAGAAAACTTAATGATATTGTGAACGAGCCTGTTGCAAGTCCACTTGATCCTAATCCAGAAATCTCCACATTTTTATGTAAGTTTTATAATTCTACCGAGGAGCAGCAGCTAAAAATGTTGAAAGTGATAAAAGAGGTACGTGCGATCTATAATTTTTTATTTATTCATTGCTTCTTCATCATTAGCTTAAATCACTTGTACTTTTTTTTTTCTTCAGATTAACTATCCTGAAAGTACAAATATGGAACCACCAAAGAAAAATTCAAAGCTCAAAGGACGCCCCAAAAGAAAAGAAAACTTCACAAAAATCAATAGTACAAAGCGTGATAAATCCGCTTTTGAGTTTGCACAAACAATGGAGGAGTTACAAAAAAAACTCCAAAAAGGAAAAATACCCACTGGTAATGATGGCAAACAAAAGAAACAAAGGTACAGACTTACTAATTCAGATGATGAGTTGTCACCAACTGAATTTGCATTCAAGTATTTTAGTCCACCATTTAAAGAACATGTCTTTGAAAGTGTGGAAGATGTTCCACCAGACGGACACTGCGGATATCGTTGTTGTGCATGACTGTTGGGATTTGAGGACGATGATTCATGGAAAACCGTGCGACAAACCATGATAGATGAATTGCACTTGCACAAAGAACAACATTCAGACTTGTTAGGTGGTGTGAAGAGATACCACCAAGTTGAAGCGGCAATAGCATATTTTGGCCAATATGCAAGCAAAAAATATTGGTTGAGTTTTCCAAACATGGGCTGCTTGTTTGCAACGTCATTCAATTGTATACTTTGTGTATATTCTCCAGAACAAAGCATGACATATTTGCCTTTGAGAATGGGTCCAGAAGATGAGCATAGAGTAATTAATACCAATTGTTTTGATGGGTGGAAACCACTTTATGATAGTCCATTTGAAAGAAGAAGCACCATTACTGCATATTTATCCTGGTTGGGAGAAACTATGTTATCCAGATGCGCTAAAATGGTTTGATGTAGTTAAAAGTAGAATTCTCAAATGGGACACACTGATTGCTTTAAAATCTTCTTCATTCGGTAAAATATCCCCTAATTTCCCATGTTTTCTTACTCATCTGTCTATTTGAAATGTGCTAATTTCATTTTTTTTTTATTTAGAACAGAAGTATAATAAACGAAATGTAATTAAAATAGTATAATTTGATTCATGCAGTGAGGTCGAAGTAAAGGACGGAGCTCCAAAGGGTTCAGAGTACTGCAGCTTGTTGATGTTTATTTACCTTTTAGTTGGTTCATGAATAATGTTTGTCTAGTTTATATAAATGATTTGATATTAAATTATATATTTTTAGTTTTTGTGTTTGGAAGCAATATGACGTAATGCAGCTGGAGTGTTGACCTGAGTATCATGCGTTGATATTTTCAGTTTATGTCTAGTTTTTTTTTTGTTTTTTTTTAAATTTTTTTTATGTTTATTTACCTTTTCTTTTACGATGGGTGCCTTTAGCATCTAGGGTGGTGGGTTCCTTTTTCAATGGGGGGTTATTGATTACTCTAGTGGGTATGTTATGCATCTCTCATTGGGTGTTGCTGGGGTTACTGCTGCTTATTGGGTAACCTTTTTTTTTTTTACTGCTCATGTATATTTCTAAGGTGCGTATCATGAAATCCTCAAATTTATAACTTGTATTTTCAGTAATAGTTAGTAATGTGATTTGTCTGGTTTATCAGGCTTGTGATACCACTGAGAATGTATGAGGAACAGCTGATGATCGGGGATGATACGGTGCATGGAGAAGAGGCTTATGCATTGTGGGGCGGTGGAGAGAAATTTGATATTACTAAGCATGGGTGGACCCCTGATGACACACATCATGATAGGGTGCCTAGTGGAGTTACACATAATGTTTGAGGCTTACATGAAAAATGAAATTGCTGGTGAAAAATGATTTCCAAGTAACATGCGTTGAGAGACAGTATTGTGTAGTTTACGAAATCATGACTGGTTTCAGGAGGAATTTGTAAAAAATTACAGTGATTGTTCCAACTTTTGAATTTATATTATGTATCATATCACATTCACTAATTATACCCAAAAGTTGATGCAAATACTTATTCCGTCAGGGGTACTAGATTGGATGTGTTGTGCAATAAAATGATGAAATATGCATGGACAAACTGATCATACTTCTGCATGTTGTGCATGCCATTATTCTTGTTTCATTAACCATAATTTGGTATTTTTACTCATTTGCATGAGAAGCAAAACTGTTAAATGTAAGAAAAAGACATCATGCCCTATGATATTCCTCGATTCATGTTAGGCCTTGTACATCTGAGGACAAATTTAGTTTCAGGCCTCCAAAGATAACTTGTTTCAAGTTTAAGATTCGTTTCAATATGATACCAGATGTAAATTTCTGGTGCAACTATAGTTAACCTAACGGGTTTGATTCTGAAAATAGCATATATAAAAATGATTTGTTTGTCTTATTTCAACAGCAAAAGCTTTTACGCCATATTTTCCTAAGCAAGACACAAATATGGTAACTGTAAGTGGACAAGTATGGTTTAAGCCCATGTAAAGAGGTTCAACACCCACAACATATAGTACACGCCAACCCTCACAGCAATGTATTCGTATTCTAGTTGCTGTATATGTGCTCTGTCTTATTGTTGCTCGATTTACCTGTAACACTCGTATCTGACTTCAGTTTTTTTTTTTCCATTCAAGACCACATAAGGAATTCCTGTATGAACTGTAACACAGTTATCAACGTATCAAATTAACTTATTCTCGCCAAATATGACTCACAGGCAACAGGTAATATAATACTCAAAACCTTTCCTCACTACTTACTGGCTTGATAATCTTCAAGAATTTAAACTCTCTTTTTTATACCATACTAAAGTCCGGTTGCAAATAGCCCTATGTGTTGAAGTTTTGAAATCAGGAACAATAACTACACAACTTATCAAACATACATATCATCTGTTTACTATGTTTTTCCAATATGATCGCTTTGAATGTGACAAGGTACCACTACCTATCACCACCTAAAGATAACTTCACTGCCTGGCTTTGTAACCACATTTTTTCATTTATCCTAAACATGCGATTTAACCATGAGATTAGCATTTTACCTTATACTGAAAACTCGAAATATGCAGAAATGAGAGTTCGTGCAACAGAAAAACAGTAACAAAACAGTTCCCAAACAATCATATTTAATGAAAATGCGAAGTCGAGACTTAAAAACAGTGTAATCGTAAGTCGAAACTTACAATTGCAGCGACAATGTGAAGAGGGGTGCTTGGTCAGAGCGATGTTCTGGAATCGTCAGACAGTTGCGGTCTCGGGTGGTCGGCTTTGGCAGTAGAGGGTGGATCTTGCCAGTAAGGAGGCGGAGGAGGTGGAAATTGGTATAGTGTTCTAGAAAAGATTTTTTTGATTCTTTTCATATTCAGCCTTTTGTACATATAAACTTCGAAAATGTGGATGTACAAATTAATACATGTGCATTTTCAAAGTGAACAAGTATAGTTAAAAAAAAAGTTGTAATTGAACAAGTACAGGAACTCTTTATGCATGTTGCTTAATATTAGGGAAAGTGGTTTTCCTTTTTACTTTTAAGACAAGCCATACCGCTGGTTAGACAGTATTTGCAGCAAAATATTGTAATTGAACTTAGCTTCTTCATCTTTTTTTTTTTTAAGACAACAGGCTAAATTCACAAGTTCAAAACATTTTGTAGCAGTGCAAAATGAACAAACTGAAACTTTAAGTTCCATGCCAACAATTTCACATACAACTTCATAATAACACAAGACCATAAAAGCATAATCTGATAGGCAAAACAAATTTGGTGATAGAACTGCTAAAAATAAAACTAATTAGCTCCAACAGCATGAATGAAAGCCCTTCCTGGATGATGGTTGGCAAGAGGGCCATGACATCCCAGTAGCTTCGCATTAACACGCCCTGCCTCAAGAGCTTCACTGGACACGTTTTCCTTCTCCCATCTTACACCATGAACGCAGCATGGGAACTCATCCATGCCCTTCTTTTTCATGCCAACTTTGTAAATTCGACTTTTGGGTCTGGTACACCACGCAGAAACGGGATTTTGGGTAGGGTTTATTGTTGATCTCACAATAGCACCTAGCTGGCCTTCTCCCCATGGCGGCTATCAAATGGCGGCTGCAGGAACCTTGATTGAACTGATCTTCTTTTTTACTTGGACGGCATATAAGCTTCTTAGGGTACTCTGATATGTGCAGCTGCAGGAACCCTGATTGAACTGAGCTTCACTCTTACCTGAACGGCATATAAGCAGAAAGTATATTACTAATTGTTCTTCTCGATTAAAAGAAAAAAACTGTACGCAAGGAGGAGGGAAAAACCCGTAAAAATAAAAAATAATTTTGGTGGATGAACTAATCAATTTTAATTAATTATAGATGCCATGAAAATAGGTAGATATCCTACAATCTAGGGTGGATGAACTAACAGGAACGGTGGATGTAAATAAAATTTGGTTTTTTATTTTAAAATAAGCATGGACTAAACTGCCCCCCGTAACCTTAATTAATTAGACATGCGGTGATTAAGTATAATTTAATTTTTTAATTACTTGTCATAATTCCAGACTGAGTTTTGGATGGCTAATTATATTTATACACCAAAAAATACTGAACATACACCAAGAAATGTATTAAATTACTACACACCAAATATTTCTTTACATACACCGTGCCTTTTACTATGTTACCCTTTTTCTATCATCTTTCTCCCCTCTTTCAAACCTAAAACGCATATACCCAAAATTAGAAATTCATTACACCAAATTGAGTAAAATATAAAAAATTAAATTTTAGTTCTTGCAATAATATTGCAGCCATTTTAAAAATTTCAAGAATTTATTGATTACAATAAACCTGCTCAAACTTTAGAAAAAGAACTTCAACACATTTAAATTATAATAACAATTATTTTTGAATCATGTTTTAACTGAAATTTTATGCTTCATGATGAAGTAGTTTGTTGATAGTTGAATTAAAATATCTGATTTGCATCAAATTTTACTGCGCTGAAGGTTAATCTGATTATTATATGCAAAAGTTTAAAATAATTAACTTGGAGAAATGGGTATTTTAGTAATATATTTTTAAAAAAGTAATGGTGTATATTAAGTGATTTTTGGTGTATGAATAGAATTTTCCATTTTGGATATGTTTGATATTGACTTTCTTTGGATACTTGCCTGCAGGAATCATCTACGTTATTTATATCATCACCAAATAGAAAGCGCATGCAACTGTAATTAACATTTTTTATTTTTTTCATTATTTATTTATATATATGAGTGACAAATACATGATTTAAACTGGAATACTGAGATTATATGAACTTTGTTTGAATCAGGGGAGTTGAAAGAGGTGGATCTTTGTCTGATTGTTATTTCCTTTTATTTTCCTTTTTAGTTGAATTATAGAAGGTCACTATATATTGTTTCTAAATTTATTTTGCAATTTGCAGAGTTGATTATTTATGTATCTTATTAGACTAAGAAGTGTTAATAAGCGTCTCCTTATGCTTAAGCGTTTGAATTCATGCAAGTGTGGTCTGACTTATGCTTAAGTGTTTAAATTTATATATTTATGTGCAGGTATGCATTAATTTTGCTCTGTTAGGAGGGCTTATGTGTTATGTATTTGTATGTATATGGGTAATGCTGGTGTGAGTTTTTGTGTATGTATATATGCAGGTATAAGAGGATTATAGGGATAGTATTGAAATTTTTAATTATATGGTTAAGGGGGGGCTAACTTGTTTTGTCCCCCCTTAACAATTCATCAAAAATTAGAAAATTGTCCCTCCCTTAACAAAAAATGGAGTCCCTTTAACAATCCCCTATTTTATTGGCTTTTCAGAAATTGATTTAACAAACTCCCTAGCTGTCGGTCTGATTAAACCCATTAATTATAATTAAATTTCAAATTATTTTTTTAAAATTAAATGATTCCATATAGATTTAATTGCAATGATCATTAGTATTCAATTCTAAAACTTACCTACATTACATATGGGGACAATTAAGGACAAAGACAAAATTAAAGCAAAACGATAACCTATATCCTTTTATTTAACATGGTAAAAGCAATAATCAATGATAGGATTAATATTTACACATGGTAGATAGTGCTATCAATGTCAACCATATATATACATAATGCATAAGTGTATAATACTATCCCTACTATAAATTTGTTTAAATGAAAATCAAACTGAAAAAATAAATCTGTTTCACAGTTACATGCATTAATTATTTACAATGAACATAAATGTTTTATGTTCATATATGTGAAAGTTTTATTGACCAAACCAAAATGAATTCTCACTAATTAATTGTTTCCAATTTACAGATTTTATTCACTACACTTCAATTAAAAAGACTATTTTCAAACATTTATGTTATAAACACTAATGTTGTTGATAACAATGTGAATGCATCCTCCCCCCCAAGCTGCTAAACAAAAATCCAAGAAAGACCACCCTTTATTTTGCCCACTTGATACCCCCGCTACCTACAAACCTTCGCTAAGCCTATATGATTTTATGGAAGTTTTTTCTAGCTCTCTGTTATCAGCTACACAAGCAGGTTAAAAAGAGTTAAATGCCCCTGTCACTAAGAGCAAAATATTGTACTGATGAAGGGCCAACTTTTCAACAATAACTAACTAGATGGTGATGTGCAAATTCTAAGTCATATTGGCTCTAGTGATGGAACGCTTGTTTTGGTGAGTGTGGTTAGTAGTGAATGTGGACCATGAAATACCTCATTGTTAGGATATTTTTTCTTGGTTTTTGTAATTTGTTACATTCATGTTAGACTGTACTACCCTTGTTTGGAGTCATTGCCCTCCCTGCGTGGAGGTAGGGGTGAGCAATATCCGGTTCAAACCGAATTAACCGACCAAACCAGTTCATTTCGGTCGGTTTGGTTCGGTTCTAAAACTTAATCGGTTTGAATCCGGTTTGCAAAATAATTTATTTTGGTTATCGGTTTAACCGAATTAACCAAAATTTTAAATTATTATCTAATTTTAAGGTATTGTAGTGCTTTAAATAATTAGTTAAGTTATGTAATACAAAGACATTTGTTGCAAATAGATCAAATCTTATCATAAACATAAAATTTACTATACAATTTTCCCTAAACATGAATTTATGTTTTACTTTTAGTGAATCCATCATTTGAATAATAATACATCTTTCAAGTTCAGTTAAATCGGTTACTGACCGAATTAACCAAAATTAATTCAGTTCGGTTCGGTTTGGAAAATTTTCAGTTTCATTTCGGTTTAAGTTTTTTTAGCTCTAAACAAACCGAACCAACCGAACGCTCACCTGAGGTTATTTGCTTTATGTAGTAAATTGAAAAATTGTACATCTCCTGTGGTTCTTGTATTTATTATTGATATAATAAAGTGTTACTATGATCATTTAAAAAAATGATAGTAAAAGTAACTCACTTATGCTTACTGGGTCAGTCACTTCTTTACTTCCCTGCATCTTGTTTTATTTGTAATTGGGATAATCCTATATAAAAATATTTCACGGCTATTATAAATAGCTATTCAAGTCTGTACATTAAATCATCTTGTATCAAAACATTTCTTTTTGCAATAACAAAAGCATTTCTTTGCATTTCGTTTCCACATCAAAATCCAACTTGGTATCAGAGCATAATATTGTGTTTAACAGCATTAGTTGCTCGATTCTTATTAAATCTAATCTCTGATAATCAGAGATTAGCATCCATCAGAGAGGTGTCATCATTTGGACCCTCTCATCAAAATTTTAACCTTGTCATTTGAGAGTTGTTGGCTGCAAAAAAAGAACTGTGCCTCGCCTAGGGTTGTTCCTGACTGCATCTGTTCTCCCATTGAAGCTTTTGTGATAAAAGCACCTGAATCTTCAAGAAAACCAATCAAGAAAATAAAGAAACGGTTTCAGTTGATCAGAGAGCCGTTTAGAAAGACTTGTCAGTATTCTAATATGATATTCATCAAGATTCTTGTTATAAATTCTCATCATTCAAGTCTTTAAGGTTGCTTCAGTGATCAAACAAAGAGTTCCTTTAAAATCCCAATTCAAAGGCTTTCTGTGTTTAGAGTTCTTACACTTGTTTGATTGATCTGCGCTTGAATTCTATCATGGCTAGACCAGATGATGCAAACAATACCAATGTGTCTGGTGCCAGAGTCTCAACTGCACAGAGTCAACCTCCTGATCCCATCCAAGATTTGATGAAGTTAATCATCAAACCACAAAGCCAGCTTATTTCAATCCAGCTTGATGAATCAAACTATCTTATATGGAAATTACAGGTAGAAACAGCTGTTAGGGGTTATGGTCTTGATGATTACATTTATGGAACAAAGATTATTCCACCAAGATTTATTCGTGACAATGAAGATAAACTTGTACAAAATCCTGAATTCTTGTCTTATCAAAGAAGATAGTCTTATCTATGCATGGATGATGTCATCCATTGGAGTAACTATTTTTCCTCAGTTAATTGGTGTTAAAACTGCAAACGAAGTTTGATCCACTATTGAAAGAAATTTCTCTGCTCAATCATCTGCTCGAATAATGCATTTTAGAAGACAATTCCATAGTATTAAAAAAGGAGATTCAACTATGAATGAATATTGGCTAAAGGTAAAGAACATTTGTGATCAGTTAAATTCTACAGGGCAAAAAATTCCTGAGTCTGAGCATGTATTATCAATTGTAAGTGGTTTAGACGATGAAAATTAAGAAGCTGTATCAGCAATTATTTTGTCTATGGATCCTACACCAAGTTTACAATATGTGCATTCAACCTTATTGGCTCATGAAGGCAGAATTGATCATAAAAAGAATATCAATTCTGATTTGTCAATCAATTTTACTGCCTATGGAAGGGGTAAAAATCAAGACAATTTTCAAAGAAATCAAAATCAGCCTAATTTTCAGAGAGGGTGGTCAATCAAATCGAGGCAGAGGCAGAAGAAGAAATAATAACACCAGAATTATATGCCAAATTTGTGACAAATTTGATCACAGTGCAAACAAGTGCTATTTTAGATATAATTCCGGTGTTAACCTAGGTCAAACTAGCAATAATTCCAGTGTCAACGTGGTGAATGTGCAGAAAGACAGCAAAAAAATCAGATAGAAAATACTAATGCAGATTCAACTTCTACTGATGATTGCTAGTATCCAGATTCAGGGGTTACTAACCATGTAACCAACAATTTAAACAATCTATACTTGAGAAACAAGGAATACAAAGGTACACAGAATCTTTTAGGTGATAATGGCAAGATAGCACATATTACACACATTGGAAATGCAAGTTTAAAAGGACTCAAAGAACTTATTTTAAAAATTTACTAAGGGTTCTATCAATTAAAAAGAATTTAATGAGTATTTCCCAAATTGCAAAAGACAATAATGTATATTTTGAGTTTTATCCAAATTCTTGCATTGTCAAAGATATTCTGACACAAGAAATTATTTTGCGGGGTAACGAGTTTAAGGGGTTATACAGATTTGATGTTGCAAATCTTAGAAACACTAGTTGTTTTGATAAAGAATGTTTAGTGACCCTTGTAAATGATTCTGAGTGTAGTAGACAATTTGATTTGTAGCATTGCAAGTTAGGACATCCAAGTGTTAAGATTGTTAAACAAATTATGAGTGATAATATTACTGATTCATATATTTGTTCTTCTTGTCAACTAGGAAAGTCTCATAAACTTGCATTCTAAATTCACACACAAATTATTCTAGACCACTTGAATTAGTGGCAGTTGACTTATAGGGACCTGCATCTACCAGTTTTGTATATGGTTTCAAGTACTACATTTCATTTATAGGTGCATACTCTAGAATTACTTGGATATATATGCTAAAATCTAAAACTGAAGTGAGCAATGTGGTGATATAGTACATTAATAAAGTTGAAAATATGACTGGTCATCATGTGAATACTTTTCAAATTGATGGTGGAAGAGAATTCTTACCATTAAAATTATTTTCTGGAAAAAAGGGTATCAATCATAGAACCACATGCCCATACACTTCAGAACAAAATGGTTTAATAGAAAGAAAACACAAACATATTGTTGAGACTTGTTTAACTTAGCTTGCACAAGCTTCAATGCCCTTAAAATATTGGCCTGAAGCTTTTGATATTACTATGCATTTGATAAACTTATTACCAACAAAAGTTTTGAAGTTTAAATGTCCATAGGAAGTCTTGTTTAAAGTTAAACCGGATTATCATCATTTTAAAAAAATTGGATGTCGGTGTTTTCCTTGTTTAAGACCATACAACACACAAATTAGATTTTAAGTCGACCCCTTGTACTTTTCTAGGCAAAAGGGTTTTGAATGTCTAGATAAAACCGACAAAATATATATTTCTAGACATGTAAAGTTTAATGAGCAGATATATCCATTCAGTAATGATAAAAGTAAAGCAACTGAAAAAGGTGTTGAGCCTAGAATGGTTATACCTGATTTACATGAAGAAATTCAAGTGATGGTGCCACTTCAACAAGCTACAAAGGACACCACCACAAGCTCTCAACTCACAGTGCCTTCTAGAAGGGTAGGTTAAGAGCATCTAGCTGATGACAACTCAAACATTCAAAGTCAATCATTTCATGAAAGTATTGAAAGTAGTAGCCAATCATCTGTCAGAGAACAATCTGAGAAAATCAGTCATGACATTGCTAATAGAGATAATCTCAACCAGCATCCAATGTTAACTAGAGCAAAATGTGGTATTTATAAACCCAAAACTATTAATACTGTTGTGTTACAAGATGAACCAGCTTCTTTCCATAAAGCAATTCAATGTGATAATTGGAAACAAGCTATGAAAGAGGAATATGATGCATTAATCAGGAAGGGAACTTGGTCACTGGTTGAAAAACCAGAAAATAAGAATATAATTGGTTGCAGATGGGTTTATAAGCTAAATAAAAATTCTGATGGTTCAATTTCTAAATACAAGGCTAGATTACTTGTTAAAGGCTATTCACAACAGTATGGTTTTTATTTTAATGAAACTTTTTCACCTGTTGTGAAACCCTCATCTATCAGAATAATATTAAAAATAACCTTATTTAGAAATTGGAACATCAGACAATTAGATGTTAATAATGCCTTTCTTAATGGTGATTTGCAGAAATAAATTTTTATACAACAACCTGAAGGTTTCAGTCAAGGCAGCTATTCTAAATTGGTGTGCAAACTCAAAAAGCTATTTATGGACTGAAGCAGGCACCTAGGGTTAGGTTTAGAAAGCTGAAGTCAACTCTAGTCAACTATGGCAACAATTCTACTAAATCTGATAACTCAGTATTTATAAAGTTTTTTTGGGACTGATACAACATATGTACTAATTTATGTTGATGACTTCATTATTACAGGAAGCAGCAAATCTGAAATTGAAAATATCACAAAAAGACTGAATGCTGAATTCTCAATTAAAGTCTTGGGTGACTTAAGCTACTTCCTGGATGTTGAAGTTAAAAGATCAAAATCAGAAATTCATCTTAGCTAGAGAAAATACATTTCAGAAATTCTTCAAAGAGCAAAAATGGATAAAGCAAACCCTCTTCCAACTCCAATGATCACAAACAATCAACTCTCAAAACATAAAGGAGAAACATTTCAAGATGCAAAATTTTATAGAAGTATCATTGGAGCTCTAAAGTATGCTACCATTACAAGGCTAGATATTTTTTACAGTGTCAACAAAGCAAGTCAATATATGTAGAGTCCTTTAGATACACATTGGGTTGCAGTCAAAAGAATGATCAGATATCTAAAGTGAACACTTGATTGTAGTCTTATATTTAAAGCAAGCAACACACTGAATATAAATGCATATGCAGATGCTAATTGGGGAACATATATTGATGATAGGAAATCAACATCTGGGTATTGTATCTTTCTAGGCAAAAACCCTGTTTAATGGAGTGCTAAAAAACAGAGTATAGTTTCTAGATCTAGTACTGAAGCAGAATTTAGATGTGTTGCAAGTGCAGCAGTAGAAGTTTTATGGATAGAATATCTATTAAGTGAACTTAAAGTCAAATCAAAGAAAAAGGCTATAATTTGGTGTGATAATGTTAGTGTTATTTATCTAACATCTAATCCAGTTCTACATTCTTAAACGGAGCACATAGAACTAGATTTGTATTTCATAAGAGAACAATTGATTCGAGAGAAGTTAAGGGTATACCATTGCAACATGAAAGAGCTAATGTACTTACAAAACCTCTTTCCAGACCCAATTTCGTCAGATTGAAGGAAGAATTCAATGTTGATTCAACAGATTTGAGCCAAAGATCCACCAGAATAGTGTATATTCCAGGATGAAGCTAAATCAACGTATTCAAAGTCAGATTTGGCCTACGCAGCTAGGGTGTTGACAAATTCGAAGCTCAATTCTGTTCAAAGTCTCAAATTTTATCTACCTCAGCAAATTTCACTCATAACCAAGCTTGAGAGCTCAAAGTTTACATGGATTTACCTGACTGGAAGATTTCGTCTTGAAGAAGATTGAAGTTGCCGCCATTTCTTTGTTTTTCTGTTTCAAAACCTAATTAGGGATATGTTATACCTAGTTACAGTTTCAGGGGGAGTAAAAGTAAATCACTTACGCTTATTGGGTCGGTTACTTACTTCCCCTCATCTTCTTTTATTTGTAATTGGGCTAAGCCTATACAAAAACATTTCACGACTATTATAAATAGTTGTTCAAGTCTGTACATTAATTCATCTGGTATTAAAACATTTCTTTTTGCAATAACAAATGAATTTCTTTACATTTCATTTCCACATCAAAATCCAACTCTGATCGGCCTTACCAAAAATATTTGAAAAACTAAAATTATTAATTAAGTCACAATATGCAAGAATGCTTTCACATAGGAAATTTAATATTGGACGCTTAATAAAAGTTGGCACTATCTGGAAAAATGCAAGTGCTTTCAAATCTCAGGATAAGAATTAAAAACACATACTATTTACATTTTTACCTACCAATTATTAAAGGGGTTGATCTAAAGTTGGAAAAAAATAGATTTTCCAAATAAACGAAATGAATACTTTTTGTTCATGTTCAACTCATAATAACATGCTTATTTTTTATTACCTTTATTCAAAGTCGTTATTTAAATCAGTATTTTAAATGGTTAAGAAAATGTGGGTCGAAAAAAATAAGATACCAGTAGCCTAATGTCTATCTTAGCCGACTTAACTGACGTTAATTTTCCCATTATCACCATTGGTCATTGGCCTTCTATATAGGCTAATAATGGATAGTGAGGTTACAAGGGTGTATGTTATGGACTACAGTAATGGACAGGCATGCAAGGGTTACTCGATGGTAGATTTGCGACTGAATGGCGACTTGGACTGTATATGTTAGCATAGTTTCATCATCATGGACTAGTGTTATTAGTAGCTAGGTTATAGAGGATGATGCCTTTGTACACATGAAGCCCTTCCACAATGATTTACTACAGCCAATAGGAACGTAAGGGGGAGGGGCTTACTGGTGGTGCACTATTTATAGCCTCTTTTATGAGCATATTTCCATATTTCTTTTGCTTACATAAAATTAGTGTGGTGCTAAGGGCATCCCAATATGTTCTTCCTAATACCGCGACTAAAAAATACCACAAGAATTAATATTACACTCTTCTTAATACCACACACTTAAAAAATAGGGGCTACCACACAGTTTTTACTCTATTTCTATTTCGCTCCATATTCGTTCGTCCTCATTTGTAAAATCGATCAATGAGTTAAACCCTATATCTATAATCGATCAATGAATTCAACGCCTGTAACAACAAGGGATTTCGCTCGATCCGAATCGATCGCTAAACCGACCAAGACCGTTCGAAACCCCTGATTGTTTTGAGAACACGACAAATCGGAATGCATACAGAAGAATATTTCATTGTATATTACAACAATTCCATCAGAATACAAGGATATAATAGAGTATGAATAAATTATATACATTTGATAAACATCAGAGATTTAAATACATTACTGCAGCGGAAAAAATAATACAAAACATAACTGAAAGACATACACGGATACAGAGCTTTTCAAATATCACTTCAGCTATAAACCAGGATCCTGTAAGAATAAATCTGTAAAACCAAAACTACTAGCTGCCCGCGCGGAAAATAGGGGCATCCAGAGTTTAGGTTAAAACAATAAACTCCAGGTTAGTCATGTGACCGGTGTGAGAACTAAAACAGATATTAATCTTTATTTTTAAAGTTAGGTAAATCAAGGGACCATGCCATATAACACGGAACAGGTTTCCTCCCGAGAATACTAGTGCATAAAACAACAGCGCAATGCTAAATAAAGAACAATGAAGCTATTATATGACCCAGGTCCCATCACACAATGCAACACAAGCCGGAGGATAGGGTTTACCTTATAATAGCCAAAGAATGCTTGATACACTAAATCTCATCTTTTATTATTACTATAAGTGCATAGTGTCAAAACAATTTCAATCATAAGTATCAATCATAGATGACATGGGTACCATATATCATGTCACTAATACTAGGCTCTACAATTAAAATCGTAAAGTGTCATATTGGAAGTTGGATTTCCATCTATGAACCGAGGCAAAAGATAGTCCTCACCGATTCGAGACTCTCTAGCCCGAGCCTCAGGATCAGAGCTCGAGTGACCCTTGGATCATCAGGGCCGGTCCACGATGTGGATTATAATGCCTGAACACTGCGTTTCCCTGCCCTTTGGGGCGTAAATGAGCCAAATGACTCCATCGGCTCAACGTAGTCACCGATATATCCGAGAAGCCTCGCAATCCAACAACTACACAGGTGAAAATAATATAAATGTCAGGGCTAGTAGGTCACTGACACCACCCTAGCTAGAAGGAAATGCATGCCCTCTCTGATGTCCTCTCCCGTTTCTGGTTCACAACCGGGGTGTGAGGCTCGCGAATTAACGCTACACAAAGCTATGCCACACAGGCGGTGCTTTGATCATCAACCATAAGACTTTGCTTTTCAACAAAAGCCTTGATCATTTGCATCTTAGCATGCCACACAGGCAAACCACTCCATGCAACCGATATCCATCAATCACACAGAATGATATCCAATGTCAGACACACGGTCCATTTACAAGCCCGTTCTGGGTCTGAACAAAATCGGAGGCACCTTGTACCTCGCATATCCATCGATCTTCAAGTACGTCTGGACGATCACCAACTGATTCCCTTCTCTTGGGTGTACAGCCCAATCAATATCATCAGTAATTATCCAAACGATGTGAAGACCTCCAGTCTTCAATCACCGTCTTCATCCACGACACATTGTCGAATCAGTTATTCAGAATGGGATAAACCCGGTCTTTCTGAATAACTCGTGTATATAATCAACAAGTGTTACACAAACACAACATACGCCTCATTCCAATTCAGAATATTCTTATACTTTGGGAAAGGTTCCCATTAATTTTATCAAAGATAAATTCTTTAAATTTATTCTTTAATCTTCTTTTGAATATCAATTCAAACCAAATTATGGTTTATCCAAACTAGTCGAGATTAGCGAACCTTACCGAAGTAATCACTTGTTAAATTTCCCAACCCCAACATATTCATTCCATGAAGTAAAACTGGTCATACTTCATATCTAACACCACGGTGTTATAGGTGAATTCAATTACCATTTCACGTTCAGATCTAATCAAAGATTTAACTATCGCCTGGAGCAAAACTGGTGATACTCCATTCTCGATCATTTCAATCTAATTAAAGATTCATTAAAACTCCATTTGGTTTTAATCTTCCCAAAAATAAATATTAATGATTGTTTAACTTGGGAAATCATATCCTGCCCTTAACTGGGTTAAAGAACCAATGTAACAACCCGGAAATCTGAGCCAATTTAAAATTTTTATTTTGGCAATTTTGATGAATTTTAAATATTTAAAATGAATTATTTTAAATAATGACGACGAGAAATTTATTTTGAATAGAAATAGAAGTATATATTTATATAGATCGTCGTTAGAGTATAAATATTTTATTATAATTATAAAAGGAACCGAAAATGGCGTGGTAGTTTGAAAATTCGATTTCAAAGTTCAAATGAATGTACAGGATTCAAAATAAACCGGATTTTAGCGAAACCAAAAATATTAGAATCTAATTGAGAATATCTTTCCAAGGAATCCGAAAATTTGAAATTTCATAGCGGGAATAAAAATTTATGTCCAATTGAAAATTCAGAATAGTCGCTATGGAATTCTAGCCCTTAAAAATGGAAATTTTGCAAACGACCTCGGTTTTCGACGAAACCATTTTTTTTGGATCCGTGATGTCAAGTTGTTGGTAGGTTTCAAAATTCATAAGCTTCTGAATCAATATGTGAGCGTGGCAAAGGAAAACGCGTTTGACCAGTTTTAGTTGATTTTAATCGACTGGAAAATGGCCATTTTTCAAACGGTCTCAACATTTGACGAAATTAGTTTTGTTAGGACCGTATCGTCAGTACGAAGCTAGAAATAATTTTCCTGGAATTTTTAGAGTCCGCATGTGACCCCGGTAAATTGAAATGTACGTTCAAATCGAATATATATAGATTTATATTTTGAATTTAACGGAAACTGGTCGAAACAGTTGAATCAGCTTGCGGGACATATTCCATTGTGTTCGGAATAGGGGTAATTAGCTAGGGACGGCAGTCGTTGGGTTTGATTTGGAGTTCTAAAGAAAATCACACTTTGAAATGAAAATTGGAAATTAAATAAATATTATATAATATATTATATAGGCCCACCCTTCAGAACCCTAGCCCCATTCACAAATTCCCGTTGTCCTCCTTTTTAACCACCGCCATCGCCTTCTCCAGGCCACCGTCTCCCACCACGGGCGCTTCCGACCTCCCTAGACCGGCGCCGCCCGTCCCCGACCCCCTCCTCCTTCCCTCGACAATCTCCTTCTCCAATCCCCGCGAGCCCACCCAAATCCGCCCCAATCAGCCGCCAGCCACCTCCTGCCGCCATTGCACCCACAACTGCACCTCCTCCGACCCTCCACTAAGCTCCGGCGTTGAGAACAACACCCCCCTCTCCTCAGTTCAGTAGCAAACCTCCTCCAGCCACCCCCTTCGCGTTTAAACCCTCCACAACCCAAACAACAACGCCTTCTCCACCTCAAGCGAGCGTGCAAAACCCCCTTCCCTTCGCTGAAACCAATGTGAGCATTTTATTTCAGTTTTTATTTATTTAAATATATGAAGATGTGGGTTTTAATTGTATAAAATATATAGTTTTTAATTTTATAAAGCTATGAATTTTATATAGGAACTAGATTTATAAAGATCGAATTTTTATAATAGGAAAGATCGAATTTTTGAAATAGTAAAAATATGATTTTTATATTATAGAAAGATTAAAAATATGATTTTTATATTGTAGAAAGATTAAAAGTATGATTTTTATATTATAGAAAGGTTAAAAATATAATTTCTATGTATGTAGAGAAGTAAAAATATAATTTTTATTATATTACGAGCAAGATAAAAAATATAATTTTTATAATGGAAGTAGCGGTGTAAAGGAGTGATTTTTATATATGTAGTGAATACAGATGACAAGAGTAACAAAAGGCGAGCATGACGAAGATTTCCTACATATTAAGAGTCACAGTGTATTGGTTTAGCTAATCGGTGAGAACTTCTCACTTTTAATTTATTTTCTAGTTGAAATATATACTAGGATGCAGACGGTGCTTAGTAGCACCTGACGCCGGTTGTCCACGGACCATGGATGACTTGTTTGTTTAATTGATGTGTTGCAAAAGTTGATTATGTGATTGGAATGGAATAAAATATTTTATAGTTAAAAATATAATTTTTAACGTGTATATAAAATAAATATTTATAAACAAATCAGATGATTTGTTTATGTACACCTATTTGAAGGATATTGATTGGGACGATAAATTTTACACATCGCCCAACTACTCAAATAATATTCAGTGTTTGTGGATTGTAACCCCACACGGGTGTTGGGATGATATGTGGCGTATACTAATCCCAATTGTTTAGTTGTATGTCAATCGATAGGTTGACAGACTGTGTAAGCGTTAATTATTTATGTTTAATGCTTATGCAGTTGTGTGGTTCGCTTTGGATGATGGTTGATTATTTATCATTGCTATTATATACATGTGTTGTAAGGAATCCATATAATTAACATTATATGGTAATTGATTGGGCCTCATTCCAATTTGGAAAATAAAGATATTATAAAATAAAGATTCATGTGTTGAATAGAAAAAATAGTCATGTGTTGACGATACTCATGTGTTGAGAATATTCATGTGTTGAAACTTATCATGTGTTGAACGAAACATTTTAACAATAAAATTTACATCTTTATCATATATAAAATTAGAAACTAACTGGAAACTAGATAAGATGAGTGGTTTCCTGGGTATTGATCTGATGTTGGTTTCGGCCTTCGGGGTTAATACTTAGGGAATCGTTCTCTTACTAATTTATGGTTAGAGTCTGATTAAGAATTAAACGATAGAAATCATAATTTTATAAAATATATTAAATAACAAAAATAGTCATGTGTTGACGATACTCATGTGTTGAGAATATTCATGTGTTGAAAGAAATATATATTCATGTGTTAAAGAAAATATTCATTTATTGAATAGAATAACGAAGTTATTGAAATATATAAAGCCGTGTTGATTAGAGATGCGCCATTTTGACGCGAACGATATTTATATCGATTATTTTCATTCTTATAATGAATAGCGAAAAGAAAGTGATTTCAAAATATAACGTTTTGAAAATATTATCATTTATATATTAACGGTATGAAATATTCAATTTTGATTTGAAATTGAATATGAAGTTGAAATAGTTTTGAAAAAGAATTTAAAACGATTTATAAAATACGTTTTGAATTGAAATCGATGAAATATATAAAATATATATATTATATATATTAAATGGCCTGAATAGAACGCACCGCGCCGCGGAAGTTCGCGAATATCGACCATTGACTTCGAATTGACGTTACGGGAGATCCGACCGTCGGATTCTCCTGAAACCAGAACCATTGGGTTCGTATCGAAAAGAACTTTCCAATGAATATTAGAAATTTGAAATCTAACGGTCGAATTTGGAATTATGTACAAATCAAATTTGGAAAAGGTCGTTGTAAGTGCAGTTCGGTGGCCATTATTGAAAACCGACTGTACGGGCCTTGATAAAATTATTAAAAATATTAATAATTTATGTAAAATCACAATATATGAATTGGAAAGAACTGGGATGAAAAATTCCACATTTGTAAGGATTAAAATATATTTTTATTGAAATGAAATAATTATGAACTAGAATTATAATCCAATATTTCTGAATAAATAAATTGGATTTGAAGTGGTTTTAAAAATAATCAGAATTTCCAATATACAAATTGGAATGGATTTGAATCGAAATTATCTTCGAAATATTTCGATGTTGGATTTCGTGATTATACAGATAGGGTTGTGGAAATTTGAAAGATATATTTATATCGTTATTTCCAATACGATATTTGTCGGTTTCAAAATTTGATATTGAATATAAGCCGATATATTTTCTATTCAGAGCATTGTATTTAATATCAAATGGGATTTTGGGTTCGTCGTGAATGGTGTCTTAAATAACACTGTTCTTGAACCCAGTTTAGAAAAGAATAAATCTTTTAATTAAGATTTATGAAATTGTCCAGTTAATTAGTATTTAATTGGAATTGAATTTAAATTGGTTTTTTGGGTTTATTGTGAGCGGTGTTTTGAATAACACATGTTCTTTAACCCGATTAACAATGGAATTAGATTTTGGGTTTGTCGTGAACTGTGTTTTGAAATGACAATGGTTCTTTAACCCAGTAAACATAAGATTAACTTCTTAGCATTGAATAACCATTAATATTGATTTGTGGGAAGATTAAAACTAAGTGGCGTTTTAATGAATCTTTAATTTGATTAAAGTGATCGAGAATGGAGTATCACCAGTTTTGCTCCAAAGCGATAGTTAAATCTTTAATTAGATTGGAACGTAAAATGGTAATTAATATTTACTGATAACACCGTGGTGTTAGATATGTAGTATTACCAGTTTTGCTCCATGGGATGAATAGGTTGGGATTGGGAAATAAAATAAATAATTACTTCGGTGTGGTTCGCTAATCCCGACTAGTTTGGAAAACCTTAACATGGTTTGAAATGATATCCAAAGGAAGATTAAAGAATAAATTTAGAAGAATTTATCTTTGACAAATTTAATGGGAACCTTTCCCTAAGAATGTCAATGTTTGAATAAAGAATATTCTAAATTGGAATGAGGCGTATGTTGTGTTTGTGTAACATTTGTTTATTATATACGCGGGTCATTCGGAAAGGCCGGGTTTATACCCATTCTGAATAATTGATTTGACGATAAGTCGAAGATGAAGACGGTGGTTGAAGACCGGAGGTCTTCACATCATTTGGATGATTACTGATGATCTTGATTGGGCTGTACACCCAAAAGGAGGGAATCAGTTGGTGATCGTCCAGATGTACTTGGAGATCGATGGATATGCAAGGAGTAAGGTTCCTCCGGTTTCATTCAGACCCAAAACGAACTTGTAAATGGACTGTGTGTCTGACATTGGATTTTATTCTGTGTGATTGATTTCTATTAAATATACATCTGTTTGGCGGCGGAAAATTTATTCTCTTGCTTAACGCCCTTCTCTGAGACGTACGAGCTCAGAGGTTGTATATTGATGGATATCAATCGCATGGCATGAATTGCCTGTGTGGCATGCCTAAGTGGCAGATGATCAAGGCTTCTGTTGAAAAGCAAAGTCTTGTGGTTGATGATCAAAGCATGGCCTATATGGCATAGCTTTGTGTATAACGTGAATTCAACGAGCCTCACACCTCGGTATGAGTCAAAAACGGGATAAGGACCGTTGGGAGAACACGACGTTTCTTTCTAGCTATGGGTGATGTCAGTGACCTACCAACCCTGACATTTATATACTTTTTACCTGTGTGGTATTTGGAATGAGAGGCGCCTCGGATATAGGTCTGATAGGACCCGGAAACGTGTGTTCAGGAATTGCCAATCCTCAAAAGTAAGAAAGGACCGGCCCAAGCGATTCCAAGGATCGCTGTGTGTGGTCCTGTGACATTTGCTAGAGTGTCTCGAACGGAGAGTAGCTTGCCCCTTGCCTCGAGTCATGATGGAATCCAATTTCCAATACGTGACATTTCAGTTTTATTTTTAGAGCCTAGTATGGCGACACAATAGATGGTAGCTATGCCGTCTATGATTGATACTTATGATTGAAATTGTTTTGACACTATACACTTATAGTAATATCAAAATAATTTGTTTTTAAACTTACCAAGCATTCTTTGGCTATTATAAGGTAAAACCCTATCCTTCGGCTTGCGTTGCATTGTGTGATGGGACCTGGGTCTTATAATAGCTTCATTTTTCTTTATTTAGCATTGCGTTGTTTGTTTTATGCATTGGTATTCTTGAGAGGAAACCTGTTCCGTGTTATACGGCGTGGTCCCTTGATTTACCTAACTATAAAATAAATATTAATAACTGTTTTAGTTCTCACACCAGTCACATGACTGACCTGGAGTTTATTGTTTTAACCTAAACTTTGGGTGCCCTTATTTTCCGCACGGGCAACTAGTGGTTGGGTTTTGCAGATTTATATTCACAGGATCCTGGTTTACAGCTGGAATGATACTCGGAAAGCTCTGTATCTGTGTATTTCTTTCAGTTGTGCTTTGTATTATTTTTCCACTGCTATGTATTTAAATCTCTGATATTTACCAAATGTGTAATATTGATTCATACTCTGTGATATTCTTGTATTCTGGTGGAATTGTTGTAATAGCAATGAAATGTTCTTCTGTTTGAGTTCTGATTCGTCTTGTCCTCAAAGCAATCCGCGCTTCCCTTTCACGGGGAAGTTCGGGTCGTTATAACCAATGTCATTTAAAACACGGTTCACGATAAACCCAAAATCACATTCCATTAACAATGTAATTTTCACGAAAAACAGATCAATGTATATAATCGATATAAACTTTCATATCTAACTAATAATATAGATGGAATAATGGCAAAGCCTTTTAAATTCCATATATATTAGCAGTCTTCCTCCACAGAAATTCACTTCGATTATCTCCAAATCGAATTCCATTCCATTCCAATTTATTTTATTAAATTGGAAAGCTTTACTTTGGAAAATCTCCTTTAAATCTTAACAAAAGATTTATAAACTCCAAATCACATTTCACTGCAAATCGGGTTAAAGAACGAATGTCATTAAAAACACAGTTCAAAACAAACCCAATTCACATTTCGTTAATTATCGGGTTAAAGAACGCGTGTTATTTAAAACACCGTTCACGATAAACCCAAAAATCAATTCCAATTCAATTCCAATTAAATATCATTTAATTGGCACATTTCATTAAATCTAAATAAAAAGATTTAATCTTTTCTCAACTGGGTTTAAGAACAGTGTTAATGAAGACACCATTCACGAAAAACCCAAATCCCATTTGATATTAAATACAAGGCTCTAAATAGAAAATATACCGGCTTATTTTCAATATCAAATCCTACAACCAACAAATATCGTATTGGAAATAACGATATAAATATATCTTTCAAATTCCCGCAACAATATCTGTATAATCACGAAATCCAACATCGAAATATTCCGAAGACAATTTCGATTCAAATCCATTCCAATTTATATATTGGAAATTCTGGTTATTTTTAAAACCATTTCAAATCCAATTTATTTATTTTAAAAATAAATGGATTATAATTATAGTTCAAAACTAGTTCATTTCGATAAAAAACTATTTTAATCTTTTCAAATATGGGATTTTTCATCCTAACTCTTTCCAAATCATTTCTTATGATTTTACACAAATTATTGCTATTTTTAATAATTTTATCAAGGCCCGCACAGTCGATTTCCATCAACGGCCATCGAACTGCACTTACAGCGACCTTTTCCAAATTTTACTTGGACATAATTCCAAATCCAACCGTTAGATTTCAAATCTCTAATATTCATTAGAAATCTTTTTTCGATACGAACCCAACGGTTCTGGTTTTAAGAGAATCCGACGGTCGGATCTCCCGTATTGTCCATTCGAAGTCAATGGTCGAAATTCGCGAACTGCCGCAGCGTAGCGCATTCTATTCAGGCCATTATATATATATATATAATATTATATATATATAATATTATATATATATTTCGTCGATTTCCTTTTAAAACGTATTTTATAAATCGTTTTAAATTTGTTTTCAAAACGATTTCAACTTCATATTCAATTTCACATCAAAATTGAATGTTCCATATCATCGACATATAAATGATAGTATTTTCAAAATATTATATTTTGAAATCAATTCCTTTTCGATATTCATTATAAAAATGAATAAAATCGATATAGATATCGTTCATGTCAAAATGGCGCATATCTAATCAACACGGCTTTATATATTTCAATAACTTCGTTATTCTATTCAACAAATGAATATTTTCTTCAACACATGAATTTTCTTTTATTCAACACATGAATATATATTTTATTCAACACATGAATTTTCTTTTATTCAACACATGAATATATATTTTATTCAACACATGAATTTTCTTTTATTTTCCAACTTGGAATGAGGCCCAATCAATTACCATATAATGTTAATTATATGGATTCCCTACAACACATGTATATAATAGCAACGATAAATAATCAACCATCATCCAGAGTGCATTCTACACCGCATAAGCATCAAATATAAATATTTAACGCTTATAACAGCCTGTCAATCAATCGATCGACATACAGCTAATTATTGAGACTAGTGTATGGCCAATTTTATCCTAACACCCGTGTGGGGTTTTCAAACAATCAAGCATGGGTTTTATTTGTGCAGTTGGGCGATGTGTAAAATTTATCGTCCCAATCCATATCAGTCAAATGTGTGTACATAAACAAATCGTCTGATTTGTTTATAAATATTTATTTTATATACACGTTAAAAATTATATTTTTAACTATAAAATATTTTCAACTATAAAATATTTTATTCCATTCCACTTCACACAATCAACTTTCACAACACATCAATTAAACAAACAAGTCATCCATGGTCTATGGACGACGGGTGTCGGGTGCTGCTAAGCACCGTCTGCATCCTAGTTTATATTTCAGCTAGAAAACAAATTAAAAGTGAGAAGTTCTCACAGAGGGTTCCACTCCTCCATTTCATTTCTGAACTTCAGAGCAGTCTGGATTTGCCCGTACTTCCAACGTAGTCTTCTCCACGATGTTCATAATAAAAATTGTATTTTTATCGCTTCATTCCAATAAATAAAAATCACATTTTTATTTCTATATCATATATTTTTAATACGCTTCTTTCTATATAAAAAATATATTTTTATATTTCTACTTCTTATATAAAGATCGAATTTTTATTTCGCTATCTATATAAAAATCACAATTTTATTTTCTCTATTATATAAAAATAATATTTTTATCATCTCTATTATATAAAAATCATATTTTTATCATCTCTATTATATGAAAATCATATTTTTATTATTAAAAATCATTCCTTTTTATATTATATATATAAATAAAAATCAATTCTTTTTCAGCAATGCTATAAATAAATAAAAACTGATTTTCATCTTCTAATATTAATTACCTTAAGGAAATAAAAATAAATAAACTAAGAAGAGCACTTACAGCCGGAATTTTGAGGGATAGGGGATCAGAGTGGCAACCGGAGAAGGCGGCGCTGGTCAGGGTGGTCGGCGGCAGGCTCATACGGTGGTGGTGCTCCCTAGGTTCGCGCGCTGGAGGGTGTTGGTTGCGCCATCCACGGTGGAGGCGGGGCGTGTGAGGCGGAGGGGGAGGTTCGCTCCAGCGTGGCGCGGTGTAGTGGGGGAGACGGAAATCACTGAGCGATTTTGAAGGAGAGGGCTACGGGTAAAATTTGGGAACTAGGGTTTTAAATGGGGGGGTTATATATAATATATTATTTAATTTAATTTATTTTCTCCACATAAAGTTGACTTTTCACCCTAACTCGAAACGAGACCCAACGCCTGAAACACCCCACCTCCGTTAAGGTCACTCACAAAGGGAATGCCTTAATTTTGGTGGAGGTTTGTAAGTAAAAGACACAGATAAAATACAAGACAGATATAAACACATATAAATAAGCAGCGGAAAAACCAACAGACTTTTATTATCATAAATACGTGTTCATACAGAACATTTCTAACATTGTCTCAAAACAAACTTCCAATTATTACAACCATAATACTGTCTTGATTTGAAAAGTTAAAGAAGCATGAAACATAAATAAAGCTGCATAATCCCCATAAATGATATCCAAAGCCATGGTCCAAATGAAAGAAACCCAAGCAATACATTCTCTCTCTTCAAGCTGGATGAAAAACTGACTAAGCTGCGGTGTTTCCTCCCTATGGACCTGGGGGGGGGAACGGAAGAAAAGAAGACGAAAGGAAAATGGGTCAGACATAAGTCTGGTAAGTCTAGCTATATTCCTAGAATGTTAATAATAAAAAGATCATGACTTGCATAAAGTGAGAACAGGACGATATCAGGATAATAGACTATCCTAGAACTAGATAAGGTGTCCTAAAACGAACATCCCTTCGCACCCTATTTTAAATCTCTATCTCTGCACCTACTAATTCTTATACCAACAGGCACCCCGTGATTGGGGTGAAGTGATCCCATTCTCTTTCTTTAAAAGATCGGCTCCTATTCGTATATTCACATGTGTCCTACGACCCTATATGGTAGATACCTATGCTGGTCCCACCATGGGGTGTATCAAGTCCCATGGTGGCGGCCCCGACACAATTCTAGCATGCATAGGGTATACTACTGATGCTCCAGTGCCCTGACTTGTCTGCTCCATAGTGTGTGCACGCCCGCACTCTATTAGAACCCACACTGTGCACCAACCACTGTCGCTTTTGACCGCTTACAATTAGCCCAGTAATCGTGCCCCACCCTGCCTAGTTCAGGGTACCATGATACCTAATTGGGTTACTGCTGAAACGGGTCCCCGTTACTAGGTTTTCTAGTCAAACATGTTAAGTGGTTAAGTGTCTGAATGAACCTAACCCCCACCCATCCAAATTATTTAACATGTTGAATTTGGTTAAGTATTTATTAAATTGACTTAACCTTATCAGTCCTAACTCAGCTCTAATTGTCTTATTAGAGCACCAACCTCTCAGATTAGACAGATATTGTTGTGGCTGCCTGTATGTCGGTTGGGTCCGGGCAGTCTTACACCACAACTCAGTTTAACCTCGGGTTTTTATTGGGCCCCATGCCTTAACCTCTCACATTGGATAGCTATTGTTGTGACAACTGGACAACCGGGCGGGTCCGGGCAGGTTTACGTCACAACTCAATCCAACCTCGGGTTAAGCGCGTTCGTATTTTCTAATTTACATTTTAATTATGTAAATTATTCAAATTCAAATTACTGTCACATTCATTTCCAATTAATCTCATTAATTAAGGTAATTAATGCCTTTTTATGCCATAAATCACGTATGTGATTAATGACCAATTTATGGCAAGTTTTCCTAAAATTTTCATTTTAACCCAACGTTACCCCGTCCAATATTAGGCTAACCATCTCAGCCTAATTTACGTTCGCATGTTTTTTGGTGTAAAGTATTAGGCTAAAAACTTAGCCTAATTTAATATACGCAAATTGGCATAAATTAGCATAAACATGACAAGGGTATAACTTTGGTATTGATGGCATAATCAATATGAACATAATAGGGTGTACTTGCAAAATAACTAACATGAACATTTTAGGGGTGAACTTGCAAAATAACTAACATGAACATTATAATGTCATTGGTACAAACTTGCAAAAAGACTAACATAAACATTATAATGTCATAGGTATGAACTTGCACTTATAGGCTAACTCAATATATATGTGTTTTTAACATAGGCCATATTAACAACATACATGAGAATTAGCAATATGAACTAATCCATATACATATGTTAATTTGCAACATAGGCAAATCAACATACGTATATGTGAGTTAGCAACATAAGCTAATCAACATACACATGTGTTAATTAGTAACATAGATTTAAACATACTTGCAAATTAATCCCAACATATGATAAGTGTGAACATGGCATAAGTTTTGCATAAACATGAACATATAGATTTGACAATTGGTCGCATAACTTCACTACATAAACTTGCATAATAAACTACACAATTCTCATAAGATGTTACAATCCAAGTCCATGCTTATACAAATAATCTAATCCAATAATCCCAAATTTAACATGATAATAGAATCAAGTCACTGGCATAGATTAATATTATAAAACATAATAAACATCATACTTAATAATTCTCAATTCAACATGATAATAGAATCAAATCACAAACGTATATTAATAACATAACGAGTATCGTACTATTATCATTTCATCGCAACACATGATATTCATATTAATTCGCATTCTAAAAATGTAGCTAAACTTACAATCGTAGACGGTCTTGTTTTCTGAGTTCTGAAATTCTGAATTTGCAAAGCTTTCCTTTGGGAAGACGTTGCTTTGATTCTAATTTGTTGTTGCTTTTTAATCTTTTAGTTTGTATTCGCTATGTTGTTCGTCTCTTTCAAGTGGAGGCTCCCTCTAGTTCTCAGCAGACAGCATGGTGGCTCCAATTCTTATTCTTTTTTTTTTGTGGATTTTTAGTTTGAGACCTAGGGTCTTTTTATAGAGTTGCAAGTTAATTTGAGCCATCGGTGAAGCTAGGGTTAACCAGAGCCGTCCGTTGTAAAGAGAAGCCAATTATGTTCACCATTTCTTTCTTAATGTACATTTACTATTATTTGTCAATCCATATAAATACGTACGCATTAGATACATCTCCCCTTTACACATTTATTATTATTTTTGTATGCACATTAGATACATCTCCCCTTTACACATTTATTATTATTCTTGTATGCACATTAGATACATCTCGCCTCTACACATTTATTTTTGTATTAGCAACTTTAGTGTTAACAGAAATACGGGGTGTTACAACGCCTGTCGCCCTCAGCTAATTACCCCCATTCTGAACACAATGGGATATGTTTTGTAAGCCAACTCAATCGTTTCGATCAGTTTCCACCAAATTTAAAATATAAAATCAATATATATTGAATTTGAACGCATCTTTCAATTTACTGAGGTCACATACGGACTCTAAAAATTCCAAAAAAATTATTTCTAGCTTCATATTGACGATACGGTCCTAAAAAAACTAATTTCGTCGAATTCTGATACCATTTGAAAAATGACCATTTTCTGATCGATCGAAATTGACTGAAATTGTCAAACCACGTTTTCTTTTGCCACGCTCACATATTGATTTCAAAAATTATGAATTTTGGAACCTAGCAGTAATTTGGCATCTCGGATCCAACAAAAGTGATTTCGTCAAAAACGAAGGTCGTTTGCAAAATTTCCATTTTTAAGGGCCAAAATTCCATAGCGACTATTCTGAAATTTCAACTAGGCATAACTTTTTATTCCCGCTATGAAATTTGGATTTTTCGGATTCGTTGGAAAGATATTTTCAAGTATTTTTGGTTTCGCTAAATTTTGGTTTATTTTGAATCCTGTACATCCATTTGAAATTTGAAATTGAATTTTCGAACTACCGCGCCATTTTCAATTCCTTTTATAATTAAAAATAAATATTTATATTCTAACGACGATTCAAATAAATATATACGTTGTAATTTAATTCAAAATAAATTTCTCGTCATTATTATTTAAAATAAACCATTTTAAATATTCGAAATTCACTAAAACTGCCAAAATAAAAAAATTAAATTGGCTCGGATTTCCGGGTTATTACAATCTCCCCCACTTAAAACTTTTCGTCCCCGAAAAGGAATGAAGCTGAAAGTTGTTTAACTAATCAACTCAACTTTCATTATTTTCAATGGCTTAATTTCTTCAACTTTTCATTTTCTAAGAAATTTTCAAATTTTTCAAAAATTTGGCTAACACCCTAAATTTTCGAAAAATTTCGCCATAACCTCCCCTGCACGGGAGCACCGGGAAAATCCCGAAATTGCCATACAGGCCTCTTTAATCCAAAAAGAAAAAGAAACAGCCAATCGGCTCATAAAATCGTCAAAAACCCCAAGAAATACGATAAACATGTACCTATTTGTCGGGCAAACAATTTTATTCCTCTTCTCTAGCCTCTTTACAATGACCTGTTCAATGGATACACATGTATATGCATGCAATTTTCAATACAGTTCAATATTTGATACAATTTGGTTATATGTACCATTCATGTACATATTAGTTTCAACAATTTCATTAGTTAAACTACTAATCAAACAACACAATCAGCAATCAATTAGTTGATTAACGTTTCAAACATATAACTTTAATACATAGAGAAAATCATGTTTTTGTTGCCAATTCTCAACAATATATTCTGACTATATTTCGGTTCTCACACAGTCAATTGGAAATATATAGATATCCCACTTTCGGCACTCGAATATAAACACTAATGATGATATATCAATCATAAGTATCATCTCCGGACGACTAGAGTGTGATTCTGTATCTATCCAGTATATTAAAACTTAAAATAAACATGGATCAGACATATACGCAAAATCTTTGTATACTTGATTGTCCAAATAAATATAAAAATAATATTCAAATAAGTATAACAGATTTTAAATGTTCAAAACAAAAATTGTTTTCATTTTAAAAATATACTCTTCACACTCGTTCTAGGATACTACTGTTCCCATCTTTAACGAGTCATTCTCATTGGATATTACTAATCCAATCTCTGATGAATTCTTTCATTTGGTTCTAACGTGTCTTGTTCTCGAACTCTGTAAACCAGAGCTCTGATACCAAGTTGTAACAACAAGGGAATTCACTCGATCCAAATCGATCGCTAAACCGACCAAGACCGTTCGAAACCCCTGATTGTTTTGAGAACACGACAAATCAAAACGCATACAGAAGAACATTTCATTGTATATTACAACAATTCCATCAGAATACAAGGATATAATAGAGTATGAATAAAATATATACATTTGATAAACATCAGAGATTTAAATACATTACTGTAGCGGAAAAATAATACAAAACATAACTGAAAGACATACACGGATACCGAGCTTTCCGAATATAACTTCAGCTATAAACCAGGATCCCGTAAGAATAAATCTGTAAAACTAAAACTACTAGCTGCCCGCGCGGAAAATAGGGGCACCCAGAGTTTAGGTTAAAACAATAAACTCCAAGTCAGTCATGTGACTGGTATGAGAACTAAAACAGTTATTAATCTTTATTTTTAAAGTTAGGTAAATCAAGGGACCACGCCGTATAACACGGAACGGGTTTCCTCCTAAGAATACCAGTGCATAAAACAACAGCGCAATGCTAAATAAAGAACAATGAAGCTATTATAAGACCCAGGTCCCATCACACAATGCAACACAAGCCGGAGGATAGGGTTTTACCTTATAATAGCCAAAGAATGCTTGATACGCTAAATCACATCTTTTATTATTACTATTAGTGCGTAGTGTCAAAACAATTTCAATCATAAGTATCAATTATAGACGGCATAGGTACCATATATCAAGTCGCCAATACTAGGCTCTACAATTAAAATCGCAAAGTGTCGTATTGGAAGTTGGATTTCCATCTATGAACCGAGGCAAAAGATAGTCCTCACTGATTCGAGACTCTCTAGCCCGAGCCTCAGGATCAGAGCTCGAGTGACCCTTGGATCGTCAGGGCCGGTCCATCGATGTGGATTATAATGCCTGAACACTGCGTTTCCCCGCCCTTTGGGGGCGTAAATGAAAATGACTCCATCGGCTCCACATAGTCACCGATATATCTGAGGCGCCTCGCAATCCAACAACCACATAGGTGAAAATAATATAAATGTCAGGGCTAGTAGGTCACTGACACCACCTTAGCTAGAAGGAAACACATGCCCTCCCTGATGTCCTATCCCGTTTCTGGTTCACAACCAGGGTGTGAGGCTCGCGAATTAACGCTACACAAAGCTATGCCACACAGGCGGTGCTTTGATCATCAACCACAGACTTTGCTTTTCAACAAAAGCCTTGATCATTTGCATCTTAGCATGCCACACAGCACTCCATGCAACTGTTATCCATCAATTCGAACCAAATTATGGTTTATCCAAACTAGTCGGGATTAACGAACCTTACCTAAGTACTCACTTGTTAAATTTCCCAACCCCAACCTATTCATCCCATGAAATAAAACTGGTCATACTTCATATCTAACACCACGGTGTTATCGGTAAATTCAATTACCATTTCACGTTCAAATCTAATCAAAGATTTAACTTATTGCCTGGAGCAAAACTGGTGATACTCCATTCTCGAACATTTCAATCTAATTAAAGATTCAGTAACACTCCACTTGGTTTTAATCTTCCCAAAAATAAATATTAAAGATAGTTTAACTTGGGAAATCATATTCTGTCCTTAATTGGGTTAAGGAACCAATGTCATTTAAAACACGGTTCATGATAAACCCAAAATCACATTCCATTAACAATGGAATTTTCACGGAAAGCAGATCAAGGTATATAATCGATATGAACTTCCATATCTAACTAATAATATAGATGGAATAACAGCAAAGCCTTTTAAATTCCATATATATATTAGCAGTCTTCTTCCACAGAAATTCACTTCAATTATCACCAAATCGAATTCCATTCCATTCCAATTTATTTTATTAAATTGGAAAACTTTACTTTGGAAAATCTCCTTTAAATCTTAACAAAAGATTTATAAATTCCAAATCAAATTTCACTGCAAATAGGGTTAAAGAACGAATGTCGTTAAAAACACAATTCACAACAAACCCAATTCACATTTCATTAATTATCGGGTTAAAGAACGCGTGTTATTTAAAACACCGTTCACGATAAACCCAAAAATCAATTCCAATTAAGTATCATTTAATTGGCACATTTCATTAAATCTAAATAAAAAGATTTAATTTTTCTCTCAACTGGGTTTAAGAACAGTGTTAATGAAGACACCATTCACAACAAACCCAAATCCCATTTGATATTAAATACAAGGCTCTAAATAGAAAATATATCGGCTTATATTCAATATTTAATCCTACAACCAACAAATATCGTATTGGAAATAACGATATAAATATATCTTTCAAATTCCCACAACAATATCTTTATAATCACGAAATCCAACATCAAAATATTTCGAAGACAATTTCGATTCAAATCCATTCCAATTTATATGATGGAAATTATGGTTATTTTTAAAACCATTTCAAATCCAATTTATTTATTTTAAAAATAAATGGATTTTATTCTAGTTCAAAGCTAGTTCATTTCGATAAAAATCTATTTTTATCTTTTCTAATACGGGATTTTTCATCCCAACTCTTTCCAAATCATTTCTAATGATTTTACACAAATTATTGCTATTTTTAATAATTTTATCAAGGCCCTCACAGTCGATTTCCATCAACAGCCATCGAACTGCAGTTACAGCGACCTTTTCCAAATTTGAATTGGACCTAATTCCAAATCCAACCGCTAGATTTCAAATCTCTAATATTCGTTAGAAAGCTCTTTTCGATACGAACCCAATGGTTCCGGTTTTAGGAGAATCCGACGGTCGGATCTCCCGTAATGTCCATTCGAAGTCAATGGTCGAAATTCCCGAACTGCCGCAGCGCGGCGCGTTCTATTCAGGCCATTATATATATAATATATATTATATATATATTTTGTCGATTTCCTTTTAAAACGTATTTTATAAATCGTTTTAAATTCTTTTTCAAAACGATTTCAACTTCATATTCAATTTCAAATCAAAATTGAATATTCCATATCATCGATATATAAATGATAGTATTTTCAAAATATTATATTTTGAAATCAATTCCTTTTCGATATTCATTATAAAAATGAATAAAATCGATATAGATATCGTTCATGTCAAAATGGCGCATATCTAATCAACACGGCTTTATATATTTCAATAACTTCGTTATTCTATTCAATAAATGAATATTTTCTTTAACACATGAATATATATTTCTTTCAACACATGAATATATATTTTATTCAACACATGAATTTTCTTTTATTCAACACATGAATATATATTTTATTCAACACATGAATTTATATTTTATTCAACACATGAATTTTCTTTTATTCAACACATGAATATATATTTTATTCAACACATGAATTTTCTTTTATTCAACACATGAATATATATTTTATTCAACATACGAATTTTTATTTTATTTTCCAACTTGGAATGAGACCCAATCAATTACCATATACTGTTAATTATATGTATTCCCTATAACACATGTATATAATAGCAACGATAAATAATCAACCATCATCCAGAGTGCATTCTACACTGCATAAGCATCAAATATAAGTATTTAACGCTTATGACAGCCTGTCAATCAATCGATCGACATACAGCTAATTATTGGGACTAGTGCATGGCCAATTTCATCCCAACACCCGTGTGGGGTTTTCAAACAATCAAACACGGGTTTTATTTGTGCAGTTGGGCGATGTGTAAAATTTATCGTCCTAATCCATATCAGTCAAATGTGTGTACATAAACGAATCGTTTGATTTGTTTATAAATATTTATTTTATATATACGTTAAAAATTATATTTTTAACTATAAAATATTTTCAACTATAAAATATTTTATTCCATTCCACTTCACACAATCAACTTTCACAACACATCAATTAAACAAACAAGTCATCCATGGTCTGTGGACGACGGGTGTCAGGTGCTGCTAAGCACCGTCTGCATCCTAGTATATATTTCAACTAGAAAACAAATTAAAAGTGAGAAGTTCTCACCGAGGGTTCCACTCCTCTATTTCATTTATGAAATTTTTTACAGTCTGGATTTGCTCGTACTTCAAACGTAGTCTTCTCCACGCTGTTCATAATAAAAATTATATTTTTATCACTTCATTCCAATAAATAAAAATCACAATTTTATTTCTACATCATATATTTTCACTACTCTTCTTTCTATATAAAAATTATATTTTATATTTCTACTTCTTATATAAAGAACGAATTTTTATTTCGCTACCTATATAAAAATCACATTTTTATTTTCTCTATTATATAAAAATCGTATTTTTATTATCTCTATTATATAAAAATCATATTTTATTATCTCTATTGTATAAAAATCATATTTTTATCATCTCTATTATATAAAAATGATATTTTTATTATCTCAAATATATAAAAATCATATTTTTATCATCTCTATTATATAAAAATCATATTTTTATTATTAAAAATCATTCCATTTTATATTATATATATAAATAAAAATCAATTCTTTTTTCAGCAATGCTATAAATAAATAAAAACTGATTTTCATCTTCTAATATTAATTACCTAAAGGAAATAAAAATAAATAAACTAAGAAGAACACTTACAGCCGGAATTTTGAGGTATGGGGGATCAGAGAGGCAACCGAAGAAGGCGGTGCTAGTCAAGGTGGTCGACAGCAGGCTCATACGGTAGTGGCACTCTCTAGGTTCACGCGCTAGAGGGTGATGGTTGCGCCATCCATGGCGGAGGCGGGGCCTGTGGGGCGGAGGTCGGGGTTCGCTCCAGCGTGGCGCGGTGTAGTGGGGGAGGGGGAGGCGGAAATCGCTGAGCGATTTTGAAGGTGAGGGCGGCGGGTAAAATTTGGGAACTAGGGTTTTAAATGGGGGGGGAGGGTTTATATATAATATATTATTTATTTTATTTTCTCCACATAAAGTTGACTTTTCACCCTAACTCGAAACGAGACCCAACGTCTGTCGCCCCTAGATAATTACCCCTATTCTAAACACAATGGGATATGTTTTGTAAACCAATTCGATCATTTCGATCAGTTTCCATAAAATTCAAAATTTAAATCAATATATATTGAATTTGAATGCACCTTTCAATTTACTGGGGTCACATACGGACTCTAAAAATTCCAGAAAAATTATATCTAACTTCGTATTGATGATACGGTCCTAACAAAACTAATTTCGTCGAATTCTAAGACCGTTTGAAAAATGACCATTTTCTGGTCGATCGAAATTGATTGAAAATGTCAAAACACGTTTTCTTTTTCCACACTCACATATTGATTTCAAAAATTATGAATTTACAAAAGTGGTTTTGTCGAAAACGAAGGTCGTTTGAAAAATTTCCATTTTTAAGGGCCAAAATTCCATAGCGACTATTCTGAAATTTCAACTGGGCATAACTTTTTATTCTCGCTATGAAATTTTGATTTTTATGATTCATTGGAAAGATATTTTAAAATAGATTCAAATATTTTTAGTTTCGCTAAATTCCGGTTTATTTTGAATCTTGTACATCCATTTGAAATTTGAAATCGAATTTTCGAACTACCGCGCCATTTTCAATTCCTTTTATAATTAAAAATAAATATTTATATTATAAAGACTATTCAAATAAATATATATGTTCTAATTCAATTCAAAATAATTTTCTCGTCGTTATTATTTAAAATAAACCATTTTAAATATTCAAAATTCACTAAAACTGCCCAAAAAAAAAAAAAAAAAATTGGCTCGGATTTCCGGGTTATTACAACGCCGCAATTTACAAAAGCCATGAATAAGGTTTGAATTAAACAAACTAGAAGAGAAATTGAGAGACTAGAGTTTTCATATCACCAAACAATTGAGATATTACTGTATGAATTTGAAATTTCTGCGAGAGATGCGAAGAAGACAGCGGTTATGAAAGATTAGGGTTTTCAGATTAGTTTTGTACATGATTAGTTCGACAAATAATGATTGAATGAGAGATTAAGATGGAGAGGTAGTGTGGTACTAGGAAGCATACAAAATTTAATGAGTTCTATTTTTTAAATTGCAGTATTATAAAGGACATATTGGGGTGCCCTTAGCACTACACTAAAATTATCTATTTTTTATTTAGAAGTAAGGAAATTTGTGTTCTTTTTATTTTTCTAAACCCAGTATATGTAATTTGGATTATATAAAGAAAGAATGTCTATATCATATCTCTTGATGCATGATAATTATATTATTTAGAGGGTAAATATGATACTTTGCATCATAATGACCATATATTTATACATATAAAACCCACCTTTTCCCCCCCTTATATTATCGTTGTTTTTCATATCTTTACTAATAATTGGAATAGGTTTGGTGTCATACTTTTTTGGTGTATACGCAAACTACCGAAAATGCCCTTTATTCGAAATTATGTCCTATATTTCCTCTTTGCTGAATCAAAATTAATTGCTCTATTTCCAAAAACAGTCAATTCCTTAAAATTCTCATACTCATTCCTACAATATTAATTTCTTTATTTCCAGAAATAGTCAATTCCTTCAAATTCTCATATTCATTCCTATAATATTAATTACTCTATTTCTAGAAACATTCAATTTCTTAAAATTCTCATATTCATTCCTATCTTTATTAATAGTTCAAAATATCACCTTAAATTTTACAACTTGACGGTTTCTCATTTCTAAATGCTCTTTTCTAGTATTTACTGCATTTCTGATAAGTATTGAATTGGATAAAATTCGGTTACCCGTGCATAAATAGTTCAAAATGTCACCTTAAATTTTGCAACTGGACGGTTTCTTATTTTTAAATGCTTAAACTCTATAAATATTTCTCCACTCCACCATTTCTCCACCATTTCTCCACTCCACCATTACTCCTACTGTCCTTCACCATTTCTCTTTATAATAATAAAAAAAGTGCTTTGTAAAATTTTACAGCATTTTATAATATCTTACACTGCAGCAAATGTAACAACCCGGAAAATCTGAGCCAGTTTAAAAATTTTAATGTGGCTATTTTAGTGGATTTTAAATATTTAAAATAAATATTTTAAATAATAAGGATGAAAAGTAGGTTTGAATCGATGTTTGAAAATAAATATAATTATTTTAAATTATAAACAAGGCCTAAAAAGGCGCGGCAGTTTCAAAATTTGAATTCAAACTTTGACTGACTGTACCGGGTGCAAAATAAAACGGATTTTAGTGAAACAAAAAATATTTGAATCTGTTAGTGAATATCTTTCTAACGAATCTGAAAAATTGAAGTTTCATAGCGGGGATCAAAAGTTATGGCCAAATGAATTTTCAGAAAGGTCGCTATGGAGAATATATCGCCCTTGAAAACAAACATTTTGCAAACGACCTCAGAATTCGACGAAACCACTTTTGTTGGATCCGGGATGTCAAATTATTGCTAGGTTTCAAGTTTCATAATTTTTGAAGTAAATATGTAGGCGTGGCAAAAGGAAATGTGTTTGGTGAATTTTTGTTAAATTGGATCGACCAGAAAATGGCCATTTTTCAAACGTTCTCAGAATTCACTGAAATTAGTTTTGTTGGGACCATATCGTCAAAACATAGCTAGATTTATTTTTCTGCAATTTTCAGAATCAGTATGTGGCCCCGACAAATTGAAATGTATGTTCAAATCAAATATTGAATGTTTTATATTTTAATTTGAAGAAAAACTTACTGAAACAGTCGAATAGGCCTATGAAACATATCTCATTGTGTTCGGAATGAGGGTATTTAGCTAGGGATGGCAGTCGTTGGGTTTGGATTGGAGTTCGTAGGAGATCAGGGGTATTTTAGAAATTTAAAAATATATAAATAAATAAATAAAACCTATTGGCCCATTTAAATTTCTCTCTCCCCGCTTTCTCTCTCTCTCTCTCTCGATTGACGGCGAAACCGAGTTCACCACTTCCCGGCCATTTTCTGATCAAACCACGGCGAATTACACCCCTGCCCTTTGGAATTTTTTGAAGCCCTCGCCTTCCTCTTCAAGTCCGTCCTACCCTCGCCCTCCCTCTCCTCATCTGCGTTGAGATCGAGCTCCGTGAAGCCGGCGACTTCAACTCGCCGCCGAGCATGCCTCCGACCATCGAAGTGGACCCCACCACCCTGCGCCTGCTCGCCTCTCCTCCCTCTTCCACGTAGGAGTGGCCGATCGTCGTCTCGTGCAACGATTCACGCGCAAATCACAAACTTAGTTTTGAACGCTTCAGCTGAGGTAACTGTTTAATTTATTTTAAACTGATTATAGCACTTGAAAGCGCTACGGTTTTTGATTTCACTGTAAAAATCATATCTTTCTCGTTTGTTGACGAAATTCAGTGAAACAAGAGACGGCGGGACCATGTGGACGTCTTCTACATTCTAGAAGAGACCGCATATTTTTCTGAGCCTTCTGCTATTTTTGGTGGAGTGGAACCCAATGTGAGATTTCTAATTTATAAACGATATGGAAAACAACGATGTATAAATTATATAGTCGATGTATGGATTATATAAGCGTTGTACACCACATGTATAAGCGTTGTATAAGTTGTATGCTCGATGTATAAGTTATATATGCGTTGTAAAAGTGATATATGAGTTGAAATAAATTGAAGTGATATTGAAATGAAATTGAAATATAGTTATATACGTGTGTATATATATATATATACACTCCCCTCGTCCACAGACCATGGACGATATATATTGGTTGTGATATTGTTTGGATTATTGGTTGATGTGAAATTTGGTGAATACCATGAATGGTTAATTTGAAATGATTGATTGTGGTTGAAATCCCAATAGGATTAGTATATGGGAAAATTTATCTGCGTATGAACTAGGTATTGAAAATCCCCATTGTCAAAAACCGCGAGGTTTTAAGGTAGAGCGAGGAGCCGTACTAGGGACAGTGCCGGTTTTAACTACCCTGCCGTTATGCTGCCGAAATTTTCAATAATATTCATGTGTTAGAATTATTTTCATGTGTTGAAAACTATATTCAAGTGTTGAACAGAAATTCATGTGTTGAGTAGAAATTCATGTGCTGAATGAAGTTCATGTGTTGAATAAATTCCTTGAAAGATTAAAATAACATTTTTATTATATATATATAGACTATACAAAATATTAGTATTTTAAATAAATTATTTTATCACCAAAAATAACATTTTTACCTTATGTATAGACTGTATAAAATAATCATGTTTTGAAATAAATTGTTTTACAATAAAAATCACATTTTTATTATATATATAAACTATAGAAAATATTCATGTGTTGAATAAAGGACTAGAACGATAAAAATCATATTTTTATCGCATATGTGAAGCCAAAAACATTCATGTGTTGAATATATAGATTGAACAATAAAATCTACATTTTTATTGTGAAAATAAAGTGCTAAAAATATTCATGTGTTGAATAAATATTTTGAGCATAAAAATATCATTTTTATCAAATATATAAATTGAAGATGTTTTGAAATTGAAGAAAGAATTACATTTATATATATATATATATATATATAAATATAATTAAAATAAATCAAATAACGAAGCTGATGTTCGTGTTTTGAAACCGTGATTTCAAACGATTATTGCGGGAGATCCGACCATCGGATTTTCCTAAAACCGAAATCGTTGGGTTCGCTTTGGAAATATCTTTCCAACGACACCCACTTTGTAAAGATCCAACGGTTGGATTGTCTGGAATGTTTAATACAAATCTGAAGAAAAACAGCATCAGAATCGATTATATTCATTTATATATATATATATAAATATAATTAAATTAAATCGAATAACGACGCTGCAGTTCATATTTTGAAATTGTAACTTCAAACGATTAGTGCGGGAGATCCGACCGTCGGATTTTCCCGAAACTAAAACCGTTGGATTCGTTTTGAAAAGATCTTTCTAATGATATAAAATTTGTGAAGATCCAATGGTTAGATTTTCGGATATGTGTAAATCGAATCTGAAAAAAACAGCGCCACGACCGCATTATGGCCTAAAGCGTCGTTTGAATGAATTAGCTATTTTTAAATAAATAAAAATAGCGATAAATCGTGATAAAATATTTTAAATGATATGGAATGGAAATAAACTGAATTTGCTCAGTTTATTCGATATTTGATGGTTGAATGTGTTTGGCGTGAAAATTACACTAAAGAACAGAATTAGCGATATCGAATAATGTAACCATTGAAATGAATTGATTTGAAATTCTAAATATACGTGAATTATTTGAAAAGGCCGAGTTAATTCTCATTTCAAATAATTGATCGACGAGTGAAAGTCGAAGATATGAAGACGGTGCAAGACCGATGATCTGCACGTCGAATGGAGGGGTGCTACTGATGCTCATGATGGGAGTAGCTACCTTGAAGGGGCTGAAGTAGTAGCCGTCCGGACGTACTTGTTGATTGTACGGGTATGCGAGGTATTGAGTGCCTCCAGTTTCATTCAGACCCAGAACGAACTTGTAAATGGACTGTGTGTATGACATTGGATTTTGTTCTGTGTTGATTGATCTCTATTAAAAATATATCTGTTTGGCGGCGGAGAATTTATTCTCTTGCTTAACGCCCTTCTCTGAGACGTATGAGCTCATAGGTTATATATCGATAGAAATCAGTCGCATGGAGTGAATTGCCTATGTAGCATGCCTAAGTGGCAGATGATCAAGGCTACTGTTTAAAAGCAAAGTCTTGTGGTTGATGATCAAAGCACGGCCTGCGTGGCATAGCATTGTGTATAGCATTGTTTCGCGAGCCTCACACCTCGGTATGAGCCAGAAACGGGAGAAGGACATCAGGGAGGACATGCGTTTCCTTCTAGCTAGGAGTGGTGCTTTGGGTTTTGCACGCCCGGGTATTTTACTTATGTGGATGATGGAAAGCGAGGCCTCGGTTGCTTCGGTCTCTTCGGAGCCGATGGTGTGGTCGAATATGACCAGTGACGCCCTATAGGGCAGGGAAACGCAGTGTTCAGGCATTTTAATCCACATCGGTGGACCGGCCCTGACGATCCAAGGGTCGATGCATTCTGATCCAGAGACACGGGCTAGAGCGTCTCAAATTAAGTAAGGACTATCTTTTGCCTTGGTTCATGATGGAAATCCAATTTCCAAATACGACACCATGCGGTTTTGATTGTATATATATATGGCGACATGATACATGGTACCCATGTCGTCTATAATTGATAGTTATGATTGAAATTTGTTTCTGAAACATATATACACTAGCAATAATATCAAATGATTTGTTTCGCTCGTATCAAGCATATTTTGGCCATTATAAGGTAAAACTCTATCCTTCGGTTTGTGTTGCATTGTGTGATGGGAACTGAGTCTTATAATGGCTTCATTTTTATAAAAAGCATTGCGATGTTTAAAAGATTTACTTGTTTTAAAGCACTGGCAATCCAATGGAGTAAACCCGTTCCGCGAAAGTGGCGTGGTCCTGTGATCGGCCATATATTAAAGTGTTAAGTATATTTCTCATACCAGTCCCATGACTGACTCGTAGTTTGTTTCACTTGCAAACTCGGGTGCCCCTTTTTCTACACGGACAACCTTATATTCAGGTTTAGCAGGCTCTTTCTGGATAGCTGGAGCTGAAGATGGATTCTATCATTTATCTCTTTTTACGTTGTTCAGATCCTATTGTACATATTATGTTTTCTTTTCCGCTGTAGACATTTTGTGTAAAGCTGAACTGTACTTTGTACCAAGTATGATCCTATATACTGTGTAACTCTGATGATTATGTTTATCCAGTGTATTCTATTGTACATTATCTGGTGTATTTAATTATTTCTGTTCTACTGTTATCTGTTATGTCTTATATTCCAAAGATTACCCTTACCACCGTCCTGTCGGGGAATGGGATGGTCACAAACGTGGTATCAGAGCTTTGGTTAAGCTTAGTTCTGGAATATAACATACGAACGAATTCGCTAAAATAGAACCAGTAGCGTTCTAGGACGAATAACTCATTACAGATAGGATCAGTAATATCCTAGTATGAGTATAGTAGAATCAGAATAACTCGTTAGAGATGGGGTCAGAAATGCCCCAGAACGAGTTGAGAGTTATATGTTTATAAATAATGTATTTGTGATTATATATATAGTCTGGTTTTAGAAATATGATTTTTGAATATATAAAAGATATATATTTGAAAAGTTAAAGAGTTAAAAACAAATTGATTGTTGGTTGTGTTGTGTGATTGTGGATTCGATTAATTAAATTATAAGAATGATAGCTAATTTAATCAATGAATGCATGGCAGAATTCATACAATAAAATCAAGTATTAAACTGATTTGAAATAGATAGAAATATATACGTGTACATCATATATGTTTGAACATGTAAATGGATTAGCTGTTGAGTAAAGAATTTATTTGCGTGCCCGACAAATAGGTAAACCTCAATGAGTTGGATGCGCAATTTTATTATTATATCAACTCCTGTGAATGCCATTGGATGCGGAGTGATGGTTGTTCTGTGTGTAATAATAAATTTCGCCATAGGATAGTAACAATTAATTTTGAACTACACTACATGGCATACTTTTTGAAGATAACATACTTCTTCATTTACCACAGAAGCATTTGGAGCTTGTGTGACGAGGTTGAAGATTTACCATACGAGCGAGAGGCTTGTATGGCAATGACTATATATTACAGTTTGAACTGATGAATGATCTGGACTATATAAATTGTAAAGGTAAATTGTCATATTAATAAAAAACCCCATATGGGTCTGGAGATGACAATAAACACATCTCTCTGGTCATTAAGGCACAAAAACCATTTATAGGGTGACGAGAATTTATTCTCTGGAGTTATGATCTATACACACTCCCCTGTGGACACTGGAATATATCACTATAAATATGTGCATGCTTATTAGGATTTATTGGGTACCTAATACGACCCAATAAATTTCCAAACCCCTCCCCGTACAAAGGAGGTTATGGCGAAATTTTTCGAAAATTTAGGGTGTTATCCAAATTTTTGAAGAATTTGAAAATTCTTAGAAACTGAAAAGTTGAAGAATGGAAGCCAAATTGAAAGTAGAGTTAGTTAATTGAACCACTTTCGACTTTGTTCCTTTTCGGGGACGAAAATTTTTAAATGGGGGAGATTGTAACAACACGGAAAATCTGAGCCCGTTTAAAAATTTTAATGTGCCTATTTTAGTGGATTTTAAATATTTAAAATAAATATTTTAAATAATAAGGATGAAAAGTAGGTTTGAATCGATGTTTGAAAATAAATATAATTATTTTAAATTATAAAAAAGGCCTGAAATGGCGCGGCAGTTTCAAAATTTGAATTCAAACTTTGACTGACTGTACCGGGTGCAAAATAAAACGGATTTTAGTGAATTCAAAAATATTTAAATCTGTTAGTGAATATCTTTCTAACAAATCTGGAAAATAAAAGTTTCATAACGGGGATCAAAAGTTATGGCCAAATGAATTTTCAGAAAGGTCGCTATAAAGAATATATCGCCCTTGAAAATAGACATTTTGCAAACGAACTCAGAATTCAACGAAACCACTTTTGTTGGATCTGGGATGTCAAATTATTGCTAGGTTTCAAGTTTCATAATTTTTGAAGTTAATATGTGGGCGTGGCAAAAGGAAATGTGTTTGGTGAATTTCTGTTAAATTGGATCGACCAGAAAATGGCCATTTTTCAAACGGTCTCAGAATTCGACAAAACTCAAAACATAGCTAGATTTATTTTTCTGGAATTTTTAGAATCAATATGTGGCCCCGACAAATTGAAATGTACGTTCAAATCAAATATTGAATGTTTTATATTTTAATTTGAAGAAAAATTGACTGAAACCGTCGAATGGGCCTATGAAACATATCCCATTGTGTTCGGAATGGGGGTATTTAGCTAGGGACGACAGTCGTTGGGTTTGGATTGGAGTTCATAGGAGATCAGGGGTATTTTAGAAATTTAAAAATATATAAATAAAAAAAATAAACCTCATTGGCCCATTTAAATTTCTCTCTCCCCGCTTTCTCTCTCTCCCTCTCCCGATCGACGGCGAAACCGAGTTCGCCACTTCCCAACCATTTTCTGATCAAACCACGGCGAATTACACACCCGCCCTTTGGAGTTTTCTGAAGCCCTCTCCTTCCTCTTCAAATCCGTCCTACCCTCGCCCTCCCTCTCCTCATGTGCGTCGAGATCGAGCTCCGTGAAGTCGGCGACTTCAACTCGCCGCCGAGCACGCCTCCGACCACCGAAGTGGACCCCACCACCTTGCGCCTGCTCGCCTCTCCTCCCTCTTCCACGTGGCAGTGGCCGATCGTCGTCTCGTGCAACGATTCGTGTGCAAATCGCAAACCTAGTTTTGAACGCTTCAGCTAAGGTAACGGTTTAATTTATTTTAAACTGATTATAACACTTGAAAGCGCTACAGTTTTTTATTTCACTATAAAAATCATATCTTTTCCATTTGTTGATGAAATTCAGTGAAACAAGAGACCCGGGACTATGTGGACGTCTTCTACATTCTAGAAGAGACCGCATATTTTTCTGAGCCTTCTGCTATTTTTGGTGGAGTGGAACCCAATGTGAGATTTCTAATTTATAAACGATATAGAAAACAACGATGTATAAATTATATATTCAATGTGTGAGTTATATAAGTGTTGTATACCACATGTATAAGCGTTGTATAAATTGTATGTTCGATGTATAAGTTATATATGCGTTGTAAAAGTGATATATGAGTTGAAATAAATTGAAGTGATATTGAAATGAAATCGAAATATAGTTATATATGTGTATATATATATATATATATACTACCCTCGTCCACAGACCATGGCCGATATATATTGGTTGTGATATTGTTTGGATTATTGGTTGATGTGAAATTTGGTGAATATTATGAATGGTTGATTTGAAATGATTGATTGTGGTTGAAATCCCAATAGGATTAGTATATGGGAAAATTCGTCTGCGTACGAACTAGATATTGAAAATCCCCATTGTCAAAAACTGCGAGGTTTTAAGGTAGAGCGAGGAGCCGTACTAGGGACGGTGCCGGTTTTAACTACCCTGCCGTTATGCTGTCGAAATTTTCAATAATATTCATGTGTAAGAATTATTTTCATGTGTTGAAAACTATATTCAAGTGTTGAATAGAAATTCATGTGTTGAGTAGAAATTCATGTGTTGAATGAAGTTCATGTGTTAAATAAATTCCTTGAAAGATAAAAATAACATTTTTATTATATATATATACTATATAAAATATTAGTATTTTAAATAAATTGTTTTAACACCAAAAATAACATTTTTACCTTATGTATGGACTATATAAAATAATCGTGTTTTGAAATAAATTGTTTTACAATAAAAATCACATTTTTATTATATATAAAAACTATAGAAAATATTCATGTGTTGAATAAAGGAATAGAACGATAAAAATCATATTTTTATCGTATGTGTGAAGTCAAAAACATTCATGTGTTGAATATATAGATTGAACAATAAAATCTACATTTTTATCATGAAAATGAAGTGCTAAAAATATTCATGTGTTGAATACGTATTTTGAGGATAAAAATATCATTTTTATCAAATATATAAAGTGAAGATGTATTTGAAATTGAAGAAAGAATTACATATATATATATAAATATAATTAAAATAAATTGAATAATGAAGCTGCAGTTCGTGTTTTGAAACCGTGATTTCAAACGACTATTGCGGGAGATCCGACCATCGGATTTTCCCGAAACCGAAATCGAAACCGTTGGGTTCGATTTGGAAATATCTTTCCAATGACACCCACTTTGTAAAGATCCAACGGTTGGATTGTCTGGAATGTTTAATTCAAATCTGAGGAAAAACAGCGCCAGAACCGATTATATATATATATATATATATATATAATTAAATTAAATCGAATAACGACGCTGCAGTTCGTATTTTGAAATTGTAACTTCAAACGATTAGTGCGGGAGATCCGACCGTCGGATTTCCCCGAAACTGAAACCGTTGGATTCGTTTTGAAAAGATCTTTCTAATGATATAAAATTTGTGAAGATCCAACGGTTAGATTTTCAGATGTATGTAAATCAAATCTGAAGAAAAACAGCGCTACGGCCGCGTTATGGCCTGAAGCGTCGTTTGAATGAATTAGCTATTTTTAAATAAATAAAAATAGCGATAAATCGTGATAAAATATTTTAAACGATATGGAATGGAAATAAACTGAATTTGCTTAGTTTGTTTGATATTTGATGGTTGAATGTGTTTGGCATGAAAATTACATTAAAGAACAGAATTAGTGATATCGAATAATTTAACCGTTAAAATGAATTGATTTGAAATTATAAATATACGTGAATTATTTGAAAAGGCCGAGTTGATTCTCATTTCAAATAATTGATCGACGAGTGAAAGTCGAAGATATGAAGACGGTGCAAGACCAATGATCTGCACGTCGAATGGAGGGGTGCTACTGATGCTTATGATGGGAGTAGCTACCTTGAAGGAGCGGAACTAGTAGCCGTCCGGACGTACTCGTTGATTGTACGGGTATGCGAGGTATTGAGTGCCTCCGGTTTCGTTCAGACCCAGAACGAACTTGTAAATGGACTATGTGTCTGACATTGGATTTTGTTCTGTGCTGATTGATCTCTATTAAATATATATCTGTTTGGCGGCGGAGAATTTATTCTCTTTCTTAACGCCCTTCTCTGAGACGTACGAGCTCAGAGGTTATATATCGATAGAAATCAGTCGCATGGAGTGAATTGTCTGTGTGGCATGCCTAAGTGGCAGATGATCAAGGCTTCTATTGAAAAGCAAAGTCTTGTGGTTGATGATCAAAGCACGGCCTGTGTGACATAGCTTTGTGTATAGCATTGTTTCGCGAGCCTCACACCCCGGTATGAGCCAGAAACGGGAGAAGGACATTAGGGAGGACATGCATTTCCTTCTAGCTAGGAGTGGTGCTTTGGGTTTTGCACGCCCGGGCATTTTACTTATGTGGATGATGGAAAGCGAGGCCTCGGATGCTTCGATCTCTTCGGAGCCGATGGTGTGGCCGGATATGACCAGTGACGCCCCATAGGGCGGGGAAACGCAGTGTTCAGGCATTTTAATCCACATCGGTGGACCGGCCCTGACGATCCAAAGGTCGATGCGTTCTGATCCTGAAACACGGGCTAGAGCTTCTCAAATTCGGTAAGGACTATCTTTTGCCTTGGTTCATGATGGAAATCCAATTTCCAAATACGACACCGTGTGGTTTTGATTGTATATATATGTATATATGGCGACATGATATATGGTACCCATACCGTCTATGATTGATAGTTATGATTGAAATTTGTTTCTGAAACATATATACACTAGTAATAATATCAAATGATTTGTTTTGCTTGTATCAAGCATATTTTGGCCATTATAAGTTAAAACTCTATCCTTCGGTTTGTGTTGCATTGTGTGATGAGAACTGAGTCTTATAATGGCTTCATTTTTATAAAAAGCATTGCGATGTCTAAAAGATTTACTTGTTTTAAAGCACTAGCAATCCAATGGAGTAAACCCCTTCCGCGAAAGTGGCGTGATCCTGTGATTGGCCATATATTAAAGTGTTAAGTAGATTTATCATACCAGTCCCATGACTGACTCGTAGTTTGTTTCACTTGCAAACTCGGGTTTCCCTTTTTCTACATGGGCAACCTTGTATTCAGGTTTTAGCAGGCTCTTTCTGGATAGCTAAAGCTGAAGATGGATATTATCATTTATCTCTTTTTATGTTGTTCAGCTCCTGTTGTACATATTATGTTTTCTTTTCAGCTGTAGACATTTTATGTAAAGTTGAACTGTACTTTGTACTAAGTATGATCCTATATACTGTGTAACTCTGATGATTATGTTTATCCAGTGTATTCCATTGTACGTTATCTGGTGTATTTTATTATTTCTATTCTGCTGTTATCTGTTATGTGTTATATTCCAAAGATTACCTTTGCCACCGTCTTGTCGGGGAATGGGGTCGTCACAGCAAAGAAGAAAGACGTGTGTTGAGGAGGATAATAACATCATTAACAAGTGAGAATCCACTCGCAAACATGTTTTGATAAATTAGGATGTTCTGCCTTTTGCTTTGTCTCTTTACTGCACTTATTGTTTGAGCAATGCTGAGCAAAGTTGGTGTTTTTAGACAACTTTTCTACTTTAATAAATATAATTAAACTTAAAATATTTGGTTGATTTATTAATTTGATGAAGCTTTTCATTTTCTGACATGACTAGCAGAAGTTTGGTGATTTTGGTTAGAGTCGCGGCTGAGGAGTATGTTGGTAGCAGGGAAGATTTGTTTTCTGTGTATGTTATAGTAATTGTGATGAGGTGAATTCATTTAGGATGTGGTCATTTGTGCTGGCAGGGGAGGCCACAGTGACGTTCTTGGGGCGGTCAATGGAAAGTAAGTTGATGATCAGTTCGGTGACATTTTGACGTTTGTAGATAGGTAAAAGGATCCGGTAGAAGCTTAGAGGTCGGAGGAGCTACGGCAGCACACACACGGAGGTTGGCAAGGGCGGTGGAGAGCCAGATCTGGTGGCTGACGGAGGTACGGGTGTGCGAGGGAGGGATGGTGGAGAGGGTGCAATGTGTTTAGATGGGAAAGTTTAAAACAACTAGGCTTTAAGAGTACTCTATGTTCGGTAGTATTTTTATACATGCCTTTACTTCGTAGGCCAAATCAATTTTTTATTGTATATCTTTACGTTTGTTGTATAATTTTTTTAATATTATTAAGCTGCTTATGCCTACATCCGTTCCACTCCTTTAGTCTGCTTTTAATTATTTTTAGCACATGCCCCACTTGGTAAAAATTGAATCCTTCCATCTATTCATGCATTTCCATGTTTATTGCATTATGCCAATTATTGCATAGCGGAAAGACTCTCTTTTCTTTAATTTTTTTGCCTTTTTCAATCAAAGAAATATGCCATGGATTATGCTTGTCTATGGAAGTATTTAAAATATTGACTTTGATATTTTAAAAATAATAATCCACGCGCGAAGCACGTGCCATGATCACGCGCGAAGCGCGTGCATTGACGCTCATAGAACATATTGGTGCAGTATTGGATATTGAGTTTTTTCAATTCATTGATCTTTCTTTACTCATAGAAGAGATATTATGACGTATGATTTTCTTAAATCTTCGGGCCAGTTTGAGGACTGTTTGGTGGGTTAGGTTGCGTTGATATGCAGCATTTACATCGTCTGCAATGTTTTGGGGTTTTAGATTTATACTTCCTTTAGTGCTAGTAGTTAGCATTATATATTGTTATGCAAGTCTATTATGTAGTTTGAGAGACTATCTATGCATTTGCAAATGATTTACTAGACAGTAATATGTTATGCTTTGATGTTTTTTTTTGTTGCTGTTTCTTTATTCTACTTACAATTTTATGCTATTTAACTACAAAAATTTACTATTACTTTTGACTTAGACTGCACGCTTTCGGTAGGTGTAAAGGTTGTCATGCGAGTGTTAGTGTAAGTAATAAGCACGACATTTGGCCCTATTGAGTCTTATTCTTCGTGCTTTCAAACAATAACACAATGTATTATTATTAATAAGTATGGGTTTAGGGTCCGATACTGCAAAGGATGAAAGAAAAATGAGGAAGTAATGAAGGAGGAGAAGATAAGCACTTTGTCCAGACTAGTTAAGACATTTGGACATTATGCAAGAGGTCACATGTTTGATTCCCGCTCTACATGGTCCACCTTATTACCATGTAGCATGATATATACTACTTAAAACTTTTTAAATGAAGTGCCAATTTTAAAAAATGGAAACTAAAAAAAGCTATTAAAATGAAATTGGATAACAAGTGAACAATCAACTCTTTTAAATCTTTTTCAAGATTATACCCTAAGTCAATCTAGTGTAAGATAATTAATGCAATGTATAAAAAGCCTTTATGCACTTAATGCCATATTTTTTGCAAAATAATGCTTTATTTGTACTTAAACACATAACTATGTCCCATTTTATTTTGTCAAACATTACCTTATGTTTAGATATCAAAATATTCGTTTTACTATAAATTTGCTTATTCTATTTTTAAACATGAATTCATGTTATCCGTAATATATTTAAAATACATACATACATACATACATGTATGTATGTATGTATGTATGTATGTATGTATATAAACATATACATATTTATATTCAATTTATAAGAAAAATCCTTAATGCCTTTTCCATTATTAAATTATGAATTGTAAGATTGGAAAATTATTGAACAATTGTATTTACTATATGCATGTATTAATGTATATTTATGCCTAGAATTACATCTTTTTAATAAAAACCATATATATATATATCATGTAGGTAAGGAATAAGGAACTAAAATTAAGCACTTCCTTATTCTCTAAGTTGTTATAGTTGTAATATTGATTTACATACTACAATATGTATACTGTTGTAAAAGTTTGTTAGTAACAAGTAAATATTTAATATAATTATGGAAATGTTACTAATCTCTTGAAACCTTTTTCAGGAAATTTTATTATTACAACATTTATATTAAGCTCGTATAATTAATGGAATCATTTAATTATAGTCACCATCTTGTATGTCAATTTTAAACCGATCTACATATGTATGTATTTGTATATATATGTATTTAATATGTATTTGCATACGTAGTAACCGAAAATAGTTCAAAGTGGAAAAAATTCATAGCGCATAACAATTTTGTTGGCCCTAACCACAAGGTTTTTATGTTTGTGTGCTACTATTCACACCTCAGTTTACACAACCGGCCACCAAAACTAAAAGCACCCCAAATATTTTTGTTTTCCTTTGTTGGCCACCATCTAAATTAATAATGTAAAAATGTAGAGGCCACCATCTCCCTTATCTAAACGAAGGCTTCCTTCCTTGCTTACTTTCCATTTATCTTCAACTGCATACATAGCAGTTGCATTTTCTACAGGCACTTGGTCTGTTTTTTTTTTGTACACTGTTTTCCATCTGTTTTGACTTTGGTTGATGACTATGATAAAATGAAACCATTTCACGCTCCAAATGCAACCTTGGTTTTCATCCTAGTCCTAATTTATTCGACTTTAGAATTATAATAACGGTATTCAACTTTTTTCCATTATTTTACAAAATCGGATCAATATACTCTGCGAATCAAATACCTAAAGTCAAATAGTTCAAGAAAAAATAACATAATCTATTTTCATAACCACATTAGCAATTTTAATTTTTATAAATGAGTACTTACTTCGTCGGTTGTGAAATGATTCATCAAATCAACATTTATTTCTTTTAGGTCATTTGATCAAACATTTGCATCATATTATCACAATCGTCGTGTTTATCATCTGAAACAATAAGGGCATTGTCCAATTTATTATCATTTAAGTACTCCACCTATTAAACAACACAAAAATAATTAATATATAAATTTGTAAAACAAGATATGTAAGTTAAACAGATAAACCCTACAAGTCAAAACTTACATTGTCATTCTCTATTGCAACATCGTCAAATTTAATGTCCTCTAAGCTTGAAATTTCCAACGGAGCGGAAAAATATCCTAAAACACAATGGAAAACTCTAAACGTAAAAAAAAAACTAACAACATGTTCAATAAAACAATAGAAAACAATAAAACTCAAGCAAATCCAACATCTTTTTTATCTTTATCTTCCATCTCTATTAGGCACAAAAGAATATCTTCTCTTGTTAGGGTTTAAGGTTTAAAATTGTAGAGAAGTATGGTGGTGAATAACTGAATGAAGGAATAATGTAGGGTGGCCACAAAAATATAAAAAATAATCATTTTATTGAATTTAGAAAGGTGGCCGAAAGTATAAACCGGGATGTGAATAATAGCACCTTATGTTTGTATTATTTATAGAATTAAACGATATCATCTGTTTAATTTATATTATCATTTTTGCGAACATGTGTCTATTATGTATACACACACACATATGTATGTATGTATGTATGTATATATGTATATGCTTGTGCACGCATGCGTACTAAATTATAACAAGAATTATAGTCTTATTTGTAATTATATGGTGTGTATGTATATAGTTTAAAAAGTAAATAAAGGAATGTACTTTGGTGCTAGAGAATATTCCACCATTATTATTACCATATATTATAATGGAAATATAATTAACCGATAGTTATATAATAATATTGCAAGGAGAATGGAAAAGTATAGTGACAGGATCTCGCAATCAATTTTGAATTATATATAGTAATAAAGGAGAAATGAATTTTTGTAAGAAAAATAAATAAATTAATTGCTTTAATTTATAGGTGGTATGGAGGAAAGGAGAAATTAAGGCCTTATTCACTTCATATAAACCCTAACCTCTCACCCACTCCCTTATATTCAATTATCCGTTCTATAATCCTAAAATAAAAAAATTAAGGAAAAAATCTCCACTAAAATCACCTAAACGGAAGAAAGAAGAAAATCTTGAAGACAAAGGCATAGAGAAAATCTCTACTTAACTAAACCTGCTAAGGTAAACAATCCTTCATCATTCTAAATTGAATGTTCCAATTTGTTGATTCTCTTGATTTAATAATTATTTGAATTGTTTTAAAAATGATTTTGCTAAACCTATTTGTTTAAATGATGTTACATAGGTACATCATATATTGGAAGACATACTAAGAGATTGAGTTTTTTGATTCACAACCATAGTAAGTAATCTCCAAATTATTTAAACATTTAATTTATCATTTGTAACATTCAATTAGAGAAAGGATTTCAATTTGATAATTTTTTTAGATTAACTTGAATTTACTATACACATTATAATTCAGTATAGCGTTTAATTTTAGGTTTATTATTTCTAATATGAAAAATAACTTGTTTTACTTCAATTTTTGCAGGTTAGAATACAAAAAACTAGGTTTTCAAAAAAATTCAATTAAATTAAAATAAATAAGAATTATTTGGTGTATGGCAAATATCTTTTACAAAATATTTTAGAAATTAATTTATGGAAATAACTATTCAACTAATGCAAATTTAGTAGAAGAAAATGTTTTTGTGAAAATTTATTACTTTGAGAGGAAAAAAAATTGATATTAAAGTTAATTAACGAACTACCATTTAAATATTCATACGCGTAAACTTACGAAAAAGTTCTAAATGTTTTTTAAATAACTAGAAGACATAATTTCCACTATTTTAGTTGCCCATTCTCTTTTATTATGCCTCAATATTCTTTTCTCTTATATAAGGAATGAAAATAATATAACAATAAGAAATTCCCAAATTCTATGCTTGAGTTGATGAATTGTGATTATGCTCATACAAATATAATGGAACAGAAAATGATAACTTCCTTATGCATATTGTTTTATTTTTTGGTTTACCTAAAAGTACGTCACTGTAAAAGATTAACTATTTAACTAGGTGGAAAATCACATACAGAGAGTGCATTATATGTGAAATATTCACATAAATCATTGCTTATGTGAAAAAAAATTGAAATGATGGTTTTTGTGTGACGAGATTTCATGTCGTATCATATTTGTTTGGTAAAAGCACTGAGGGAATTTTTTTTATAAAAAATTTGATGTACTTGGAAAAATTGTAGGCGTTGTGGATTTTTTATTTCAAATGAGGCTACATTTTAAGTTTTTTTTGTTCACATACAACTAGTCCCATTTTAATCCTTTGATAGCTTCATTATAGGCATGCAGTAGTTGTACAAAAGAGATAGCTTTATTCATCTAAAATAAAGACATTTATTGATTTTTGCTAATCCTTAATTTCTTCCTTTTCTCTTTAACATGGAATCGTTAAAGGGACATTAAGAAAGGATGTAAAGTTCAAAGAATAATAAACATGCCGATAAAGCAATAAATTATTTAAAATGGAATTCTTTGCTTTTGGTAAAGCCAACCAGTTTTTATAGTGGTTTGTCCGCTTTTATTACAACAAGTAATGAATACATTTTAAACCAGGATATATGCCAATTGCATATTTGCTACAAGCAACTTTGTAATGAGCTATCTACTAAAAGCTGTAATGGACAGTTCGAAGCATCACAATTGGTGAATTACAAACAACATCAACCCTACAAACTACATTAAAAAGAGAAAACTACAGCCGAAACCCCAACCTTCGATGAACACCACGTAAGGATTTAACATATGACAGTAGTCTAATAAGTAAGAAATGTATTTTTTTGGTGAGTAAACATATGTTGATATTATCGAGATACATTTTTTATTTTCATTCTCATCCTTTCTTTTAATCTTTTCAAAACTCTAGCTTTTGTTAAACAAATATCATTAGCAACTAATTCTATAAACCATAATTAAAAAAAATATTCTTGTTATCTTGATATTGCATAGTACTCAGCAGAAATTGCAATGAATTTTTATACATTTTCTTGAATATTAAATATATTGTTTTAAATGTAGAATTGTATCTCTAAATCAAATGCTTAGGTTTCAAAAATAAAAGTTAAGAGAGCTCTATTTTTTTGGAATGTAAATAACAATAATTTAATAATGAGGAATTGAAAGAACACAAATGATGCAATAAATGGTCTAGCATGTTTAATAAACATAAGAAATGGTGAACATATATGTAGGTAAAAAATGTATAGTAATTTATGACAGAAAAAATTATTCTTAAATTTTTAAATTTTGAATTTTGCACAGATGATTGTAGATATGGTTTGTGTAGAGGATATCGAGATGCTGGACTGCATAGAGGAAGGGGAATGGATGGATATGGAGGTGGATTTTGATGAACAAGAGTGGATGGATATAGAGGAGGATGCGGTTGAGATGGAGGTTGACTTTCTAGAGGGGAAGATTATTGACATAGATATTGATACAGTGTGCAGGGAGATGGAGTAGTTAGACTTTTTTGAGGAGGGTTCTCCAGTAGATAAAGAGATTGATATGTCGGGGGTTGTGGCAGAGATGGTGCAAGACTTGGTGGAGATGGTGGTGAGATGGAGATATACGTAATGGAGAATGATGTGATGTGCAAATAATTGGATATGGTAGACTATGTAGGGAGATGGAGTAGTTAGACTTTTTTGAGGAGGGTGCTCCAGTAGATATGGAGATTGGTATGTCGAGGTTGTTACAGAGATGGTGCAAGACTTGGTGGAGATAATGGTTAGATGGAGATGTACGTAATGGAGAACGATATAATGTGCAAATAATTGGAGATGGTAGACTATGTAAGGATTATAGAAAGATTGAGACAAACTCTTTTATTGGATAGCTTAATACAAAAAACTTGTAATTAGTCAAATTACCTTGAACAAAATCACATAAAGCAGTATTGTTAATTAGTATTTATTATTTTAATATATGGTTAAACATGATACACACACACATATATGATTATCGTTTTTTCAGTGTATAAGTGTTGAATCATGTAACTTTCTCTATTATTTAAATATATAAAAAATAAATTAGGCATTTAGTTTCCAGCTAAATGTCAAAATATGAAGAGGCAATATTATTTCTTGAAAAAAATATGAAATAATTTTCCCAACGCATTATCACTTCATGGTATATGAATACTTCAGCCCCCATCTTCCCCAATCGGTGACATAAGGTATATTTCTTTGTCATATTATTGCTCCTCACATTTTTAAATCGATGAAGGTGGGTTTTTACCTTTAATTTTGAAATCAATGAAAAAAATTGTTTCATATTTCCATAGAATCCTTGGTTTCCTTCCAACATTCATTCCATGTCCTTGGTTCAAGTTACTTCAATGACCAATTTTAATTATGTTGTTTATCCTTCAGATCCTCTTTGGGGAAACTACTATATTAGTGTCTTCTATTAATTACTTGACCAGAATGCTTATAAATTAATTATTAGTTATGAACTATGCATTCACTTCAATTTTTTATAATTTCCTGATACTGGGATTTGCGGGATTGTATGACAACAAGGTTAGGTATAAGATTTATTTTGTAATTTCCTTGTATTTTTGATTCAAAACTGAAAGAATAAGCAATGCGAAATGAAAATACCTTCGTCTATTCACTTAACACTTGGCATTTAACTGAAATAAATATAATATTTATTATCATCAAAGATGAATGCTATCGAGAACTTAATATATAATTAGAAAGCGAAAATATCAGATGATGTTTTCAAATGATTAGTATGTCATTTTTACATGTAGCAATTGCTACATAGTAGCAGAAGAAATCCTTCTGATGTATATATGTTAAGCAGAATAATTGCTTGAGATGATTTTTGGTTTCAATCAAAAACCTTTACTCATATAAAATCTAATGTTCGGCATTGTTCACTTACTTTGGCTATGTAACTTACATGATTCGTATGTGTATTAGGTGTATTATTTTTTTATCCTTTTCTTTTTATTTAAAAGCTAAACATGGTTATTTTCAGTTTGATTCTATAAATGTTTATAATCGACTTTTTCAAAAAGTAAGTCGCAATATACATTACCACCCAATTATTTATATCAATAATATTATTGTTGGGAAGCATAAAAATTATATTTCCTAAATGTTGTAAGAAAACAACATGCCTAAAATGTGCACATTCTTTAAGGTAATAGAAACCATTACTTGCTAAAATAGAAAAAAATACCTACTAAAATCTTTACTCGTAAGAATATAATCAAATCTAGTTACATAACTTATTGCCTTCTTTGCAAAATGAATTGATTCAACCTATTTAATGAAGATGGTGAAATTGATCTTAAATATACGACCATCGAATTTAATTGTTTATAAAATCTATCGTACATAAAAAACACATTTTCTCCCAATAAATTGAATTCTTTTACTCTTTTATTTGAAGATTTTGGGAATGATAGCTGTGAGTTTAGAACCTACATATTTTGAATTAAAAATTGAATTTTGATCATATATCTCTTTTGTACTTAAATTTTAGAAACAAAATTAGCAAGTAGTCTTGCGCTATACGGTAAGTGTATCAATACGCTATTTTGTCTAACCACAAACATCAACTTCGTGCTTTGGTTGAATAAACTAAATTTGTTATTACAAAAATTAAAGTCCTAAATTTTTATCTTGAAAAACAGAATTTTAAAATTTGGAATTTTCAGTTTTGAAATCTTATTTGAAAATCTTAATTTTTGACACTCGTGATTTTCCGATGTTCGAAGATGAATTTTAATGTTGATTTTAGCATTTGAATTTTAAAATTCTCAAGTTTGATTTTACAAACTGAGTTCTATACTCAATCCAAATTTTAATTTATTATTCAGCATTTGATTTTTGAAATTTAAAAAATTCACATTCTTTTGGTAATTTGAAGTTGAAAATTACAATTCAAAATATTGAATATTAACTTTATGAATATTATTTTGAAAATTTGGATAAGATATTTTTTACGTGACCAAAGTAGAATCCTTCATCTAATAGTACATACTTTCTAAGTATTAATTTGTTTGGCCATAAAAAATATGGAATTAGAATTTCAAGTCCTTGCTAAGTTGTTTGCTCTACTATAATTTTTTACCTAAAAGTAGCCTATACCTTAAGTAATAAGTTCATATGATATGTTACAAACCTTATTTCACCATTTGACACAATATTAACTGGATTACAATATTTCGTCACTTTTCAAGTGAATGTTTCTGTCACTCTAACATTGTCCAAATTCTTTTCTCCAAAGTTACATGACAATATATGTTTAATAACAACAGAAAAATTTCAAGCTGCAACTTTATATTTGTTTGCCACCTTTTGTTTGTCCCAGTTTTAACAGTAAACTGAGCATATAGTATGATTTTTGTATGTATCAAAATTCCATTGTTGATAGTTCGGAAATAAATAAATATCTAATCTATGATAAAGTAATAAATGAATACTAGTGAGCATAATTGGAATCGTTACGATATGCTGGAAATGGTGTAAGTTGTAAATATAACAACCACAAGTATAAGGAATTTCTAATCACTTCATTGTCATAGAAGTAGTTCAATTTTATAGTTCTTTTTAATAACCAAACTTGAATTTGAGGAGAAGATAAAAGGCACTTTTAAACATAATGATTTTCCTACTGTTTGTATTAAAATTATTTTCTCGATTGTTTATCTTGTTTCATATCCAAGTACTTATACTTTTACCAAACCAATCAATGATGATATATTTATGTAAGTCAAAGTATGATGTAATAAGCTCTGGTATAGATATACAATGATAAACAAATATAACTTTAAGTGCAAAATCAACTTATTAAATATTGTACTCATATTTGTAAATATGGTAAAATATTGGAAATATATTACTTAGGAAGAATTGCAAAATTTGATCATTGTATTATTTTATCATGACTAAAATGCAAGTGAATGTTTCAGGAACTTTCAACTCTAAGAATATTTTTCCTCGTAAATGAAATTATTTGACCAACGATTCATCTATATTCTTGAACCTTGTTATCACTTTTGTAATTTCATCAATAGCTAATAGTGCTTAGTCATGTATACTTAATCAAAATTAACAAAACTGGGCATTTCTGTTTATGCATTGTATACATGACTAACCTTGAAGCATTTATGATTATTTCCAACCCATTCTAACATTATTAAAAGTGGAAGTTTCGATTCCCATATACTTCTTCCACCTCTCTTTTCTAATAGCCAAGCTAACCGTAAAATAGACCACTATTACATAGAAAAAGATAGAAAAATCTTCGTATTTGTTACTATATCCATCATAAACTATGTAACTCATACTGTTCTAAAGTTAGTCATGGTGATTAAATTTGGTAGCACTGTGCAACTACAATTAAAACCCCATATATTGGCAAATGTATTCCCTTTCAAAATAGATTTTTTTGATGAGGGTGATATTTTTTAGATTTGTGATATTAAATCACATATCCATTGAAGCTGGCTATATGTGTTAGTCATATGTAGCTTCGTGATGAAAAAGATGGTTTGCTAACAGAGCTTGAAGGAGGAAGATATGGAGGAAAAAGCTAGGAATTGCTGAGTGCTTCAACTCAGCCTTAGGGAGAATGTACCAGACATTTGAGTTGTGTCTCTTGCATTTCCAAAGACTTAACTCGGACGTCTGGCACGTTTGAGTCGAAAAATATTTATTTTTGACAAGGCCATATCAGATATGATTTGCAATATTTTTTAGGGGTATTTTGGATATTTTCCTATATTTTCTACTCTCCTATACAAGCTACTTTCAAGACTGGATCAAGACATGACCGTATGACCAAAAATAAAGCATTGAATTAGATGATCATAATTTTACGATAATCTCTTCGTTTAGCATCATTCTGCATGATTCTTCTTCTCCAACAATATTAGTCATCTATTTGTTCTTTCCCTTCTCAGTTTGGTTATTGATTCAATTGTATTTTGTTTGTTTTAACTTCGTTTTATTAATTGTAAACAAAATTTTGATGAATCAATAAAGAGGGTGGTTGGTGGAATTTCTCATGTTATTGCGTTTATTTTCAATTCCGTCTTGTTTTCAATCCATGTTATCTCTTTGTGATTTATGTGAAGAAGTTCCTGATATATGCTTCTACAAAGCGATGCCCACTTTTTTGTACCACAATAATTGGTATCAAAGCATATCATTGCAAAGCTTAGAGTAATTTTAGTTTTGAAAAACTTTTTTTAATGTCGGATATGATTTCATTTTTAAATATGACTATTTCCTATAGGAGAAATGAGGGTATTTTTAAGCCTAAGATGGATGATGTTTTATACCTCAATGATCTTCCTCATCCAATTAGTGGAGATAGGAAGAAGCCCTCTAATGTAGATAAGGGAAAATAAAAGAAGATGGATAAGAAGATAATTTCTTTGATTAGTTAGTACCTTGATGATTCAATTTCCATCATCTGACTAGTTGTGAATCTGCAACGAATTTGATATGAGTCAAAAAGTGCCAAAAGTTGCTACTAGTAAGGCTTTTTTGGTTTGAAAGTTAGTACAACTGAGGTTAAATGAAGAGAAACCTGTTGCAAATCATTTGAATGAATTTCAAGATGTAATAAATCTTTTAGTAAAGGTAAAGGTCAACTTTAATGATGAGTTACAGGCTCTTTTATTAACAAGTTCGCTTTTAAAAAGCTTGGTAACTTTGGTTGTTTCATTGGGTGATTCCAACGCTAATGAAGCTATCTTTATAGAAGTTGTTCAAAGTAGCTTTTTGAATGAGAATCTTATGAGAAAATGGTTAGGTTTGAAATCGGTTCAAAGTGAGGCTAAGGTAGTAAGGGACTTGAAGAAAGATACAATGTGGAGAAAGAAAGAAGCTAATGCTAAAATTGCTATCACTTGTCACTATCATAATAAGAAAGGCGACATAAGCCCAAGTATTATTCCTATAAAAGAGATAAGAAAAGGTCTACACACGACGATAGAAGTGATGATACACTAAGTTTTGCTGAAGTTACCGATAGTGATTCTTCTTATGATGTCCTCTTTGGTGAAATTAATACTTTGAAGATTCAGGAGCCGGCTTTCACATTTGTAGAGATGTGAATTATTTCTCTTCTTATGAGAAGAATGTTGGCATGATTATAATGGTCAATGGAGTAGAGCTACTGATCCATGGTATTGGATTTATGCGGTTTTGTACACATGATGATGTGGTTAGAGAAGTCTCTTAGCCAGACATGTACCCACTTCTTTCCATAATCATATTTCTCTCAGTCAAGTAGATCGTCATGTTAGCACTTATGAGACTTCAGGTGGAGATTTGAGAGTAAAGAAAGATGATCGTGTAAGGATGAGAGGAGTATTGGAAGATGGAAACATTTATAAATTGCTTGGTTCTGTAGTCGACTATGGAAAGCAAGTGATGGTTGAAAGACCTAGTCTACAACAAGGTAGAGAGGTTAATGTGGTCACCGCTTATGATTCTAGCATTAGGGATCATGTTTCAAGAAGGGTTTTTCATATTGATGATGCTCGAGAGATCAATGATGACCAGGCAATGAGCAATGATCGAGTGATAGCTAGAAAGGTGTCAACTTGGAAAATTCACAAAGATAAGATGGAGTCCTTGTGGTATTACAAACGGTTTTAAGACCGGTTTTGTATGATGCACCTTATGAGGGGATGCATCACTTGCAGGCGGTGATTGTGTAGTATGATTGAGATATGGCGGTTTGTGAGAGAGCTAGTGATAACATGTTTGTTTTTGTTGTAATTTTATGATGTGGTTTCATATCAAGGTGGAGTATTGACATTTGTGATATTAAATCATTTGTCCATTTAAGTCGGCTATATGTATAGTTATGGAAGTAGTTTCATGATGTAGAATATGATCTGCAATCAGAGCTCGAATCGAAGGAGGAAAAGCCAGGAATTGCTGAGTGATTCAGCTCAAATGCCTGAGGGAATATACCAAACACCCAAGCATTATCTCTGTAATTTGCAGAGACTTACCTTAGCAACAGGTCGATTACACCAGAAATCTGAGTTGGATTTTTTTTTTGACTGGGCCATATCAGACTTGATTTGTGATTTTTTTCGAAGGGTAATTTGGATTTTTGTCTACATTTTCTACTCTAGTATAAAATATACTTTCAGGATTGGATCAAGGTGCAATCAAAATAAAGCACTGAATTAGAAAATCTTACTCTTAAGATAATCTCTTGGCTTAGCAATCGTTCTTTATGGTTCTTCTTCTCCAACAATATTAGTCATCTAGATATTCTTATCTTTCTCAATTTAGTTATTGGTTCAATTGTTTGAAACGACCCGAACTTCCCCGGTCTCCGAAGAGAAGAGAAAGAATGGATTGAGTTGAGAACACGACAAATCAGAACACAAATAGAAGAAAATTTCATTGCTTTTTACAATAATTTACATCAGAGTACAAGAATATACAGAGTATGAATAAATATTATACATTGTAAAATATCAGAGATTAAAATACATACCATAGCAGCGGAAAATAATACGTAACCCAACTGAAAGAGATAAATGGATACAGAGCGTTTTGAATATAGCTCCAGCTGTAAATCAGGATCCTGTGAATATAATATCTGGAAAACCAAAACTACTATCTGCCCGTGTCGAAAATAAGGGCACCTAGAGTTTAGGTTAAAACAATAAACTCCAGGTCAGTCATGTGACTGGTGTGAGAACTAAATCAGTTATTTAAAACTTTACTTTAAAATCAGATATATCAAGGGACCACGCCGTATAACACGCAACGGGTTTTCTTCCAAGAATACCAGCGCATAAAACAAACAGCGCAATGCTTTTTGGAAAAAAGAAGCTATTATAAGACCCAAGTCCCATCACACAATGCAACGCAAGCCGGAGGATAGGGTTTTCCCTTATAATAGCCAAACATGCTTGGTACGTTTAAAACAAATCATTTGATACTATAATAAGTGTATAGTGTCAAAAAAAGCTTCAAATATAAATGTATCAATCCTAGATGGCATGGGTACCATATATCATGTCGTCATACTAGGCTCTAAAATCAAAACCGCAAAGTCGCGTATTGGAAGTTGGATTTCCATCTGTGAACCAAGGCAAGGGATTGTCCTTACCGCTTCGAGACGCTCTAGCCCGTGTCTCAGGATCAAAGCTTGAGTGACCCTTGGATCGTCAGGGCCGGTCCACACGAAGTGGATTAAAATGCCTGAACAATGCGTTTCCCCGCCCTATGGGGTGTAAATGAGCCAGATGACTCAATATCCATCGGCTTCATAGTAATCGATATATCCAGGGCGCATCACTATCCATCATCCACATAAGTAAAACGTCTAGGCTTGCAAAACCCTGACACCACTCCTAGCTAGAAAGAAACGCATTTCCTCCCTGAGGTCCTCTCCCATTTCTGATTCACACCAGGGTGTGAGGCTCGCGAATTAACGCTATACGCAAAGCTATGCTATATTAATGACGTGCTTTGATCATCAACCACAAAACTCTGCTTTTCAATAGAAGCCTTGATCATTTTCATCTCAGCATGCCACACAGGAAATTAATGCCATGCAACTAATGTCTATCAATCAGACAGAATGAAATCCAATGTCAGACACACATCCATTTACAAGTTTGTTCTGGATCTGAACGAAACCGGAGGCACCTTATTCCTCGTCCCATATGTACAATACAGGAGAGAGGTCCTTGCATATCCGGTCGATCTCCAAGTACGTTTGGACGATTACCAATTATTACCTCGTCTTGGATGTACAGCCCAATCAAGACATCAGTAATCATCCAAACGATGTGAAGACTTCTGATCTTTAACCACCATCTTCATCCTCGACATATCGTTGAATCAGTTATTTAGAATGGGTATAAACCCGGCCTTTCCGAATAACTTGCGTATATAATAAACAAGTGCTATAAAAACACAACATACGCCTCATTCCAATTTTGAATTTTTTTTTTAAATATTCATATCCTTTGGGAAAGGTTCCCATTAATTTTATCAAAGATAAATTCTTTTAATTTATTCTTTAATCTTCCATTGGATATCAATTCAAACCAAATTAAGGTTTATCCAAACTAGTCGGAATTAGCGAACCTTACCGAAGTAATCATTTGTTATAATTCCCAATCCCAACCTATTCATCCCATGAAGCAAAACTGATAATACTTCATATCTAACACCACGGTGTTATCGGCAAAGTTAATAACCATTTCACGTTCAAATCTAATTAAAGATTCAACTATCGCTTGGAGTAAAACTGATGCTACTCCATTCTCAATCATTTCCAAAATTTGATAATTTAAATTATCACATTCTCTTTTTCAATCTAATTAAAGATTCATTAAAACTCCAATTCAGTTTTAATCTCAAAAATCATTATCTAATGATTATTTAAAGTTAAGAAATTAATATTATCTTTAACTGGGTTAAAGAACTATTGTCATTTAAAACACAGTTCACGATAAACCCAAATCACATTCCATTAATTATGGAATCTTCACGGAAAACATGTCAATATATATAATCGATATAAACTTGCATATCCAACCGATAATATAAATGGAATAACGGCAAAGCCTCTTAAATTTCCTATATATTAACAGTCTTCCTCCATAGAAGCTCACTTCGATTATTATCCAATCGAATTAAATTCTATTCCAATTTATTGTACTAAATTGGAAAACTTTACTTTCGAAAATCTCCTTTATATCTTAACAAAAAGATTTATAAATTCCAAATCACATTTCACTGTGAATCGGGTTAAAGAACGAATGTCGTTAAAAATAGAGTTCACGATAAACCCAATTCACATTCCATTTTATTCCAATTATTAAATATGATTGGAAACTCAAACAATCTTAATTAAAAGATTTATTCTCTTCACACGGGGTTCAAAAATAGTATTACAAAAGACACCATTCACGACAACCTAAAATCCAATTCTTTTATTCAATTCCAATTAAATATTAATTAATTGGAAAATTTAACTAAATCTTAATAAAAAGATTTATTCTTTCCTCAACTGGGTTTAAGAACGGTGTTATATAAGACACGGTTCACGACAAACCCAAAATCCCATTTGATACTAAATATAAGGCTCTGAATAGAAAATATATCGGCTTATATTCAATATCAAACTCTACAACCAACAAATATCGTATTGGAAATAACAATATAAATATATCTTTCAAATTTCCATAACAATATTTGTATAATCACGAAATCCAACATCGAAATATTCCGAAGATAATTTCGGTTCAAATCCATTCCAGTTCATATATTGGAAATCCTGGTTATTTTTAGAACCATTTCAAATCCAATTTATTTATTTAAAAATATTGGATTATAATTCTAGTTCATAACTAGTTCATTTTGATAAAAATATATTTTTATCTTTACAAACATGGAATTTTTCATCCAAATCTTTTCCAAATCATTTATTATGATTTTACACAAATTATTGATATTTTTAATAATTTTATCAAGGCCCGTACAGCCGATTTCCATAAACGGACATCGAACTGCACTTACAACGACCTTTTCCAATTTTGATTTTGACATAATTCCAAATCCAACTGTTAGATTTCAAATCTCTTATATTGTTGGAAAGCTCTTTTCGATACGAACCGAACGGTTCCGGTTTTAGGAGAATCCGACGGTCGGATCTCCCGTAATGTCAATTCAAAGTCAATGGTCGAAATTTGCGAACTGCCGCGGCGCGGCGCGTTCTATTCGGGCCATTAAATATATAATATTTATATATTATATATACTTCGTCTATTTCCATTTAAAACGTATTGTATAAATCGTTTATAAATTCATTTTATAACGATTCTAACTTCACTTCAAATTTCAAATCAAATTTGAATATTCCTTAATAAATTCATTTTAAAACGATTTCAATTCCATTTGAAATTTCAAATCAAATTTGAATATTCCATAATAAATTCGTTTTAAATTCATTTATAAACAATTTCAATTCCATTTCAATTTTCAAATCAAATTTGAATATTCCATAATAAATCCGTTTTAAATTTATTTTAAAACGATTTCAATTCCATTTCAAATTTCAAATCCATTTCAAATTTCAAATCAAATTTGAATATTCTGTAATAAATTCATTTTAAATTTATTTTAAAACGATTTCAATTCCATTTCAAATTTCAAATCCAATTTGAATATTTCTTATCATTATAATATTAAAATAATAATATTATCAAAATATTTGATTTTGATTATACACTGAATATTATTTAAAAATATTCGTTAATTCTGAATTGGAATCAGACACAGTCAATTGCCATATACTATTATTTATATGGATTTCATACGACACATGTATATAACAATAATGATACACAATCAACCATCATCCAGAGTGCAATTTACAACTGTATAAGCATTAAAAATAAATAATTAACGCTCATCGTAGCCTGTCAACCCATCGATTGACATACAACTAAATATTGGGATTAGTGTATGTCCAATATCATCCCAATACCCGTGTGGGGTTTTCAAACAACAAATACTGATTATTATTTGTGCAGTTGGGCGATGTGTAAAATTTACCGTCCCAATCCATATCAGATAAATAGGTGTACATAAACAAATCGTCCGATTTGTAAATGAATATTTATTTCAACACATGAATATTTTATGCAGTTCATATATACAATAAAAATGATATTTTTATTGTTCAAATATTTTATTTCAACACATGAATATTTTATATAGTTCATTTGTAAAATAAAAATGATATTTTTATTGTTCAAATGTTTTATTCAACACACAAATATTTTATACAGTTCATATATAAAATAAAAATGATATTTTTATTGTTCAAATGTTTTATTCAACACACGAATATTTTATACAGTTTCTACATAAAATAAAAATGATATTTTTATTGTTCAAGTGTGTTATTCAACACACGAATATTTTATACAGTTCATTTATAAAATAAGAATGATATTTTTATTGTTTAAATATTTTATTCAACACATGAATATTTTATACAGTTCATATATAAAATAAAAAAGATATTTTTATTGTTCAAATATTTTATTCAACATATGAATATTCTATACAGTTCATATATACAATAAAAATAATATTTTTATTGTTCAAATATTTTATTCGACACATGAATATTTTATACAGTTCATTTATAAAATAAAAATGATATTTTTATTGTTCAAATATGTTATTCAACCCATGAATATTTTATACAGTTCATTTATACATCACAATCAATCTTCACAACACAATACAATCAAACAAGTCATCCATGGTTTGTGGACGATGGTGAGCAGTTCATATATGCAGTTATAAAATAAATAACTGTACAAGAAATTATAGTGAGAAGTTCTCACCTTGATCGGTTTTGAAATCGTTGAATAGCGATTATTGTAATAAAATTAAACTAGTGTTTAATTTTATCAAAAATCCAAATAGCCTCTGTTTTAGTTCTGGCTTGCTCCATTGTGTAGATATCATCATCACAGTTCCAATGTTTTGAAAATCGTCCAATTCCATTCTGATTTGAATAAGAAATGAAATTTTAAACATTTAATTACATAAAAAAAATTAATTACAATAATTAAACCACATTAATTTCTCTAATCCTTCTTTAAGGGTTTACTAACCCTACCTCTCTCGTTTTACATCTCTTCAGGTGTATAAAGAAAACCCATCGCTGACAACATAGGGTTTGAAACCGCCCTCTGTACATCGCTCCGGTGCCCGATCCAGAACCACCATGAGCTCCGCCTATATCCACTTCGCCGCCGCCTAGAGTTCGGTTGAACTCACCGCCTCCTCCGGCGTTGAAAATGGCTGCGAACCGGCGGCCTTCCAGGCTTGATTGTGCACAAATTTCGAACAAAACCCGATCATATCCGTAGAGAACGGAAGCTCTCGATTCGGCCTTGAATTTTCGTGTTGAATTCACTTTTTAACTTGAAAAGATAAGGGAGAATTTAAGGGAAATAAACCAGACATTTTTAACCGCTCAAACCGAAGTGGTGGCGGCTTTCCCTGAAACGAGAATTATGGTTAATGCCTTGGTGTGAAATTATTTATATTTATGTTATTTCTAATAATATTTTATTCCTTTTTTTTCTTCCCTTTTTTTTCCGCCCGAACTCCAAACGAAACCCAACGAATGTCGCTCCTAGCCAAATACCCCTATTGCGGACACAATGGGATATGTTTCATAACCCAATTCGGCTGTTACGATCAGCTTTTGCTAAATTTAAAATATAAATCATTATATTTTAAATTCAAACGAACATTTTAATTTATCGGGTCCACATACTGACTCTAAAAATTCCCGAAAAATAAATCTAGCTATGTTTTGACGATACGATCCTAACAAACCAATTTTATCAAATTTGGAGACTGTTTGAAAAACAATCATTTTCCAATCGATTAAATTCAAACTGAATTGACCAAACACGTTTAAATTCACCACGCTCACATATTGATTCCAAAAATTATGAAAATTGGAATCTAGCAATAATTTGACATTTCGGATCCAACAAAAGTGGTCTCATCGAAAACGGAGGTTGTTGGCTAAATCGCTATTTTTATGGGTTATATATTATATAAATTCCATAGCGACTATTCTAAATTTTCAACTGCACATAACTTTTTATTCCCGCTATGAAATCTAGATTTTTCCCATTTTTTGGAAAGATATAATAGATTCAAATATTTCTGATTTCGCTGAAATCCGGTTTATTTTGAATCCTATACACTCAATTGAAATTTGAAATTGAATTTTCAAACTACCGCGCCATTTTCAATTTCTTTTATAATTAAAATAAATATTTATGTTCTAACTTTGTTTTAAATAAATTTATATGTTCTAATTCTATTTAAAATAAATTTCTAGTCGTTATTATTTAAAATAAATCATTTTAAATATTCAAAATTCATTAAAATTGCCAAAATAAAAATTTTAAATTGGTTCTGATTTTTTGAGTTGTTACATTATATAACGTTTACTTTAGCTTCATTCTATTAATTGTAAATAAAATTTTGATGAATCAATAAAGTGGGTGGTTGGATCGAATATCTCATGTTATCTTGTTTATTTTGAACTCCGTCTTGTTGTCAATCCAAGTTATCTCCTTGTGATTTAGCTGAAGATGATCCGGGTATACGCTTCAGTAGAGCGCAGTTACCCATTTTTGGCACAATAGATAACATATGTTCGCTTTCCTATTTGTTTTTCTCTTCCCCTCCAACAATACATCTTCTCTAACGCCAACAGTATTTAATGTCCTATCACATCATGCTTTCTTCCAGAAAAGGTGTTTGTTATCAAATGTAGCAACTATTAGGTTGGTTAAGTCGGTATTCAATTTGGTTAGTTTATATAATTCTTATATCCATAGTCTAGAGTAAAATAATCATATAGTGGTGCAAATCAGATCAAATTAATTTAAAAGTTTCTCTCACTTGCATGCATGATGTGATTAATTTTGCCATCGTAAGCCATAATCGAATTAGCTTTAGTTTCTTCCATCGCAAAACATTCACAGATCGATTCCTTTGGCATTAATGATGTAAGAACTATGGTTAATCCTCACTTTATTTGTTAATTCTTTGCAGTATCATGTGCTATGTCATTTAAACAACTAAAGGAAAAAATTCAGTATGGTAGTTAAATGCATTTTTTTTAGGTTGCATCATGAAGGCCTTCAGAAGAGTGGAAACTTTTGCACTAGCTTTCCTGCTTATTATGTTGCTCATGTCACAGTAATTACTTGGCTTTCTAATTCTAATATTACTGTAGTACAAAGAGGCGTGTAATCGTAAATTAGTTTTAGTAGTTAGAATATTTATAGAAAAAATTTGTATCTACACTGAAATTCAGCATGTTAAGGTGGGCGGCAAATCTAATATCTATATACATACAACTTTAAATGTACAGACACACACAAAGATAGAAAGGACATGCGCGCGCACACACACAAAAATACTAGACATAGAAATAGGTACCAAAGAGTAGCTTGCCTCTGAGCTAAATAGACTGCCATCTAATTAACATAAACACGTTAGTTTGGTATTTGCTATCACGCTACATCACCAGTTGTACGTATATTTGAGTTTGTATATTTAAATTTACACATCGGTATTTTTATGGCCATTTCTTCATCGATGAATATTGTAGCAGTTCATCTTCTATTATCAGTTGTTCGGAAATGTTCCTAAGCTCGAATAGTTTACCACTTCATCTACTTTAGTTCATTCCCTTAATCAAATAACGAGCATGTGAGAAGTAGTTCATCGTTTTCGATGAACACCGAAACAATCCTCAATTTGCTAGCAACATGCCTCGGTTCAACACCACCATCATCTTAATAGCACATAGCATCAGCCAACATAACTTGTAACTCTACATCTTCAGTTTGCAATGGCTGACTAGAAGCACCATTCCCTTTTTAATGCATGCACCTACGACGTTGTATCACCATACTATGTCGCAATATTGTGTTCTGCCGCATCATAGGTTAACCAGGCTTGCTTAGTTCTTAATTTTGTCTTATTGCATCATCTAAGAGCTTAATCGTTGCCATTGTAATCATCCTAATAAATTGAAAGCAGCGCACCATTCCTTCCTGACGTGCTTCTTTCATTGTAGAAATAACATCAAATAGTAATGTTTAGTAATGTTTCTAGCTCCTTCTCTTGACACTTTTCAGAAATATCACATTGGTTGCAATTAAGAAAATAAAGAAACGAATGTATACTTTCGTTTATATCCCTAGGGTTACAGGGGTATTATTGTATTTTCCCTTTCTCTTATGCCCCTTATTAGCCTATTATAAATATCAGTCATTTGTGCAAATCAATTACATTATCAATAATCAGATCAAAGTTCTTCTTCCTATTATTGCATCATTCTCAAGATGGTATTAGAGCACAATCTTGCCTAACGACATCATCATTGCATCGAGTCTCTTTCCATCGAGTTGAAGGTGATTGTTTCTCCACTTAGATTTATCTTCATCATTTAGGAGCTACTTTCCTTGTGATAAAGGAAATTCTTAAATTGATTCAAGATATTTGTTCGCTCAAATTGGTAGTGCCATCTAAGGCCGATTGTTACCATTCCGCTTAGTTGCATCATACCAGCAAATCATCAGCTTCTGCCTTATCTGGTCTTTTTTCCATCATCTTTATCATGACCAAAAATTACACCATCGTATCGAGTGCCACACTAGTATGAGATAATGCATCTCAATCTACAGAAAATATGCAAAGTAATGGATCAGAATCAAGAAACGTCATCAACCCAAAAAATCGTATAATCTTTATATAATTAGATAAAGAAAGCCACATGTTATGGAAGTTTCAAGTCAATACGACCCTTATAAGACATGCGTTAGAAGATTATATCAATGGAATCCTGTATATTATAGTAAAAATGTGCAATGATTCAAGTGGAAACTCAGTAATCAATAAAGAGTACACACACAATAAAAGGCAAGACGGTTTACTCTGTTCTTGGCTATTCTCATCGATAAATACCTCTCAACTACCAAAATTTATAAGATGCAAGAGTGCACAAGAAATCTGGGACACTGTAAAGTAGATATTCAATACACAGTCTATTGCTCGAGTTATGCATTACAAAAGGCAATTGAACACCATATCAAGGATTCTATGCTTTTGAGAGAGCATATGACCAAAATTAAAACTCTATGTGACTTACTTGAGGTTGTTGGCCACAAAGTGTCGGATGTAGAACAAGTGTTAACTATTCAGAATGGTTTGGATGATAAATATGAGTCAATTGTCACCCTTCTCTCCTCTCAAGCCAGTACACCCCTACTGCAGCATGTACACTCAACCTTAATTGCACATGAAGGCTTAGTAGATGCCAAGAAACTTCGATCTGAACTTACAGTCAACTATACCACAACATCAAATAAAAAAATTCAAGAAAATCCAAAGAACTTCAAATATAATCAAACCAGCCAAAGAGGAAATTCAAATTCCAAAGGAAGAGGGAGAGGAAGGTGGAAAAACTCAAACAAACTAGATACCAAATTTGTGAAAATTGTGGTCATGTTCCTAGCAAGTGCTATTTCAGGTTCGATCAGAACTTTACTGTCAACCAACAAGGAAGTAGTAGTCAAAGTAACAACTACCCCAGTGTCAATATTGCTCAAACCAACACTGAAGAAAGAAACACAACTGATACAACAAGAAGTCAATTGATGATGCGCTTACCAAGTCTGATGTCTTGCAGAATGAAGAATGGTATTTTGACTCAGGTGCTTCCAATCATTTCACCATCAATCTGAACAACCTGAACTTAGGAAACTGGAGTACAAAGGTACACATTTTGTTTACATAGTTAATGGCACATCCACCAATATCACATGCATAGGCATTGGAACTATTAATGGAAAAGGAAATTATACCTAAACAACTTACTTAGAGTACCCAAAACAAATAAAAACTTAACTAGTGTATCATAGTGTGCCATGGACAACCATGTCTACTTTAAGTTCTTTCCTAATCACTATCTTGTAAAAAGACTTAACCAAATAGGAAATTTTAGTATAGGGTGACATGCACAATGTCCTATACACCTTCAACCTGATGAAGAACAACTCAAATCATGATAGAAGACAATGGTGTAATTTTCCTAATGTTAGTTATGACAATAAATCAAATGCATTAGATATGTAGCATTGTAAATTTGTCCGTCCAAGCTTGAATACTGTAATACATGTTCTAAAAATCAATAATATTGATTTTGAAAATATACCTCATTCCTATATATGCATTGCTTGTCACCTGGGTAAAAGTCACCAACTGTCATTCCCAAACTCTCAAAATATTTACAATGAACCACTGGAAATGATAGTAGTTGATCTTTGGGGTCCAGCCTCAGTCAACTCTGAATATAAATTTAATTACTATATATATCATTTGTTGATTCATATTCATGATTCACTTGGATCTACTTTTTAAGTCAAAGGAAGAGACAGGTATGCAGTTATTCAGTTTATAGCATTGGTTGAAACACAAACAAATCATCAAGTTAAGATCATTCAAACTAATGGAGGAACGGAGTTCAAACCACTGAAGCAGAACTTCATTAAGAAAGGAATTCTGCATAAGACAACCTTTCAACATACCTCATTGAAAAATGGATTGATCAAAAGAAAAGCACAGACACATCTAGATCAAGCCTCTTTACCAATGATATTTTGGCCATACTCCTTCGACATTGCAGTTTTTTTTGATCAATAGGCTACCTATAAATGTGTTAAAGCATGTCAGTCCAATGGAAAAGCCATTCAATATAAATCCATACTACAAATTTCTCAGAAATTTTGGATGCTTGTGTTTCCCTAATCTAAGACCTTTCAAGACTCACAAACTAAGCTTTGTGTCAGAATCAGTGCACATTCATGGGATATGCTCAAAATCCAAAAGGGTACAAATGTCTTACCGATAAAGGGAAGATACTCATATCAAGACATGTTGCCTTCAATGATAACATCTACCCTTTTGCTAGCACTGAAGTCAAAACAACTGAAAAAGTCTACAATGTCAAAAGGTCCATTCCATCAATCCTTGTTATCAACAACCAAAAAGTGAAAATGAATCATCTCCAGTCTAACTCAGAGTACTAGACATTGGACTAGGTCAAAGTAAAGAATAACTTTAACACACATTATCCAATGCAAGGTCAGGTTAGACTGTGAGTAATGATTCAATTCACAATCAATCTGAAGATCAAAGTAACCCAGATTCAGTCAACAATGCAAAAGAATTTGAAAGTCAAAGGCAATACTCAAGCACAGGCGGAAATACTTCAAACCCAAAACCAACAAACACAAAGGCATCACATGATTACAAGATCCAAGAAACGAATATTTAAGCCAAAAGTCTACAATGTCACTTGTGAACATGATGAACGCACAACATTTGGTGAATGAAAGACCCAGACTTGCCAATCCCCGAGGAGGCTGAGGAGCCCGGATTGCTTTGAGAACACTACTCATCAGAACACAAACAATAGAACATTTCATTGCTATTACAACAATTACATCAGAGTACAAGAATATATCAGAGTATGAATAAATATTACAGATCGGAAAAATATCAAAGATTTAAATTACATTTAAATACATAAACATAATATGCAGCGGAAAACAACTACTACCACAACTAAAAGAAATATACGGATACAAAGTTTTCCGAATATGGCTCCAGGTGTAATCCAGGATCCTAGGAAAAGAAATATCTGTGAAAACCGAAACTACAAGATGCCTGTGTAGAAAATATGGGCATCCAAATTTTAGGTAGAAACAATAAACTCCGAGTCAGTCATGGGACTGGTGTGAGAATTAAAACAGTAATTAAATCTTTACTTTAAAAGTTGGGAAATCATGGGACTACGCCATATAACACGGAGTGGGTTTACCCACATGAATCTCCGTTTAAAATAAAATAACGCTATGGTTTTTGGAAAATGAAGCTATTATAAGACTTAGGTCCCATCACATAATGCAATGCAAGCCGTAGGATAGGGTTTTCCCTTATAATAGCCAAACATGCTTGATACATTTAAAACAAATCATTTTGATATTACTATAAGTGCGTAGTGTATCAAACAACTTTAAATATAAATGTTTCAATCATAGGCGACATAGGTACCATATATTATGTCGCCATACATAGGTTTACAACTAAAACCGAAGAGTTGCGTATTGGGAATTGGATTTCCGTCATGAGTCAAGGCTAGCGATGGCTCCTTCTGATTCGAGACACTCTAGCAAATGCCTCAGGATCACACCTACGGGCATCCCTTGGTTGCTGCAGGGCCGGTCCCCACTTACTTTAGTGGATTGGTTATTCCTGAACACATGTTTCCCGGTCCTATCGGACCTATCACTTGACCAGTAGCGACCAATATCCGACGCGCCTCGCAATCCATCATCCACAGAAGTAAAAATGTCTGTGCTTCATACCATGACATCACTCCTAGCTAGAAAGAAACGTCATGCACTCCCTGCGTCCCTGATCCCATTTTAGAAAAGTCATGACAACGATAAATCCCATGAACGCATGCATTACACACTATAATTCGAGTGTTAACAAAAAACATCATTAACATTTTGGCGCTAGAAGGAGGGTTTGAACCTCTGACCTTGTGATTACTTTGTAAAAACTAATTTGGCGTGTTTATTGCTCCATGGAAGGAAAGATGAAATCGAAGAGACTAGAGGATCGAATCAAAGAGCTGGATCCCAACGCCATCCTTGAAGGAAATGAGGGTCCAGCACTCAACTCAAATAACAAGGAAAAGGGAACCCCATCCAATCTGCAACCGCTACCAGACTCAAACGCCATGGAAGATAATGTCGTAATGATCTTGGTCTTGTAAAAGCAACTCCAAGAAATGCAGGCTAAGGTTGACGCCGTCCAGGCGCAAAGGTCCTCAAACTCACCAGATCTAGTCAGAGAGAGACAAATGAGTCTCCGAAAAGGAAGGCCCCTGTTCAACAATTAGAAGTAAACGAAAAGCTAAAGGCACTTCTTCTAAGAAAATGAAGTCTTGTTTGACGGGAGTAGATCATCGAGGGAATCTATGTGAGTAGGAACAGTCTGGGAGCTCCACCTCCAAAGGCTATGACCCCAAAAGAGAAAACTATGACAACATGGAAGCTTACATCAAAGATGTCACTCAGAAAACCGTTAAGGACTTGCTGGGAAGCAAGGGGAAGAGAACCTAGGATGGCAAGGTTAATGACAACGAAAGAGTATCACCGTTCATCGATGAGATTATGAACACCATAATACCGTCAAGAGACAAAGTTCCCACCACGAAATATCTTGGAACGACTGACCCCGACGATCATCTGATGGCTTTCGACAGCCAGATGGATCTTTACAACGCTTCCGAAGCCATTAGGTGCCACCCCTTCCCGATGACCTTCCAAGGGGCAGCGGCGAAGTGGTATCGCCAGTATAGGGAAAACACCATTTACTCGTGGAAACAATTCTCCTATGAATTCTTCGCGCAGTTCTTCATTTGCAAAGATCCAACCGTAGATTATACAGTCATCGCCAACATCAAACAGAGGCAAGGGGAGTCTCTAGGGGACTATTTGAAAAGGTTCAACATCGAAGCCTCAAAGGCCAAGGATATGAATAACCGCGACAAGCTGATCGCCGTACACTTAGGGTTGATTGAGAACACCCCCTTTTGGAAGGAATTATATATCCACGGCTGCAAGGACTTACAAGACTTCCATTTCCAAGATGACAAGTTTATCCGCATGGATGAGCTATACTTCACGAATAGGAAGTTCGAGCCTCGGGAGAAGGAGGAAGGCCAAACTTCGGGCAAAAGCTCTCGGAAGGGAATCATAGGAGGACGAGGTGGGAAGACTCTAACACCAACTTTGTTACCTTGAACAAACCTATCTAGTATGTGTATGCTGTTGCGAAAGAAAGGGTCAATAATTTCCCTATCTCGCTAAAAGCAAAAATTGCCCTGAACCTCATGCCAGTGGTAAATACTGCGAGTTCCATAAAACCAATGGACACAGGACAGACGAGTGCAAGGTGTTGGACGGGATTATCCAGAAACTAATCCGAGAGGGACACTAAGGGAATTTGTTTCAAATAAACAGGTACTAGCTCTATATGCAAAAGGACAACATAAAGTTTTGGTAAACACTATAGGAGTCACTACGGAGGAGAACAACCTAGATTTAGGGCCTCCCATAAACCGAATCATTGTGATCAATGGGGGCCACACCCTGTCGGAAGCTGTCCGAAGGCCAGGAACCAATACGTGAAGGAAGCCTTAGAGGGAATCTTCTCCATCCAAGAAGAATCATCATTGAAGAGTGCGCGTTATGCCCTTAAAATGCACAACCTCGTGGTCTCTCCAGAAGAAATGAAGAAAGGGGCCCGTCACCCACATAATGACCCCCTCATGATAACAACACAGATAGGGCTTTCGGTTGTTTCTAAAATATTAGTGGATACCAGAAGCATTGTCAATGTCATTTTCAAGCATTCCTTTGATCAGATGGGAATTTCCAAAAAGAATCTAGAGCCCAGCAACAAACCAATTTTCGGATTCAACAACAAGGGGGTCAACTCCGTTGGGTCAAATCAATCTTTTGGTTCAAGTAGGGTTGACCCCTCTTCATAGGACTTTCGAAACTCTATTCATCGTGATTGATCAGCCGTCCAATTACAATGCCTTCTTCGGAAGACCGACTTTAGAGGAGATGGATGCATACGTTTCTTCCAAATTTCTCATGTTAAAATTTCTGACCAAACAGGGATGGGGTACCATCAGGGGAGAACAGTTTAGCTCCTGCGAGTTGTACTTCGCGACGGTTGAAAAATACAAAAGGGAGTATTCTTCATATTTTGATTCTTCTACTGCTTTTATGCCTTCAAATAAGGGATTCTTACATCCCTCATTCGAAGCCAAGATAAAAATAAATAAGATTGACAAACGCACCAATGGTAGGTATGCTTCTTAGAAAAGGAAGAGGAAAAGGTCAGATGAGGTAAACTCAACTGAAGAAGGAGAAATCATCACAGATTTGGACACTAGAGGAGATATCGAAAGGATAAAACCAATAGAAGAAGTAGAAGAAGTGAACGTTATCCGAAAGATAAATCGAAGGTCACAAAGCATAGGGAAAAGGCTGACGGGACCTCTCTAAAGTGACTTAATCCTCTTCCTACAGCTCAACAAAGATGTTTTCGCCTGGACCCACTCGGACATGGTTGGTATCGACCCTTCAATTATGAGCCACACCTTAAACATCGACCCTTCGATAACCCCAATTCGACAGAAGAAGAAGCAATATAATAGAGACTGGATAGAGGCCCTGAAGGAGGAAGTCAAAAGGTTGGAAGCTAACGGGTTTATTCGAGAGGTCTTTTACCCGAAATGGTTAGCCAATCCCATGTTGAGGAAGAAGTCCAATGGGAAGTGGAGGATGTATGTTGATTACACAGATTTAAACAAAGCTTATCCAAAAGATTGCTACCCTCTCCTGCGGATCGATCAGTTGGTTGATGCCACGAGTGGACACAAGATACTATCTCTTATGGATGCTTATTCGAGGTACAACCAAATCCCGATGCACAAACCCGACGAGGAACATACAACTTTATCACCGACTGGGGAACGTTTTATTATGAAGTAATGCCCTTCGGTTTGAGGAATGCAGGGCCAAACATACCAAAGGCTAGTAAACAGAATGTTCCAAGAACAAATAAGGCGCAATATGGAAGTATATGTAAATGACATGCTAGTGAAGCCCACCAAAACAAAATATCATCTAAAAGATTTGGAAGAAATGTTCGGTGTCTTAAGAAGTTACCAGATGAAGCTAAACCCTCAAAAGTGTTCCTTCGGGGTTCAATCGGGGAAGTTTTTGGGATATGTGGTAAGCGAGCAAGGAATTGAAGCTAGCCCCAACCAAATACAAGCCATTAAGGACATGGAGGAACCTAAAACCAGCAAGGAATTCATAAGCCTAAACGGTAAGGTAGCGGCACTCAGCAGGTTCATTTCTAAATCCACCAATAAGTGTGTTCACTTCTTCGATGTCATAAAGAAAAAGAAGAATTTTGAATGGAACGAAGAGTGCAGGAAGACATTCTAGGAATTAAAAGTTTATATGAGAACGCCTCTGATTTTGTCTAGTCCCGAGAAGGGAGAAGATCTATACCTATACATGGTTGTCTCCGAACATGCAGTAAGCTCAGTCCTGATAAGAGAAAATGATGGGTCTCAACATCCTATCTATTATGTTACCCGAAGGCTAAAGGACGTGGAAACTCGATATCCTATCATAGAGAAACTGGCATATTGCTTGATCCTTATCGCACAAAAGCTCAGAAGTTATTTCCAGGGTCACATTAAAGTTCTAACTAGTTTCCCGCTCAAACAATTGTTCAGCAAACTGGAAACCTCAGGGAGGCTTTTTAAATAGGGTATTGAGCTTAGCCAATACGAAATTGAGTTCCATCCTCGGGAAGCAATCAAAGGGCAAGCTCTCACATATTTCATAAATGAGTGTATGAACTTGATTTCAGGACAATCGAGTAAAGAAAACGACTTAAAGACCAAATGGTAGCTCTTTGTAGATGGAGCTTCCAATGAGCAGGGAGCAAGGGCAGGTTACATTATAATCACCGTTGATGGACACCGCTTCCAGTACGCCATGAAGTTAGGGTTCCTGGCAACTAACAATGTATCTGAGTACGAATCCATGATAGTTGGTTTGAATCTGGCTCTACAGTTAAAGATACCGAGGATAGAAATCTTCAGCGATTCACAACTAATGGTAAACCAAATAAAATAGACATATCAAACCAAGGATAAGAGGCTCATCCTATACATGAAGAGAGTATTAAAGATGCTTTCCCTATTTGAGGACTTCTCAGTTCATCAGATGCCCCGCGGGGTGAACACCCAGGTGGATTCACTAGCCAAACTAGCCAGCTCCCGAGGAGCCCCCGAAACCTGAATAGTGCCGGTGGGATATCAGGAAAAGCCTAGCATCGAACAAGAAGAATCGGAAATGGGAAAAGAGTTATTAGTTTTGACCAGATCCCAAGCCTTGGAAAGGGGAGACGGAGAAGACCAAGAAGGAAGCTCCAAGAGGGAATCCCCCATAACGAAAACATGCCACCAACATGAAACTACATGGATGACACTCATAATAGACTACCTCCTAAGAGAGACATTACCCCTGAGTAAGCAAGACGCGAGAAAGATAAAACACCAAGCTCCCACATTCGTGATCAAAGACGGCGTACTTTATAAAAAGGGACATTCACTTCCTTACTTAAGATGTGTAAGTTTCGAAGATGGACTTAACCTATTAAAAGAAGCTCATGAAGGATTGTGCGGGGACCATTCCAGCGGGATAAGCTGGCCAAAAGGGTCATGCGAAAAGGTTATTATTGTCCACGGATGGTTAGTTAAGCGGTCGAGTACGTCAAGAGATGCGATAAATGTCAGAGTACTCTAAAGTGCCACGGCTTCCTCCCAGGGACCTAACCACTATATCAAGTCCCTTGCTTTTTGATATATGGGGGATAGATTTAATTTGGCCCTTACCACTCGCCAAGGCCGGAGCCAAATATGACGTGGTAGCTATCGACTACTTCACCAAGTAGGTTGAGGTGGAAGCCCTTCCGACTATCACATTCAAAAAGGTATTAAAATTCGTAATAAAAAATATCATTACCCGCTTTAGAATCCCTCATAAGATCATATCGGACAACGAAACACAATTCGAGAGTGAAGAGTTCACCCGATTCTGTGAGAAAAATGGAATTATCCTTAGTAGCCCACCCGAAAGCTAACGGAGCTGTGGAAGCCGCAAATAAGACCATTAAGACAATCCTCGAGAAACGCCTTAATCAGGCAAAAGGAAATTGGGCAGAAGAGTTTCCTCTAGTGCTATGGGCATATAAAACTTATACCAAAACAACTACAGGACACACCCTTTTTCTCTAACATATGGATGCAAAGCTATGCTTCCGGTTGAGGTCGAAATTCCATCACTTAGGAGGGTGGCATACCCATTTGACCCCAGTCAGGATTTAAGGAGAGAATCACTAAACTTGATACAGGGACTAAGGGATGAGGCAGTAATCAGAACCGCCAAATACCAAAGAAGGATCAAAAAATATTACAATTCAAAGGTCAAAGCTAAAACCTTCACTAAAGCCGAATCAGTACCACGGAGAGTAATGGCTAACACCAAGAACCCAACGGATGGTCCTCTAGGCCCAAACTGGGAAGGACCCTTAATTGTCCATCAAGAAGTCATACCAGGTGCATATCGGCTATGTAGGCCAAACGGTGATCTTGTTCAAAGAACATGGAACTCGAAACATTTAAGGTCATATTTTCCAACCATAAAAAAATAAAGGACAAGATGTTCCTCCCAAGAAACCATCACACAACCAAGGGAATGGTAACCCTCCCTATAACTTGAGAAAAAACCAAAATGGGTCGAGCTGAAAAAAGGATTGAGTCCCTCGTCATTGCCAAGTTGGACGGGGCGAGGCATCCCCGGAGAGGGATGATTGTGTTAGTCTTTCTCCATGCCCAAACTAGAGGATGGAGGGTTAAAGCATTGAAAGCATAAGCCGCCGTTTCACACCAAAGATGGTTGTGGCGGTGCATCTAAAAATTAGCACGCCCTTCCTCTACTTGCAGAAGAGTACGCCCTACCTCTGCTAGAACAAAGCACGTCCTACCTATGCTCGTATAAGAGCACGTCCTACCTTGCTTATGTTCCGCGTTACCCGTAGAAGGGAACACAAACCCCTATAATCGCCTATGATGGTCAGGATAGGGCACCCCTCGGAGGGGGCGGCGTATAAGCCTCTATCAGACCCTTCGATGGTCCGTATAGAGCCTCAAAAGAGTAAACCTTAGTTATGTGTCTACAATAGCCCCGTCTAAGTTTCTAAGACCTTATCATCACCTACGTTGGTCAGGATAAGGCGCCTTCTGGAGGGAGGTCGAGTAAGTCCTTGGGCCCTGCTTGTGGATAAGGTAGCCAAGCGCTTCGGATGCACATGCCCAGAGAGTGGCCAACAAAGAACGCACATCCTCTGCTTTGACATCGAAAGACCAAGGGGAGGCTCAAAAAGCACGTACAACCTCTTCTTCTCAAATCAAATCGAAGGGGATTCTTACTTCACTAATACCGGAGGGGGTTCCGGTCTTCTATGCTAATACCCGAATCTTGGTGGATTCGGCTCTTCATTAATACCGGAAGGGTTTTCCGGTCCTTAATACCTGAATCTGGGTGGATTCGGCCCTTCAATAATGCTGGAAGGGTTTTCCGGTCCTTAATCTCAAAATACCCAAATCTGGGTGGATTCGGCTCTTCGTTAATGCCAGAAGGGTTTTCTGGTCCTTAATCTTAAAATACCTGAATCTGGGTGGATTCAGCTCTTCATTAATGCCAGAAGGGTTTTCCGGTCCTTAATCTTAAAATACCCGAATTTTGGTGGATTCGGCTCTGCATTAATGCCATAAGGGATTTCCGGTTCTTAATCTTGAAATACCCGAATCTGGGTGGATTCGGCTCTTCATTAATGCCGGAAGGGATTCCGATCCTTAATCTTAAAATACCCGAATCTACGTGGATTCGGCTCTTCATTAATGCCAAAAGGGTTTTACGGTCCCTAATCTTAAAATACCTGAATTTGGTTGGATTTGGCTCTTCATTAATGCCGGAAGGGATTCCCGGTCCTTAATCTTGAAATACCCGAATCTGGGCGGATTCGACTCTTCATTAATGCCGGAAGAGATTTCCGGTCCTTGATCTTAAAATACCCGAATCCGAGTGGATCCGGCTTTCCATTAATGCCGGAAGGGTTTTCCAGTCCTTAATTTAAAATACCCGAATCTGGGTGGATTCAGCTCCTCATTAATGATAGAAGGGTTTCCGGTCTCCAATATTCAAATACCCGAATCCGGGTGAATTCAACCCTTCAATCTTAACACGTCCGAGTCTGAGTAGTATTCAACCCACGACATTATTGAAAAGAATTTTCAATCTTCCATCAAGGCCTGAACCTAGGTCAATTCATTCCTCCATGAGGCGCCAAAAGTAAATCTCTTTGGCATAACTTATGGTGTAACTAAGCATTGAAAAATAACTGGCAAACAAATAGGAGAAAGCCCGGAAAAAGAAGCTTGACTTGGAAAGTCGAAAACACCCTTTCACTGGGGGGGGGGGAGAAAATGTTATTACCAAAATGATTTTAGTGAAGGTTGATAGTTAAGGGATGTCAAAGGAATATAAAAAAGGGATGAAGAATTCTAGAGCGACTCAGGCCGATACCCCTTTTTGAAAAGAAGGGGCCCGAAACCTACAGAGCGCTAGAAAAAGTTCATCCGACATGGTCTACCCACCAGGAATTAACCGATATAACGCCAACACATAAGAAGAAGAAGGGTAGCAAATCAGAGTATAAAGATGATCCGTAACCGACCCCGGAAAAATTGGCTCCATAGATAACGAAATGGTTACCTTCGTTAGTAAAATGGGTATCACTAGAAGCTACCTTCTAAGAGTCAAACTGGAAGGCTAAGCCAAGTGTAATGACCCAAAATTCCGGTCCAATTTGAGCTGACCAAAAACACAAGTCCAACCCCAAATTAAACTGAAAATCAGGAAATTAATAGAAAGAAAACAGAGGGTGAGGAAAGATAAGATAGAAAATTAGAATAGAAGAAGAAGAAGAACACGACATCAGAGTAACACGAACCTCACAGCGGAACGAATAACATATAATATATAACATAACTTTGAAATATAACTTTGTACTTGAATATACATCATTTTCAAAGTACAGCACTTACAACACAGCGGAAATAAACTATAGCTATATGATTCTGAAGCCTCCTGCTCCGGCTCTTCAAGTATCTGTAAACCCCGACTACTTGACTGCACGTACAAAATTGGGCACCCAAGAGTTTAGGGAAAACAAAACAAAATAAACTCTCGGTCAGTCATGGGACTGGTGTGAGTAAAACAGTTTAAAACGGTTCAAGCAGGTAAGTGGTATCTCATAAGACCACGCCGTATGACGGAACGGGTTTTTCCCTTATGAGAAATCAAAAATATCTTTATATCAAAAACCTTTTGATATTATAATAATGTCTATCAACAAAATATAATAATCATCTAGCAGAATGCTTTCATCTCACATTCTACATATATAGTATACAATCTAAACCGCAAGCACGTATTGGGTAATGGATTTCCAACTATGACAAGGTATGGAACCACCTTTCGCTAGTGTACCTCTAGAAAGGAATACACTGGGTTCAACAAGAACATCTTGCAACCCGGCCACACATGACCGACCACTCATTTCGCTTGAGCGTATCGAATGTATATCACCAACGGTTGGGATCAGCAACCGTTTCCCGAATGGGACAACATCAACAATAGATTTTTAGAAGTAAATGAAACTCTAGATCAGGTGATTATACACCCTACTTCGGTGTGACCGACTTAGCCATGCTGCCTGCCCGATTTCTGTCATTTACCGGATGTGAGGCTAGAAGCTATGCTTTATCATTACACCAGATTCACTTTGAATTCCACATCATCAAATCCATCAAATCACCGATTTGACGTCCTCAACCATACATTATGTGTTAGCTAAAAGAAGTTTCCTTCTCTGCTTCTACTCTTGGTACGGTTGGAGAAATCAATATACGTGATCGTCTGGAAATACTCTGTCAGACATCCGTCCATACAAGTCATCCAGGAACAGGATGAACCGAAGTCACTATTCAATACATCCATCTTAGACACTGTTATCTAAGACTTATACAATAGCCCTTGCACTTTACTCCGTCTTCAATTATCTTTGGCATATATGATTCACAACGCTTATGCCAATACAGAGTGGTTCTTTGGATAATAATCCAACCGGTCTCTCCATATTAACAACGTTAAAATGGTCAAAACTTCGATAGTCTGTGATTTAACTATCAAAGAAAAACAGGTGTGCAAACAACGATATTATTTCCAGATGGAAATTATATCGATCAAACATCATTTAACATTTATCTCCTTAGTTCAATTTTCATCTCCTGTTTCCCTATATTCAACATTTCTTATTTTCTAAATTTAGAAAATATATGTTATTACCATTGGAAAACATTTCCATTTCTTGTTTTCTATATCAGAAAACATTTCTGGTTCTTGTTTGGAAAACATTTCCAAAACTCCTACGTTTGGATTAAGCAGTTGTTTTGATAAAAACATCGCTATGCCAACTCAACCATTTCCTTTAATTACTAAATTCACTTTTTCCATCCTTTACTGCCGAACCATAACCATTCCTTAGTTAAAAACGAAGCCAATCAAGTTGGGGTAGAACTACCTCTCTGACCTTAACTGAACAACATTTCTAACCTCGAAATAGGCAAAGTTCACTTTAAATTTCTTTAACTAACTTCCTTACTTAACCTTTCTTTCGAATAACTATATTCGATTGACTCTTTTCACTTAATTCTATTCGATTTACTCTATTTTATTTACTCTATTTGATTTACTCTATTCACTTAACTCCTGTCGAATAAACTATATTCGATAACTCCTCTAACTCTATTCGAATAAACTTATTCGATTAACTCCTCTAATTCCATTCGAATAAACTATAGTCAATTTATTTCTTTAACTCCATTTAACTCCATTCGAATAACTAATATTCGATAACTCTATTTAACTCTTCTTCGAATAACTAATACTCAATAACTCCTTTTACATTATTCGAATTACTAATATTCGATTAACTCAATTGATTCTATTCGAATAAACTATATTCGATTAACTCCTTTATTTTAACTCTATTCGATTAATTCTAACTGGTTAACTCTTATTCGAATAACAAATATTCGATTAACTCTATTCAGCTAACTCGACTCGACTAACCCCTTTTCGAATAACATATTCGATTTACTAACTTCCGAATACCTTATTCGATTGACTCCCTTCAAATACCATATTCGATTTAACTCCTTTATTCGCTTTATAAAGATTTCCTTTTTAACAATGTTTATTCATTTTTAAAGATTTACTTTAAGTAACGGTTCTCCACTTTAAATGATTTCCTTCTTATAACAGTTTCCTTTTTATAACGTTTCCCTTTTTCTAAATATCCCCTATTTATAAATATTCCAATTTATAAATATTTATTATTTATAAATATTCCATTTATAAATATTTTATTTTCAAATATCACTTTGAAAATATTCCCTTATCAACATTTCGGTATGTTATGGTATTCAACATATCAAATCACGATGATCAGTATCGTCCAAACACATATAATCGACAGCAGATTATATATCACATCATATATCACAATATATGAATCACAGTAAAATAAATATTTGAGGAATCCAGTTGGATTCCTCCAACCTGTTTCCCTGCATCCACAGATGTTACTCAATAAAATCAACATCACTTTCAGTTACATATGATATATTCTGTTAAACAGAATCAATATAGAAATTCAACTAACTGACTAGTAGTTCAATCAAACAGTCAACACACAGCAATCAATAGATGATTAATAGTTCTAACAATACGTTATAAAAATATAACTGTTCAGAGTTGGTGAGTTTTACTCACATTGGCGCATTAACCGTTAAATAACGGTTTGCGTTATTTGATTTCGACAGACAATTTATTTCGCCATAAATTGTAACGAGCTCAGATTCACTCCCAGTCAGCTCCATTGTGAAGCTCTCGTCCATACGATCCCAGCGGATCCAAATTCGTGAAATTCTGATATTGTATGAAGGACTTATCGATTTAACAAGGTTATATACTATTTTCAACTAAAATAAACTTAGATTTAATTATACATGGGCCTCACATTTTGAAGACTTCGGCCCAAACCCATAGAAGACCACGACCCGCTTTAAATCCCCTTTCTTCCTCAAGGCCGTGAGCTTCAGGAATCGCTCCTCAAAAATCAACACCATGGCCGGACTTTCAAACACCACGTCGCCTCATAAAATCCACCACCAAGATCACTGACGCGCTCTCCTCTCGGATCTCTACACCCTCCTCTCCATCAAATCCAAATCGATGCCACCCTAACCAACCCGTCGTTGACCCAAAACGTGCCATTATAGTGACTAAAGCATCACTTTTCTCTTCGGAATTTCACCAAAAAACCCGAATCGAATCCCTTCCCTGATACGAACAAGAATCCAATACTTAATCTCCATCTAATCACCTCTATTACACAGAATTCGAAGCCCTAGTTCCTACTGTTTATTTTCGGTTGTCTGAAACCAGCGTCGAACTGGATAAAGAACACGCTGACGTGAAGCTTTTGCTTCAAGGATCCCACACTTATGTCTTTTAGGATTTTTAACATTTTCTTCTATTTGATTTTGATTTATTGAAAAGGAGGATTTCACGTTTTGAGATAGGGGGAAAATAGAAACCACGGCCGGTTTCTCTGCTTTGGTTTAGGTCTTAAGGAAGTTAGTTAAGATGCTTTTATAGTGTAGATATTTTTTTATATTCAATATTATATTAATTTATATTGAACTGCTGTTTGTATTTGGCTTTAAAAATCCCCATGATCACATACGACACCCAAAAATCACGAAACTGGACATGTAGCTAGAGTTCGACATTACGGTCCCAACGAAACTGGTTTCGTCGAATTCCGACTCCATATGCTCACACAGCGTATTTTTAACCATCGAAATACTTACTATTTTTCACTCTAAAAATCCGTGCGGCCACACAGTGACTCTAAAAATCACCAAACTTGGAATCTAACAACTATTTAATATTGCGGATCCAACAAAATTAGTTTCGTCGAATTCCGACTCCATTTGCAAAAGTGGCTATTTTTAAAGCTCTAAATAGCCTATTTAAATATATAAATATATTTAAATATAATTAAATTTAATATTTAAAAATAAATATTATCTTCTATATTCACAGTGGAATACCATACAGTTCCAGAATATTCCTGTATGTATTTACAACTCGATATTTCAAATCTGATTAAATTGATATTTGATTTAAAATGAATTCCCTTTTAAAAATATAAATAATTCCCTTATAAATTATAAAGGAATTCCACAGCGACTTTTCTAAAATTTGATTTGGATGTAAATCAAAATCTACCCGACGAAATCCCGATTTTTCTCTTCCACTAGAAAGATATACTCCACCAGCTCCACACGTTTCTTGTTTCACAGAAATCCGGCTTAAAACGAATCCTGTATATTCAGTTGAAGTTCGAATCGCCAATTTACGAACTGCAGCGCCATTTCAAGCTTGGTTTTAATTATATTATAAATTCTATGTTCAACTTCGTTTATATAATATATTCGTTATTCTAATTCAATTCCAAGCTGAATTAAATATCACAGATGATCCAGTTCACACCATATCGCCATTTCAACCAATTCTGATTATTTCAGAATTAAATATATTATTTAATTGATTATTTTAATTAAATATCCATCATTATTTAATTCCACGACCATTTAATTCACTATATCACTATTTATATAATTAAATAAATTAATTATAATACCTCTGCCAATGCGGGTCATTACAATCTTCCCCACTTAAAATAATTTCGTCCTCGAAATTGCTAAGGTAGAGAACGACCCTATCGACTGGTTAGAACATATTTGTTCACTTCTTAACTTCAGTTTCAACTGAACCAATTTAATTTCAATTAGATATTAATTAATTCTTATCAACGAAAATTTTCAAAAATTCTGAAAATTTTCTAACGCCTTAACTTTTCGAAAAATTTCGCCAGCACCTCCTTGTGCTGCCCTATCAGTAAAACCACAACGCGCCTCTCTAGGCCATCTCCAACCCAAAAGAAAATCAAATAGCCAAGCGGCTTGCCAATTCGGCTCATAAATCTTATATCCAATAGAAACAGAAACTTGTACCTTTTGTCGGCATATCAACTCTATCACTTCCATATGTTATCAATTCAGCGGATATAAGGGTCATCCCAATCAAATTCCAATCTGCTTTTATCCACAACACCACCATTCGCTTATATTCGAGCCAAATATCATTTTAACTCGAGTTTCTTCTCGATTCCCCACTCTTAACTTGATTATCACATTACACTTCAAATTTGAATCTCACAATCCAATTTGTCTTGATATCATTCTAAATCAATCTCATTTACCCCTTTACTGGTTTTACTTTAATTCAATTTTTCTTTCACAAATTTCTGTTAAATTTGTTTTTAATTCAAACAGTCTTTCCCTGGGAGTTTTTTAACAGTTTACTCTTTTCAAAAATCAAATTTCCCTTTTGAACATGTCACTGAGCCCTTAATTAATATTCCATTAGTTAAATCACTTCTCTATTTCTTTATCAATATTTGTTAACTAAATATTTTCAATAACCATATTGGCCTTTTATGTTATTTGGAAAACATTTCCGAATATCGCCTTCCTTTATTTTCTAAACTTTAGAAAATATATGATATTTATAATTGGAAAATATTCCAATTACTTATCTCTTGTTTCCGATCTCGTTTATTTCTATACTTAGGAAATATTCTTTATTATATTTCCAAGCTTACACTTATTTGGGTTAAAACGGATGTTGTGTAAAACATCGTTACGACAACCCAAATACTATATTCAACTAACTCTTATTCAACATTGATCTTCGAGCCTGAAATCTTACTATTTATTTGTTAATAATGAAATCAATCAAGTTGGGGTATAACTACCTCTCAGACCTTGACTGAATAACATTTATAACGTCAAAACAGTTATGACTACTTACTCGAATAATCAATACCATACAATTACTTATCCACTTTTAAACACGTATACGCTTCCTCTTTCTATTCTTACTAGATTTTATTCTTAGTCTTCCTTTTTGATTTTTACTATTCTATTTCTAAGTTCGTTTCCTTATCGACTTTATATATATATTGATACGTTGATTTCTAACTATCAAATTATCTTAAAAATATTCTAACTCCTTAAATTCCCAGAAAAATTCGCCATAACCTCCTTTGTACCAGGAGCATCAGGATATTTCAAATAGCCTTACATGGCCCTCACCAATCCAAAAGAAAAAGAAAAAGCCAAGCGGCTAGCCGATACGGTGCATAAAATCTCATATATGAATTAAATACGTACCTTTTCGCTGAGCATTCTATTTATATACCTTCATACCTTATCCATACCTATCTCATGTATATTTATACCTGCCCAATCTATTTTAACTATACCTGATCGTTTTAACTCAATTCGTTAATTAATTTGTTAATTAACTCTTTAGTCTATTTCACTTTTATATTTGAACAAGACATGTTCAAATATATTTTAACTTGCTTATTAACTAATTTGAATCCAAATTTCAAATTTAAGTTCTATATTCGATTTCGAATATCCATTTACAAATCCAATTCACCTTTCAAAGTTCAACTTCAAATACAAAACTCAATTAACTAGTTCCTCTTCGACTTAGTTAATTCTATTCAATTTCTATTCAAATTTTTTATATCACTTCTATTATTCAAATGCTATATCAAATTCTATTCAAATTCTATATTATAAATCCCATTTGAATTTCTATATTCAAATTCTATAGTTTAAATTCCATTTGAATTCTATATATTAAAATTCTATTTCACCTTCGATATTCAAATCCTATATTTGAATTCCTTTATATTTTCTATATTCAAATTCTATATTTGAATTCCATTTGAATTTCTATATTCAAACTCTCTTTGAATTTCTATATTCAATTCTACTTCAATTCCATTGAATTTCATATATTCAAACTCCCTTTGAATTTCTATATTCAATTCTACTTGAATTCTCTTTATTCAAATTCTATATTCAAATCTATTTGAATTCTCTTTATTTAAATTCTATATTCAATTCTATTTTATAAATCCCATTTTGAAATTCAATGCAACTTGTCTTTCCCAAAACAAATTCAAAACAATATCTCTGGTAGTAATTCGTCACTTACAACTCGAAAATGAACACTGATGATGCAGCTGTCATCTTCAGAATCTATTTTCCAGCGATCGAAGTGAGTTCAATTCTATAAAACCATTTCTAAACATTTCCACTTTGAAATTCATTTCAAAATATAATTCACACTGCTTGTAAAACAATTTAAAATCTCCCAGGATCTTAAATTTTCCTTATTTTTAATCCAAATCTATTTACAAACACTTATCCAATTTTCCAGAGTTTTAACTCAATTTCTAGTTTAAAATTTCAGATTCAACTCATCTGATTTCACGTATTTCACTTATATGAATTCTGATTGGTTATTTACATAACCATTTAATTTATAATCTTACTCGATTATAATAACAACCAATATATCCACTATATATTAAAATTTTGATATATATATCTTTTCTATACCAAGATATACCTTGGGTAAACTTATTTTAATTTACCCTATTTTCAAAACATATCGTGACGACCCATCGTATTCGAGTGTTTAGTAACTCTTATCGATACAGTGGATCAAACTGATCGACCAGAACCCATAAACAACTCAACCAATGAATCTCCACAATATAAAACAATTTTTTTATATCAATAACAAGTACGCTCACTCGTATGTATACACTCAACTCAATCTAGGGTGTTACTAACCCTATCTCTACCGAGTCACGCCACAGAGCCAAGGTAATTCACTTAACTTAAACTCTGATACCAATTGTAATGACCCAAAATTCCGGTCCAATTTGAGCTGACCAAAAACACAAGTCCAATCCCAAATTAAATGGAAAATCAGGAAATTAATAGAAAGAAAACAGAGGGGGAGGAAAGATAAGATAGAAAATTAGAATAGAAGAAGAACACAACATCAGAGTAACACGAACCTCACAGCGGAACGAATAACATATAATATATAACATAACTTTGAAATATAACTTTGTACTTGAATATACATCATTTTCAAAGTACAACACTTACAACACAGCGGAAATAAACTATAGGTATATGATTCTGAAGCCTCCTGCTCCAGCTCTTCAAGTATCTGTAAATCCCGACTACTTGACTGCCCGTACAAAATTGGGCACCCAAGAGTTTAGGGAAAACAAAACAAAATAAACTCCGGGTCAATCATGGGACTGGTGTGAGTAAAACAGTTTAAAACAGTTCAAGCAGGTAAGTGATATCTCATAAGACCACGCCGTATAATGGAACGGGTTTTTCCCTTATGAGAAATCAAAAATATCTTTATATCAAAAACCTTTTGATATTATAATAATGTCTATCAACACAATATAATAATCATCTAGCAGAACGCTTTCATCTCACGTTCTACATATATAGTATACAATCAAAACCGCAAGCACGTATTGGGTAATGGATTTCCAACTATGACAAGGTATGGAACCACCTTTCGCTAGTGTACCTCTAGAAAGGAATAAATTGGGTTCAACAAGAACATCTTGCAACCCGGCCACACATGACCGACCACTCATTTCGCTTGAGCGTATCGAATGTATATCACCAACGGTTGGGATCAGCAACCGTTTCCCGAATGGGACACCATCAACAATAGATTTTTAGAAGTAAATGACACTCTAGATCAGGTGATTATACACCCTACTTCGGTGCGACCGACTTAGCCATGCTGCCTGCCCGATTTCTGTCATTTACCGGATGTGAGGCTAGAAGCTACGCTTTATCATCACACCAGATTCACTTTGAATGCCACATCATCAAATCCATCAAATCACCGATTTGACATCCTCAACCATACATTATGTGTTAGCTAAAAGAAGTTTCCTTCTCCGCTTCTACTCTTGGTACGGTTGGAGAAATCAATATACGTGATCATCTGGAAATACTCTGTCAGACATCCGTCCATACAAGTCATCCAGGAACAGGATGAACCGAAGGCACTATTCAATACATCCATCTTAGACACTGTTATCTAATACTTATACAATAGCCCTTGCACTTTACTCCATCTTCAATTATCTTTGGCATATATGATTCACAACGCTTATGCCAATACAGAGTGGTTCTTTGGATAATAATCCAACCGGTCTCTCCATATTAACAACGTTAAAATGGTCAAAACTTCGATAGTCTGTGATTTAACTATCAAAGAAAAACAGGTGTGCAAACAACGATATTATTTCCAGATGGAAATTATATCGATCAAACATCATTTAACATTTATCTCCTTAGTTCATTTTTCTTCTCCTGTTTCCATATATTCAACATTTCTTATTTTCTAAATTTAGAAAATATATGTTATTACCATTGGAAAACATTTCCATTTCTTGTTTTCTATATCAGAAAACATTTCTGGTTCTTGTTTGGAAAACATTTCCAAAACTCCTACGTTTGGATTAAGCCGGTGTTTAGATAAAAACATCGCTATGCCAACTCAACCATTTCCTTTAATTACTAAATTCACTTTTTCCATCCTTTACTGCCGAACCATAACCATTCCTTAGTTAAAAACGAAGCCAATCAAGTTGGGGTAGAACTACCTCTCAGACCTTAACTGAACAACATTTCTAACCTCGAAATAGGCAAAGTTCACTTTAAATTTCTTTAACTAACTTCCTTACTTAACCTTTCTTTCGAATAACTATATTCGATTGACTCTTTTCACTTAACTCTATTCGATTTACTCTATTTGATTTACTCTATTTAATTTACTCTATTCACTTAACTCCTGTCGAATAAACTATATTCGATAACTCCTCTAACTCTATTCGAATAAACTTATTCGATTAACTCCTCTAATTACATTCTAATAAACTATATTCGATTTATTTCTTTAACTCCATTTAACTCCATTCGAATAACTAATATTCGATAACTCTATTTAACTCTTCTTCGAATAACTAATACTCAATAACTCCTTTTACATTATTCGAATTACTAATATTCGATTAACTCAATTGATTCTATTCGAATAAACTATATTCGATTAACTCCTTTATTTTAACTCTATTCGATTAATTATAACTGGTTAACTCTTATTCGAATAACAAATATTCGATTAACTCTATTCAGCTAACTCGACTCGACTAACCCCTTTTTGAATAACATATTCGATTTACTAACTTTCGAATACCTTATTCGATTGACTCCCTTCAAATACCATATTCGATTTAACTCCTTTATTCGCTTTACAAAGATTTCCTTTTTAACAACGTTTATTCATTTTTAAAGATTTACTTTTAGTAACGGTTCTCCACTTTAAAATGATTTCCTTCTTATAACAGTTTCCTTTTTATAACGTTTCCCTTTTTCTAAATATCCCTTATTTATAAATATTCCAATTTATAAATATTTCTTATTTATAAATATTCCATTTATAAATATTTTATTTTCAAATATCACTTTGAAAATATTCCCTTATCAACATTTTGGTATGTTATTGTATTCAACATATCAAATCACGATGATCAGTATCGTCCAAACACATATAATCGACAGCAGATTATATATCACATCATATATCACAATATATGAATCACAGTAAAATAAATGTTTGACGAATCCAGTTGGATTCCTCCAACCTGTTTCCCTACATCCACAGATGTTACACAATAAAATCAACATCACTTTCAGTTCCATATGATATATTCTGTTAAACAGAATCAATATAGAAATTCAACTAACTGACTAGCAGTTCAATCAAATAGTCAACACACAGCAATCAACAGATGATTAATTGTTCTAACAATACGTTTTAAAAATATAACTGTTCAGAGTTGGTGAGTTTTACTCACATTGGCGCGTTAACCGTTAAGTAACGGTTTGCATTATTTGATTTCGACGGACAATTTATTTCGCCATAAATTGTAACGAGCTCGGATTCACTCCCAGTCAGCTCCATTGTGAAGCTCCTGTCCATACGATCCCAGCGGATCCAAATTCGTGAAATTCTGATAATGTTTGAAGGACTTATCGATTTAACAAGGTTATATACTATTTTCAACTAAAACAAACTTAGATTTAATTATACATGGGCCTCACATTTTGAAGACTTCGGCCCAAACCCATAGAAGACCACGACCCGCTTTAAATCCCCTTTCTTCCTCAAGGCCGTGAGCTTCAGTAATCGCTCCTCAAAAATCAACACCATGGTCGGACTTTCAAACACCACGTCGCCTCATAAAATCCACCACCAAGATCACTGACGCGCTCTCCTCTCGGATCTCTACACCCTCCTCTCCATCAAATCCAAATCGATGCCACCCTAACCAACCCGTCATTGACCCAAAACGTGCCATTAAAGTGACTGTAGCGTCACTTTTCTCTTTGGAATTTCACCAAAAAACCCGAATCGAATCCCTTCCCTGATACGAACGAGAATCCAATACTTAATCTCCATCTAATCACCTCTATTACACAGAATTCGAAGCCCTAGTTCCTACTGCGTATTTTCGGTTGTCTGAAACCAGCGTCGAACTGGATAAAGAACATGCTGACGTGAAGCCTTTGCTTCAAGGATCCCATATTTATGTCTTTTAGGATTTTTAACATTTTCTTCTATTTGATTTTGATTTATTGAAAAGGAGGATTTCACGTTTTGAGATAGGGGAAAAATAGAAACCACGGCCGGTTTTTCAGCTTTGGTTTAGGTCTTAAGGAAGTTAGTTAAGATGCTTTTATAGTGTAGATATTTTTTTATATTCAATATTATATTAATTTATACTGAACTACTGTTTGTATTCGGCTTTAAAAATCCCCATGATCACATACGACACCCAACAATCACGAAACTGGACATGTAGCTAGAGTTCGACATTACGGTCTCAACGAAACTGGTTTCGTCGAATTCCGACTCCATATGCTCAGGCAGCATATTTTTAACAGTCGAAATACTGACTATTTTTCACTCTAAAAATCCGTGCGGCCACACGGTGACTCTAAAAATCACCAAACTTGGAATCTAACAACTATTTAATATTGTGGATCCAAAAAAATTAGTTTCGTCGAATTCCGATTCCGTTTACAAAAGTGGCTATTTTTAAAGCTCTAAATAGCCTATTTAAATATATAAATATATTTAAATATAATTAAATTTAATATTTAAAAACAAATATTATCGTCTATATTCACAGTGGAATACCGTACATCTCCAGAATATTCCTGTATGTATTTACAACTCGATATTTCAAATCTGATTAAATTGATATTTGATTTAAAATGAATTCCCTTTTAAAAATATAAATAATTCCCTTATAAATTATAAAGGAATTCCACAGCGACTTTTCTGAAATTTGATTTGGATGTAAATCAAAATCTACACGACGAAATCCCGATTTTTCTCTTCCACTAGAAAGATATACTCCACCAGCTCCACACGTTTCTTGTTTCATAAAAATCCGGCTTAAAACGAATCCTGTATATTCAGTTGAAGTTCGAATCGCCAATTTACGAACTACAGCGCCATTTCAAGCTCGGTTTTAATTATATTATAAATTCTACGTTCTACTTCGTTTATATAATATATTCGTTATTCTAATTCAATTCCAAGCTGAATTAAATATCACAGATGATCTAGTTCACACCATATCGCCATTTCAGCCAATTCTGATTATTTCAGAATTAAATATATTATTTAATTGATTATTTTAATTAAATATCCATCATTATTTAATTCCACGGCCATTTAATTCACTATATCACTATTTATATAATTTAATAAATTAATTATAATACCTCTGCCAATGCGGGTCATTACACCAAGACTCAAAGTATACAGGATACACGTACTAATCCACCTTGTACCTGAACCATCAATGGTTCTAAATCAACGGGTGTACATGAACGTCGTGAGGGCGTGCCCCTCTGTGCACCCACAATAAAGCCGAATGCCTACATCCGAAAGTTTACGATAAAGGACCGACACTTGGAAGCATTCACTGAGAAATTCGAAATGCCTCCACAACCGGTCTCAGCAACAAGCTCCTTTCCACCTTGGGGAGGTCCTCAATTCACTCAGGACCCTCGCTTCGAAGACCGCAATCGGCACCACGAGAATGACCGACATCCAGATACCCGAGATCAAGGAAAATAGTGGCCGATAGAATTCATTCGATCCCAACACCCTACTAATAGAGGGACCCCGGATTCTCTATAAATAGAACCCCAGGAACTCCAATGGAGACACGCTTTTCATTTCTCAATTAAGTTCCTTTCTTTTCAAGAAAAGAAAACCATCTATTCTTGTAATATATGTGAAAACTATGAATAAGGAATTCTGGGTCTCACTTGTCTTATGATTTGATAATCTTGTAGTGTCATAATGATGAAACAAGGAGTTAACACTAATCTTTCTGATGAGGAGGTCAACCGAGGCGCCCCTGCGGCGGAGGAAGAGGGCTTTGTGAAAACAAGAAGTCCCCTTTTCCTCGTCCAAAGGATCCGCCATGATTGATCCATATCCTCATGTTGAGCCTAATGCTTCCCGAACATTTTTGTAAGGAGATTGTCTGCGAATTCCTAACCCGATCCATGTCGTTATTCAGGCTTCTCGTTTGGGCAGACCTGACATGCAGGGATCATCGCAGTTGATAATATAGCAAGGCCTTCATCCTTGAGCCCAAGGGAAGCGTTAGCCTGTATTCTTCTTATTGGAATACATAATATCATTATCATAGCTTAGAAGCTCATCGGTTCCATGAGGCTGAACGACATAGAGTTAAATAACTTTCCCCGAGGTCAAGTGGAAATACCATCATGTAATATGTATGGTATTCACCCTCCACGGGCAAGGCTAATGGCCTCTAGGTTTAAGAATTCTGATGCCCCAAGGAAGGTGATTCATCTTGAAGTCATAAGCCTATGACTATATCTCGGGTGTTCTGAGTCATGACAACGATAAATCCCATGAACGCATGCATTACACACTGTAATCCGGGTGTTAACGAAAAATATCATTAACAGATACAAAGCAACAAAATCAGACAGTTCACTCTAAATGAAAATCAAAGAAAGGTGCATCACATACGTACTTGCATATGTAGATAACCTAATAATTAGTGGAAACAACAGTGAATAAATCTGTCAGGCCATCAAATATCTAGATACTACATTTCCTAATAAAGACCTATGTGAATTAAACTTCTTTTTGGGCATTGAAATAATAAGAAAGTCAAAATCAGAAATGATACTCTATTATAAAAAGTACATAACATAGATCTTAAGAAAATCAAGAATGAATCAAGCAAAACTATTTCCTATTAGGGACTGCAGAATGGATCATTAAGGTAAAACTAACACTTGAGGGGGACGAATAGTGTTTTTGAGAAATTAAACAAAATCTAAAACTTTATGATCTACTATATGAATCACACACCACAAAAACAAACACAAACACAAAGATAAACAAAAATAAAATGCAAAAAAGGAAAGAACATACCGGATTTTATACTGGTTCGGATTACTCCTGCGTTCGTCCCACGCAACGCTGGATTGCACAGACTTTTATTACTATATCAATATCCAAGTACAACCCCTTGATTTTACGGCTACAAGGTTAACACCGATTCCAAAAACCCTTGATCAAGTATATTCCCTTTGATTTCACGGCTTCAAGGTTAACACCGCTCCGGTTCCTTGATTTCAAGGCTACAAGGAAATACCTTTTCCCCAAACACTTCCCAAACAGTTACAGCAGCCCTATAACTCTTCAATAGCACTTCGATTCAGAGAGTAATAAGTAGAGAGTGAGAAGAGAAGAATTTTTATGTAAATAGAATTGAATTCGGTAGAATATAAGTGTAGAAATCATAAAAATAAGAAATAATAATGGTGTAAAGAAAGAAGATGAAGATGGAGAAGAAGAATGATGAAAAAAAATTCAAAATCAGCCCCTATTTATAAGATTTGAAAGGTTGCAACGCTTTTGGAACGTTACAAATAGTGAAAAGATACTTCCTTTCAAAATCAAAAATATGACAGTTATATATCGACATAGGCATAAATGTATGTTGACATAACCTAGTATAAAATTGAACTTTAAGCATTTTTGAAGTGTTTTCATATATATATATATATATATATATATATATATATATAATTCTGGAAACTCTTGAATTAAAACATAGTGTTGTAAATGAATATTACAAAGTAGAAAATCATTTGAAAACATAAGTATAAACTATATAAACATATTTATAAAATTATAAAGTTTAAAACTATATAAATACATAGTATATAAAAGTATAAATATATAAAACTTACAAAACTTGAGTTCAAAATCAAAAGTAAAATAGAGAAAATAAAGATTGAAGTTAGAATTTGAAAATAGAATTTGAAAATAGAATTTGAAAATAGAATTCGAAATCAGAAATTGAATTTGAATTTGAATTTGAACCTGGAGTTTTATTCGGAGTCTTACATAAATTAGACTCTATTTCTATATTTATTTTGAAATCTTGATTACTCATGAGTCTTGAATCTTCTCTGAATTCTAAAACTCTAAAAGCTCTTGAACTATACAGTCTTCAATATTAATTCATGTACATAAATCCTGCATATATGTGTGTGTATGTGTGTATATATATTCCAGATAAAAGTGTTAGTATATATTTTATAATCAATTAACATTGGAATAAGGTTGTTGTCATCAAAACTCCATTCTCCAACAATCTCCCCCTTTTTGATTATGACAACCTTAGTTTATAAAATATCATACCTGTACATACCTGTTGATGATGATCCTTCTAATGCTCCTCCTGTCTATATGAATCCTATAAACTCATTATATATTTTGTAATTTCTCCCCCCTTGGCATTATAACAAAGAAATTCTAAAACAAGTCCCACTAAATTCGATATCCATTTAAAATATATTACTCTATACTAAGATCTATAAGTGTATAACTTATTATAATACTTAATGTATTCTTATGATAAACAAAAACAAGCATTATATTAAACTTGACTTTTACAAGCGATGATATACGGATTGCTACAAACATGATGCGTCATATTGACTCAAAGAAATGAAAATAAAAGAAAAACCTAAATTCTAATTATTTTCTACGATAGGAGACTTATGGGTTGGACAACTTGGATAATGGAGACAAAAATCCCCATTTCATTCAATCACATTACCATTTTGATCGAATAAGACCTCTCCCACACATACGACTTGATCGTCTTCTTCCATAACTGCTTGTTGAGTCTCCTCAGGTTCTTCTTCCTCCATCATTTCTTCCTCTTCTGGTTCTTCCTCTGGTTCCTCCTCTTCTTCCATAGCTTGATTGTCATCTTCATTGATAATCGGATTTGCCTGATTATCCATTATAAATTTAAGAAGACTCCTTATCACTTTTCCTTGTCTATTTTGCTCTTGGCTCATCCGAATTTGAATCACTAGTATTTCAGCGAGCATTTGAAGAGTACATTCCATCTTCTCTTCAATTTTGATGACACGTGATAAGGTAAAACGCTGAAAAGGTCCTTCAGATGGTCCAACGGATGATTTGGATTTGATTTGAGTGCTAAAATTGGTGGAGGCCATTGTTTATTTTAGTTTAGAGTTTTTACATAGTGAGAAATGAGAATGAAGAAGAAAATTCGAAGTAGAGAGTTTAAATGACTATTGTAACTAATTTTTGGTGGGAATTAATTTTAAAAATCTGGCAGTTATATGTCAACATAGTGACATATGTATGTCGACATACTTGTATTTTTTATTTTATTTTTCTGATTTTTAATGTTATTCTTATATATATATATATAGATATATTTAATTATTCTAACTCACTTAGTGAACAAATTCCTAATTCTCTTCTAAATTTAGTAAATGTTGCTTCATTTAATGGTTTTGTTAATATATCTGCTATTTGTTTATCTGTTTCTATAAATTCAAGTGAAATTTTCTCTTCACTTATGTTATCTCTAGGAAAATGATGTCGTATATTAATATGTTCAGTTCTTGAATGATGAGTTGGATTGTTAGAAATTTTTATAGCACCCGTACTATCGTAGTATATTGGTTATTTGTTTATATTTAATCCTAAATCATTTAGGGTTTGTTGCATATATATTACCTGTGAACAAGCCAAAGTAGCAGAGATATATTCTGCTTCAGTATTGACAAAGATATAGTATTTTGCTTTTTACTAAACCATGAGACTAATGAATTTCCTAAGAAGCGACATGTTCCACTAGTACTTTTACGATCATATTTACATGCTGGATAATCAACATCACAATAAGAAACTAAGTTAAATGAATCATCCTTAAGATAAAATAATCCAAAGTCTGATGTATGCTTTACATACCTTAGAGTACGTTCTACGGCTTTTATAATGTGTTTCCTTAGGTTGCGATTGATATCTTGCACAGAGACATACACTATGCATTATATTTGGTCTCCTAGAGGTTATATATAGTAGCCATCGTATCATTCCTCTATATAGTTTTTGATCAACATCTTTTGATGTATCATCTTTATTTATTGTTATATTAGTCGCCATCGGTGTTGGTCTCCCATTAGTTGCTATTAAGTTATATTTATCAGTTAGATCTCTTGCATATTTTTCTTGATTAATAGATATTCCATTCTTTAATTGACGAATTTGTAAGCCTAAAAAGAACGTCAGTTCTCCCATATGACTCATCTCAAATTCTTGGGTCATAATATCCGAAAATTCTTTATTCATATTATCTTTGTTGATCCGAAAATTATATCGTCAACATATATTTGTACTAATTATATATCCTTACTATTCTTCTTAATAAACAAAGTATTATCTAATTTTCCTATTTCAAAGTAGGATTGTAACAAATAATTTCTTAGTCTATCATACCAAGCCCTAGGAGCCTGTTTTAAACCATATAATGCTTTCTTTAACTTATATACGTGATTTTGTAGTTTTTCGTCTTCAAATAGAGGTGGTTGCTCTACATATACATCTTCTTTAACAAATCCATTTAGAAAAGAACTTTTAACGTCCATTTGATATAATTTGAAATTATTATGGTTTGCAAAAGCTAGTAAAATCCTAATGGCTTCTAATCTTGCTACGGGGGCAAAAGTTTCATCGTAATCTATTCCTTCTTCTTGAGTATAACCTTCTGCTACTAGTCATGCCTTATTTCTAACTACTTCACCGTGTCCATTCATTTTATTTTTATAAACCCATTAATTCCTATTATAGTCTTATCATTTGGTCTAGGACCAAGTTCCCATACATCATTCCTAGTAAACTGATTCATTTCTTCTTGCATAGCAAGTATCCATGAACCATCGGAAGATGCTTCCTTTGGATTCCTAGGTTCAATAGTTGAAATAAATGAAGTATTATTTCATATTATTCAATTGATTACGGGTTCTAACGATGGATTTAATATCTCCTAAGATATTTTCTACATGATGGTCTCTAAGTAATCTAATTCGTTTATTTGGTTGATTATCTTCATGATTTGTTTCATTAATTTCATTTTCACATTCATCTTCATTGTTTGTGTTATATTTTTATAATTTTCATCAAATGATACGTTTAAGGTTTCTTCTATAGTATTGGTTCGAGTATTGAAAACTCTATATGCATTACTTCTTTCTGAATATCCAATAAATATTCCTTTATCGGATTTTGAGTCAAATTTGTCAAAATTTTCTTTAGTATTAAGTATAATACATTTATTTCCAAATATTTTAAAATATGACACTTTTGGTTTCTTATTATAGAAAATTTCACAAGGAGTTTTATGAATTAAGAGTCTAATTGAAATTTTATTTAAAATATAACAAGCTGTTGCAACTGCCTCAACCCAAAATTTTCTTGGTAAATTACTGTCAGATAGCATAGTTCTCGCACGCTCTTGTATCGTCCTATTTTTACGTTCAACTACTCCATTTTGTTGAGGGGTTCTAGGAATAGAAAAATTATGGGTTATTCCCTTTTTGTTGCAATATTTTTCAAAAATTTTTGTTTTTGAATTCTCCGCCATGGTCACTACGTATTGTTTTGATTTTTAGTGACAATAAGTTTTGAATTCTTTTAGTAAAGGTTTTAAATTGATCAAAAGTACCACTTTTATTTTTGAGCAACAAAGTCCAAGTAAATCTAGAAAAATCGTCGACTATTACGTAAACATATCTATTATGATTTATCGGTTGGGCGTGAGATGGACCAAATAAATCCATGTGAATTAACTCTTTTCGAGGTAGTAATTTCCTCATTTGATTTAAATGAACTTCTCTTTAATTTCCCGAATTGACAAGCATCACATAAGTTATTAAATTTAAATTTCATTTTGGGTAATCCCCTAATTAAATTAAATTTAGAAATCCTAAAGATGTGTTTGAAAATTATATGACCAAATCTCTTATGCCAGATCCATGAGTCACTTGTATTGGCCATAAGACATAGATTATCGTTGTAGATTTTCATAGTCAATATATAGATATTTTTTCTTTCTATCTCCTTCGAATATTACTTTTGAATTCCTACCTTATATAAAACATTTATTCTTTTCAAAGTTTACTTTATAACCCTTATCGCAAAGTTGACTTATACTTAGTAGATTATGTTTTACATTTCTAACTAATAAAACATCAGAAATAGTAGGAGTTCCAGAATTACCGACATTGCCGATCCCAATAATGCATCCTTTGGAGTTATCTCCGAAGTTCACCATTCCACCATCTTCATATATCAGATTATTCAGTAATTCAACATTTCCCGTTATATGTCTCAAACAGCCACTATCCAGTATCCATTTGTCCTTTTTGATTTCCACCAATTGCTTTTCAGAATTTGAATTCTCAACAGCCATGTAACATACCAGTTCGAAATTTAAATTTCCAACAGCCACCTTTTAAGAATTTTAATTTTCAATAACCACCATTTCAGATTTTGAATTACCAACACCACTTCACCCATCTTTTCAACTTTTGAATTTTCAAAAGCCATAAAACACATCTTTTCCTGTACTGAACAATATTTTAGTAGATCACTTGATTTTTCAACACGATTATATGCAGATTCTTTCAACATTGGTACAATGCATGAATTGACATTAGTGTTAACAATTATTTCAAAATTTGCCATTTAAGTTTTTTTCAAAAATCAAATTATGAACTTTTTGAAAGACCTTGCTCTGATACCAATTGTTAGCGATTGCGGAATGGATTATTAAGGAAAAACTAATACTAGAGGAGGGATGAATAGCGTTATTGAGAAATTAAACAAAATCTAAAAATTATATGATCAACAATATGAATTACACACCACAGAGATAATCACAGACACATAATCAAACACAAACATAAAGATAAAAAATGCAGAAAAGGAAAGAACACACCGGATTTTATACTGGTTCGGATTACTCCTATGTCCAGTCCCACACAACGCTGGATTGTGCAGAGTTTTATTACTATACCAATATCCAAGTACAATCCCCTTGATTTCACGGCTACAAGGTTAACACCGATTCCAAACACCCTTGATCAAGTATATTCCCCTTGATTTCCCGGCTACAAGGTTAAAACCGCTTCGGTTCCTTGATTTTAAACTACAAGGACACACCTTTTCCTAAACATTTCCTAAACAATTACAAAAGCCTTATAACTCTTCAATAGCACTTTGATTCAAAGAGTAATGAGTAGAGAGTGAGAAGAGAAGGAGTTTTATGTAAATAGAATTGAATTCGGCAGAGTTTAAGTGCAGAAATCGTAAAAAAAAAGAAATAATGATGGTGTAAAGAAAGGAGATGAAGATGAAGAATGATGAAAAAATTCGAAATCAACCCCTATTTATAAAATTTGACAGGTTGCAATGCTTCTGGGACGTTACAAATAGTGAAAAGACACTTCCTTTCAAAATCATAAAAATGACTGTTATATGTCGTCATAGGCATAAATGTATGTCGGCATAACCTAGTATAAAATTGAATTTTGAGTATTTTTGAAGTGTTTTTATATATATAATTCTGGAAACTCTTGAATTAAAACATACTGTTGTAAATGAATATTACAAAGTAGAAAATCATTTGAAAACATAAGTATAAACTATGTAAACATATTTATAAAATTATAAAGTGATATACACGTAAATGTGTATATTCGGGAAATTGATGCCATTTTAAAGCTTGAAGAAGTGTTGATTATGGAGTTCCTATTCATGATCAAAACAGTTGGAATTGATGCCATTTGATGCCAGCAAGCTATGACATTTGCAAATCCATTCATATGTGTTCACATTAGCTCATTTGCAAGGCCTCTCATTCATACGCGTTCACATTTGCTCATTTGAAAGGCCTTCCATTCACATGTGTTCACACTTAGCTATTTGGTTTATGTGTTATTTTGGAAAAGGGATTTTGTCCCACATTGTGTAATGAGCCTCTTAGCCTTGGCCAATACAACTATAAATACCTTGTATCTTATTCATGTAAGAACACATTGGGTTTTATTCTATAATTCTCTTCTTGGAATAAAATCATTCTTCTTCCCTGTTCTATTTAGTTTTAGTTGTATTTTATTTATGTTTGTTATTTTCTTTTTCTCTTCTTCTTTAGCTATGTCTAGCTAATCCCCTTTGATTAGGGGGTGATGACGCTGATAGATCTGCTTCAACATGAATCACACAGCCAATAGATGAGGACTTTATACATGTAGATCTGGATCTGAATCAAGGGTTAGATCTGAACCTTCATATTCTGTGTCGTTTAAGAGCTATGCTCCTTCACAGGATATATTCGTGTTCGATCTAACAATTATCAGATTTAGATCTAATTTTAGGGTTTTAGAAATTAATTAATGAACCTGTCCTGATAGTCTATGGTTGTTTAAGAGCTCAGCTCCGGCATAGGCTATGCTTGTCATTATTTACTTATTTTGTTTCTAAGAACCTAATTATCGTTGATTCATGTGTGTGACAGAGACATGAGTTAGATCTATAGTTATTTGTTGGCTAGTGATGAGTGTGAATCCAATCTATGTCATTATCCCCTAATTGCTTTCTCTTATTGTATAAATCTCTCATTTTATTTAATTGTTGTTATTTTCTGTGTTTTCAATCAATCAAAATCCTGGAATAACTTAGCTGGATTTATTAATTAAAATATTTTTGGTTCCAGAGTTCGACACCCTCTACAACAATCCTTGTTATTTAGGAAAGCTGAACGGATCTTACAGTTGTTTACAATTGTTTGATTTTGTTCGCAAACAAATCTCTGTAATTGACTTGAATTCAAATCCTCTTCTTCTTCTTCTTCTTCTTCTTCTAATACTCTTGTTGATGCCATCCTGAACGTTGTTAGAACACACACTCAGTCTAATAACGTTTCCCAAGCTTTGTGTCATATATGTCTTGACACTAATCACATGGCTGATGACTGTCCCCAGTCCCTTGAGCAAGTAAATGCTTTCAACAGACCCAACAACCACCCAAATCTTTCTTATGGTCCGAATAACCCTCTGATGAACAGACCTTTGAATCGAGCATTTCCGAACAATGCTATGAATCCTCCTCTTAGGCAAATCAGTACACTTCGAACCAGGCGCCTTTTCACAATCAAACGGTTGCACCCTAATACGAAAAACGCCTTTCTATGATTGAGGGGAATTTATCTCAGATGAGCAACCTATTAGCGCAAATGACTAAGCAAAGTGTTGAAAATCAAAACAAGTTAGACAACTCCTTGCAATCATATATGCAAAACACGAATCAACAAATGGGTGAACTTCAAAAACAAATGTCTCAACTCAACGCTAGATTAAGTGAAAGGGAAAAGGGTACGTTTCCAAGTCAACCCATCCAAAACCCTAGAGGACAAAACTCAAACTCCAACCAAATTCACATCATTCAAGATTCAAACGTTAGTCAATTGAATGCTGTCACGACTCTTAGATCCGGCAAAAAGATTGACAACCATGTGGTTAACCCAAATGCTTTACCAGATGATCTTCCAAACCCCACCGAAAATTTGACCAACTCGGATCAGAACATTGAGCCAATTTCTGACAAGGACCATCCTCAAACTCAAGTCGCCCAATTAGCTGAGTTGTCTGCTCCATTTCCTCATAGACTCCGACCTAGGAAAAAGATGGATCAGCTAGAAAAAAATCCTTGAAATATTTAAGCAAGTTAAAGTGAACATTCCTCTTTTAGATATTATATAACAAGTTCCACCGTACGCGAAATTTCTAAATGATTTGTGCACTCAAAAACATCATACACATGTACCTAAGAAAGTGTTTCTGGCGACAACTCTAAGCGAAGTCTTGTCCCAATCAATGTCAGTGAAATACAAAGATCCTGGGTGCCTCACAATATCATGTACTATTGGGGACAAGAAAATCGATAGATGCCTGCTAGACTTAAGTGCAAGTGTTAACTTGCTTCCATATTCCGTCTATCGCCAATTAGAGCTAGGAGAACTGAAACCCACCAAGGTTACCCTTCAGCTTGCTAACCGTTCAATTAATAAACCTATGGACGAAATCGAGGATGTATTGATCAAAACAGGCGAATTTATCTTTCCAGTTGATTTCATTGTCCTAGAAACTCAACAGGTAAGCAATCCTGCAAACCAGATCCCTTTGATTCTAGGACGACCATTTTTAGCAACCTCTAATGCACTTATCAACTGCAGAAATGGGTCTATGAAACTTTCTTTCGGTAACATGACTGTTGAGCTAAACATCTTTAGAACCGAGAACTCTCCTAACTCTTACGTGGATCAGTTTTCTGAAGTTCATTCAATCCACGACAATGAACCTGAGCTCGACAAACCGAATAACGAAATTGAATCGAATTACGAAACCTTGTTTCAAGATATTCCTGAAAATTTCTCTGATTCGATTCCTGTCGAGCCACTCACAATTGAGTCTGTCCCTCAACCAGTTTCTTCAGTTGAGTCATCTCCAAAATCAGAACTCAAAGTGCTGCCCAGTCATCTTAAGTACGCTTACTTAGGAGACAATGAAACTTTTCCTGTCATTATCGCTTCTGACCTTACTTTAGAGCAGGAACAATTGCTCCTTCCCATCCTTAAGAAAAATAAGGAAGCAATTGGTTGGTCCATGGCTGATATTAAGTGGATTAGTCCTTCAATAGTCCAACATCGAATCCTCCTTATATATGATGCCAAACCCACTCGTGATCCCCAGCGTCGACTAAACCCCATCATGAAAGAAGCAGTTCATGCTAAAATCCTTAAATATCTTGACAATGGAATCATCTACCTAATTTCCGATAGTCAATGGGTTAGTCCTATCCATGTCGTACCTAAGAAATCAGGGATTACCGTGATCCAAAATGAAGCTAACAAGCTTATCCCAACCCATATCCAGACCGTTTGGCGTGTTTGCATTGACTATAGGAGACTTAACGCTGCAACACGTAAGGATCATTTCCCTATGCCATTTATCGATCAAATGTTAGAATGACTAGCCGGCCACGAGTACTATTGTTTCCGTGACGGGTACTCAGGCTATAATCAAATCCCTATCGCTCTTGAGGACCAAGAGAAAACCACTTTCACTTGTCCATTTGGTACATTTGCGGACCGTCGTATGCCTTTTGGTTTCTGTAATGCACCTGCAACCATTCAGAGGTGCATGATTAGCATTTTTTCTGATATGATCGAGCGATTTTTGGAAGTGTTCATGGATGATTTTTCCATCTTCGGGGATTCTTACACTGAGTGTTTACATCACCTGGATCTTGTTCTTAACCATTGCAAAGATAAACACTTAACGCTTAATTGGGAAAAGTGTCACTTCATGGTCAAACATGGCATTGTTTTAGGACATGTCATCTCTAATAAAGGAACTGAAGTAGACAAAGCCAAAATTGAGGTTATCTCGAATCTTCCCATTCCCAAATCTGTTAAGGACATCCGATCCTTTTTAGGTCATGCTGGCTTTTACCGTCGCTTTATATAGGATTTTAGCAAAATCACTCGACCTTTGACCAGTCTTCTTGGTAAGGATGTTCCTTTCGACTTCAATTATGACTGCATTTCATCTTTTGAGCATCTTAAAAATGAACTTGTCTCTACCCCGATCATCTGCTCTCCTAATTGGAAGCTGCCTTTTGAAATCATGTGTGATGCCTCGAATTTCGCTGTTGGCGCTGTCTTAGGACAACGTATCGATAAGATTCTTCATGTCATTTACTACGCGAGTAAGACTCTGAACGACGCTCAAATCAATTATACGACCACTGAAAAGGAACTCTTGGTAGTTGTTTTCGCTCTAGAAAAATTCAGACCTTATCTAGTTGGCTCACACATCACTGTTCATACTAATCATTCCGCACTTAGGTACCTTTTCTCTAAAAAGGATGCTAAGGCTCGTCTCATTCGTTGGATCCTTCTACTTCAAGAATTTGACTTTACCATTAAGGATAAAAAAGGATCTGACAATGTTATTACGGACCACTTGTCTCATCTTCCAAATGCCCCGTCTTCTTCTCTTCCGATCAACGAGAATTTCCCTGATGAACAGCTATTTTCTCTATCCACTAATCCTTTGTTCGCTGACACTGTCAACTACTTAGTCACCAAGCAGACCTCTTCTTTTTGGTCCAAGTAGGATAAACACAAATTCTTTTCCCAAGTGAAACATTTTTTCTGGGATGACCTTTATCTTTTCAAGCATTATCCCGATCAAATCATTCAAAGGTGTGTTCACGACACTGAAACTGAAACACCCCACCTCCGTTAGGGTCACTCTCAAAGGGAATGCCCTAATTTTGGTGGAGGTTTATATGTATAAGTCACAGATACACAAGACAGATATAAATACACATATTTTTGAACAGCGGAAACAACAACAACTTTTATTTCAACAAAAATACATGTTACACAAACCATGCCATAACTGTCTTACAATATTTCCAAAAACATTACATTTCCATAACTGTCTTGATTTCATAATTTAAAAAGCATAAAAACATAAGTAAACTGCATAAGTCCCCATAGTCGCTATCCAAAGCCATAGTCCAAAACGAAAGAGATCCAAGCAATACATTCTTTCTCTTCAAGCTGGATGTGAAAACTGGTCAAGCTGCGGTATTCCCTCCCTGTGGACCTGGGGGGGAACGAAAGAAAAGTAGAGTCAGACATAAAGCCTGAGTAAGTCTAGGACTATTCAGTCTATGAATAAATAATTGGGCATGATAAGTATAAACTGGAAATGGGAAAGCACTATAAGCTAAGTTAAGTTGTCTAGAGTCGAATGTACTATCGTACCCCGTATTAATCTCTGCACCCCTATAAACTAGTTCCCAACAGGCACCCCATAATCAGGGTGAAGTGATCCATTTCTAATGATCGGCTCCTACTCGCATAGTTTCATGTGTCTTACGGCCCCCGATGTTGTAGCTACCCATGCTGGTCCCACCATGTGGTGTATCAAGTCCCATGGTGGCGGCCCAACACAATTCTAGAATGCACAGGTATACTACTGGTGCCCAGTGCCTAATTTTTCGGCGCCGGAGTATGTGCACGCCCGCACCCCGTTAGAACCTACACTGCTGCACCACCGCAATCGATTTGACCTCTTACAGTCAGCCTAGTAATCGTGCCCCACCCTGCCTAGTTCAGGGTATCCTGATACACCTTGTAGGGTTACTGCTGAAAAGGGTCCCCCGCTACTAGGTTTTTTATTTCTAGCCAACATGCTAAGTTGGTTAAGTGTTCTGTAAACCTAACCCCCAATCAGTCTGTATAGTTTAGCATGTTCAATTTGATTAAGTATTAATTTAATTTACTTAATCCTATCAATCCTGACTTAGCCTTAATTGTCTTATTAAAGCCTCGACCTCTCACATTAGACAGGTATTGTTGTGACTGCCTGTTGCCGGTTGGTTCCGGGCAGTCTTACGTCACAACTCAGTCTAACCTCAGGTCTTTATTGGGCTCAATGTTTAACCACCCACATTGGATAGGTATTGTTGTGACTACTGGACAGCCGGGCGGTTCCGGGCAGGTTTACGTCACAACTCAATCCAACCTCGGGTTAAACACATCGTATTTTCTAAGTTTACATATTTTGTCTCTTTTCTTTTTATATGTAAATATTTGCAGCCCATTATTCAAATTCATCTTTATTGGGTAAAATTAATTTATACCCCTTAAATGTTCTCAAGGTCATTGGCATGCGTCAGACATGCCAACAAATATGTTTTATATTTTTAACCCAAAGTCATTACCCCCGTTTTATACATTCGCTATAACATAACATATGTTGGGTTTAACATTTAAACCCAACTTAGCCACATGAAAAAGGGGAGGCTTAGAACATGGTGTTTATATATTCTAAGTAACGTCAAAAGGGGTGTGTGAATGCATGAACTTGCAACATAACGATCTAATTAACATAAATTAGGCACTTGTGAACTTGCATTGTTGTAACAACCCGTATTTCTAATAACATGTTATAATGTAAATCAAGGCAGAATTAAATTCTAAAATCTGAATCAAGGGAAACAGGCTGTGCCATTGCGTTCGTCTCGGAAAAATACGTGAAATAGAGTCCGAGTTTTCGAAAAACGGAGTTCGTATGACCAAGTTATGGCCCGATGAAGTTTTCAGAAAATTCCAAGCCCGGAAACAGTTCAAATTCGAATTCAGGTTTGAATTTCAGCCAAAACAGGATAGGCGGGAATTTTCCCGCCCCAGGCAGGGTCGACACAGGGGTCGACACCTATGTCAACCCCCCCAATGGGTCGACACCCATGTCGACCCAGGGGTCGACCCCCCCTGTCGGACCAATTTTTCTGGTGCACCATTTTGGCAGGTTGGGTCCTCTTTTGTTGGTTTCTGACGGGAGTTGATGGCTCAGATTCGATTTAGGGTTAATCCTATGGTCTAAACTAACCTAATCTTCTATAAAAAGACCCTAAGACCTAGCCTAAACCCTCATTAATCATTCCTACAACTAAACTATGCCAAAATGTTTCTTGATCATGGCCTCCATCTTCATATCATGGCCTCCATCCTCTTCATGAAAGATTGAGTGTCCTAAGCTAGTAAAAGAGCCACCTTTCTTAATCAAAACAAGGATCTTTCTTCATACAAATCAAAGGAGCTTCTTGTTTCTCAAGACAACTTGGAGCTTGTATTCATTTGGGGTTTCTAGAGTTGCTAGTGGCTTCGTCTCAATCTTATTTTATTTTATAAGTCTTCATAGCATTGTAAGCCCCCTCCCACTCTTAGATATTAACTATGAAGTTAAATGTTCATGTTGCAAGTTTTGGGTTTGAACTTGAGTAGGTTACATGCTTAGAAACTATCATGTTATGTGTAGATTTATCCTATGCATATTCGTAAAGTCATCACCTTGATGTTGTGGGCTAGAAGCTATAAGCTTTATGTTGAAATGTTGCATTATGCAACATAAGAACTCTCTTATCCCTTAAGTTAACTTGCATAGAATGCTATATGCGAACTTCTAGCCATTTTTCTATGTCATCTATCACCATGATTCACCTATATGCTAAGTTTTGGGGTTATGCATGTTTTTGGGGCTTAATAATGTAACATGCAAGTTTGTGAACACATTATGTCTCATATGCCACCATGTTTAACTTGCGGCCTTATACCCCTTTTGTCATACCTTTGCCAAGTTCCTTCTTTTAATCCATTATGCGTTGTTGCGAATGTATATGCGAGTTTAAAAGCGTTGGGGTTACGTTATGGGTAAACTTTAATGACATGAAACATGATTTGGGTAAATTGGTATAAACATGACAACATGTAATTTTGGCTATGAACATGGGACTTGAAAACTTGACACGTATGGGTTGTAAATGTAATAAGACACTAGACCATACATGAAAGTGGCCAACTCGAGGTTGGGTTGAGTTTGTAGCATAAATCTACCCGGACCCGCCCGGCTTAACTAGTGGCTACAAACAATAGGACCCAATGTGGGTAGTTGGTCATATAGCACTGAAAACCCGAGGTTAGACTAGGTTGTGGTGTAAATCTACCCGGACCCGCCCGGCTTAACTAGTAACCACAACAGAGTCTAATGTGAGAGGTTGGGGTGCATTAATCTAATTAATGCCACATGAAAAGGTTAAGTAATTTTGTCTAATGACACTTAACCGATATGACACGAATGGGTAGGTTAAGTTAAACCGGACTTGGTTTCTTAATGACACTTAACCATATAAGACAATTAGGGGATGGGGTTAAGTAATTTACACTTAACTAATCCGACTTGGTAATTAGATGGGGTTAAGTAACCTACACTTAACTAATCTAAACACAGTAATTCGATGGGGTTAAGTTAAACACTTAACCAATCTAAACTTGGTAATTCAATGAGGTTAAGTAACCAATACTTAACCAACTTAACATGATAATTTAATGGGGTTAAGTAACTTATACTCAACCAATTATACATGATGATTTGATGAGGTTAAGTAACCTATACTTAACCAATCTAATATGAGAACTTGATAGGGTTAAGTCACAAGACCGTTTAAATATACTTAACCATTGTAATACGATTAGTGGATGGGTTCGAGCTAACCCACACTTAACCAATTCGACTCGATAATCTAATGGGGTTAAGATAATCTATGCTTAACCAATCTAACACGATAATCTGATAGGGTTAAGATAAACAAATACTTAACCAATTTGACTTGATGATTGAATAAGGTTAAGTCATGAGCTTCTTGGTATACTTAACCAACTTGTAGGGCTAGGTCTTGGACTTGAATACTTGGCCAAATCTTGACATGATTCGTAGGCAGGTTAAGTCATGAACTTAAATGACAATACTTAACCCATTAGACAAAACCCTAGTCCAGGGGACTATGGGGAAAAAAGGGATTAACAAGGAGACTAAGTGGTAAACCTTAGTTTAGGGAACTAAGTAATAATTCTTAGTCGAGGGATTTGGACCAATTCACAGATAGATGAGTAACCCGATACGGTAGGTCATCGCTTAAAATACGAGGTGGAGCAATATCTGATTTAGATAAAGGCTCCAACGAACTGGGTGACGAAGCGGTAGCTTCGGGGAACGTGAGGATACTATTGGTATCCCTCTGTGAGGTTGCGGATGGTCCATGAAACCTGGCCTCACAGAGGTTAAGGTCTGCGGTAGAAGAGCCAAGGGTATGCCTTGGTTGTTGTGCGAGCAACCTAAAGACTGGGGTGGATTAGCGTGGGGTCGGCGATATTTTCACGGTAGCCCTGGATAGCATATTCGTCGGCCACCTACCATCTTTAGTCAATCGTGTACGTACGGAAAGGCAGAGAACACCCAACAAACCATACTTGGTATCTAGGTATGGGTGAGGTTAGCCGTCCGGAAAGAGGGCATCGATGGCTGTAGCATAGTTCTCATACATGACTTTTCTTGTTTTGCCTTTCAGTAGTTGAGGGAGGGGTCACGTGGGACCATAGCCACAGATACAAAAACAGAACTTAATATCTGCACCGGCAGATGACTTAAAACTCCCGACCGAGTTCCGTATTTCTTGATTTGCCCTGGAACGGAACTCGGATGGCACATTTGAGATACATGTGCGTCTAGACATGGAAAACGATTCACGATTCCTACGTGGGATAAAAGGGCGCGGTTGATGGGTAGCATAATCCTTAGTAGCCCTAGGTGGCTAAAACCCAAACCGAGATACAGAAACGTTCATTAGGTAGCATCATCCCTAGCGGTCCTAAGTGGCATAAACCCTAGGTGAACACGCGATAATTCATGGTAAGAAAACATAACTAGGTCAAGGGTAGCAGTCCAAAACAACTTCAAGGATAAAACGGTACTTCGTTGAAGTGGTATAGATTTACATAAGGAAGCCCGTACGGCCTACGGCAAAGGACTGAACTTATGAGAATCATACGAATCAGGAAACCTACATATACGATATATTAGGATGACATGGACCATTACATGACATTGGGCAAGGGACATTCATAGTTAACACATAACGCGGGGTGGGCAACTAGTACGAGAGGTGCAGAGCAAATATACATGATAAATACCTTGGGATGTTATACATGATAGATACCTTGGAATAGTATACTTGATAGAAACCTGACGATGTGATACCTTGATTTATCTTGACACCGTAGTTTATCATGACACACTCGTTTATCTTGGTACAGTAGTTCATCCTGTTATTTTGGTTTAGCTTATCTATCTTGTCATCATACTTATGTTCATCTCAGTTCCTCATGCCAGTTAACTTTACTAGTTTATATACTGATAGTAGATAGGGCTTACCAGTCTTTATGACTGACCCCGTTTTGTTTCACCTCTTTGTCTTCCGTTCCCCCCCCCCAGGTTACAGGGAGGAAATGCTGTTGTTAGTTCGGACTTCTTCTGTTTGAAGGTCATCATGTATGGCTTGGACTTTTCTTGGCTATGGCTACTTTACTGTTTTACTTGGGGAATAATTTATGAAAAGGTTTTTATGCTTCTTTACTATTGCAAGACAGGTTTCCATGTAAGAAACTCTCTGATGTAAAAGGCTTTAGACCTTATTTATTAATGATATGAAAGTTGGTTTTACTTCCGCTATTTTATATGTTCTGTCTTGTAATATTTCTGTACATGTTTACCAATAATACCCCTCTAAAGCTAGTGCATTCCTTTGCGAGTGACCCTAGCGGAGGTGGGGTGTTACAATTGTAATAGCATATAATCTTAACATAAAACATACCTAAACATGAATCATGGTTTTAAATCTAGTCATGTAAACTTGCATTTAAAATGTGAATCTAACTTAATTATGTGTCGTATATATTATCATATGATTTTAATAACAACATAGGCCTAAAACATATTTTGTTTGGGCATAAAGTTAAACATAAACTAGCCATGTTCATAAAGTCAACACAAGTTCACAAAGATGCTTACTTTTGTCACTAATACAAAAGTATGGTTTTACACTTGAATCATGATGCCAATTCCAACATAAATTCATATGAATCATAATACCCAAATGGATCCAACTACGCTAAAAATGATCATAAAAATATACATCATGTTGACATAATAGTGAATCACATACTTGCATGAATCTCAACTTTGTTGTAATAAACTACCACTAACATATAGTCGTTAACTGCCAACATGAATCATATACTTGCAAATATCCAATAGGTGTTGTAATAAACTACCACAACATATAGTCGTTAACTTTCAACATGAGTCATATACTTGCAAATATCCAATAGGTGTTACATCATTATACCACAACATCCCAAATTTATTCATAATTAGAATCATAGCAACATACAATTATGAATTATCATCACCACAAATTAAGTACAATTCCATTTCTCATTTTTCACAAATCAAAACACAATCACATCGGAATAGCACTCTACTTACAACGTATGACGAATCTTCAATTCAGGTTTCTGAATTCTGAATTTGGAGATGCTATCCTTTGTTGTAGGCGTTGTTTTGATTTAGTTGTCGTTGCTTTAAGCTCTTAAATCGACTTCTAATCGTCTCTCAATTTTGACGGCTACTCCTAGTCTTTCTTCAGCAGCATGACGGTCACATTCTCATTTTTATTTGTATGAATTAGGTGGAGTCTTAGGTCCTTTTTATAGAGTTTGTGAATTGATAAGAACCGTTGATGGAGCTTAGATTAATATTAGCCGTTCGTTTGAAGGAGAGACCAATCAGGAGCTGACACCTAGCCCTAGTGACAAGGCAAGACTCAGAAATTCGGCCAAGCACAGACCAGGCCAGCCAGGAGGGCTGGGTTCGACCTGGCTCAGGGGCCAGGTCGACTACCCAGTCGACCCCCAGGTCGACTATGTAGTCGACCTGGGTGGCCCAGGTCGACTACCCCGTCGACCTGGGTGCCTTGGGCGGGAAAATTCCCGCCCAGCCCAATCTGGGTCCGATTTTTTTTGAAATTTGAATTTGTTTCTGAGCTGTTTCTGTCTGTTTGAATTTTAAACTGAATTCTGAAACTTCCGGAGGTCATATCTCCCTCATACGGAGTCCGTTTTACGCAAACTCGGACTTTATCTCAAGCAGAATCCCGAGACGAACGCAATGGAGTATCCCGTTTCCCTTAATTCTTTGATTTGAAATTAATTATACTTTAATTTATGAATTTCACTGTTATAGAATACACGGGGTGTTACATTCTCCCCCACTTAAAAGGATTTCGTCCCCGAAATCTTCAAGTTTAGGAAGAATGTATATCCTAACATCCAAACATCCATCTACTCATCCATCAAACATGAGCATCCATTGTCCTTAAAAGACTTCTAATGCTTCATGATCATATGCGAAGTGTGTGTACATGTTCTTATCTAATGCAAAATCAGTCGGCCTACTGATTCAGTTGACCTCCTTAATGCAAATTATGTAAGTAACATGAATCCATTATGTATGCAAATTTTCCTATTCATGATTCTACATGAGTGCACAATCATTCATATAAATGCAACATCCATATGCCAACACATTAAACTTCAACCATATAAGAATGCAAACACATATATGCATATGCAATATGGGGTGACTGAGCCGATCTAATGCCTAGATTGTGTGTGTATATGCAACCACGAGCAACCACTAGAAATCACTTGCAACCACTTGCAACCATCATCCGTAACATGTTTCAATTACATGTTTTCATCTAAATGGTTTCTACCTAAAAGATAAGGTCGAGGAGATATACCTAAAAAGATAGATAAAAGCGCAACTTAAGGAAAAAGAAAGATCAAAGATGTACCCTCGAAAAGAAAAGGGTAGGCTGCGCGTATTCTAGCCTCAGTTTCCCAAGTCGCGTCTTCCTCGGCGTCGCTCCACTGAACTTTGACGAGCTTGACTTCGCGGTTGCGTAGCTTTTTCACTTCAGTTCCTAAGATGCGTGTTGGTACTTTCCTCACGGTTGCTTCGCGTTCCACTTCAGCTTCTTCTAGAATGTTTGGCTCTACCACTTCAGCAGATTCATATAGACATTTCCGGAGGTGCGAAACGTGAAAGACGTTGTGAACTCCAGCTAGTTTTTCAGGTAGTTCTAATCTATAGGCCATTTTCCCAATTTTCTCGATAATAGGAAATGGCCCTACAAATCTCGGTGCCAGCTTTCCAGTGGATCCAAAACGAACAACGTTCCTTAGAGGAGATACCTTAAGAAAAACTCTGTCCCCAACCTCAAACTCAAGGTCGGTCCTTCTCTTGTCGGCGTAGGATTTTTGTCTGTCTTGGGCTGTCTTCATTCTTCTCCGTATCAAGTCTACTTTCTCCGAAGTCTCTCGGATCATATCTGGTCCAAGTATGAGCTTGTCAGTAGACTCCCACCAACAAGTGGGCGATCGGCACGGTCTTCCATATAAAGCTTCGAAGGGCGCCATTCCGATGGTGGCTTGGTAGTTGTTGTTGTAGGCAAATTCCACCAAAGGAAGATGGTCTTCCCACGTCCCTCCAAAGTCAAGGACGCACAGTCTTAAAAGGTCCTCCAAAACTCTGTTCACTCTTTCTGTCTGGCCGTCGGTTTGGGGGTGATAGGATGTACTCAAGCATAACTGTGTGCCTACCGCTTCTTGCAGACTCCGCCAAAACTCACTTGTGAAGATAGGGTCTCGGTCACTAACAATGCTGGAGGGTATCCCATGGAGTCGAACAATTTCCTTGAGATAAAGAGATGCTAGGGATGAGGCAGTTCTTTTACTCTTGACAGGTAAAAAGTGGGCGCTTTTAGTAAGCCTATCCACTATTACCCAAATGCTAGTTTTGCCTCTTCTAGACCTAGGCAGCCCATCAATGAAGTCCATTGAGATGCTATCCCACTTCCACTGTGGAACCTCTAGAGGATGGAGCAGACCGCCGGGCTTCTTCTACTCCGCCTTAACCGGTTGGCAAATCACACACTCAGAAACGAAATCTGCCACGTCCTTCTTCATGCCGCTCCAAAAGAAAGTTCTCTTTATGTCCTTGTACATTTTATCTCCTCCTGGATGTATCGTCATCTTGGAGTGATGTGCTTCCTCGAGGACCGTCTTCACCAAATCCCTTGTCTGTAGGACGCGTAGTCTTCTGTCTCGCCTTAACCAACCCTTATCGTCGATGGAGTATCTGTTGAGGTGACTTGAAGTCTCACCCCTAATTAGCCTATCAATCGTCTCCACAAGCTGAGGGTCTTCGCGTTGTGCTGTCCCTATTGAGTCCACTAAAGTCGGGCGTACTTCGAGAGATGCTAGCAAGCCCGATACAAAATCGGAGGAGGGCCTAAAGTCAAAGCTGGCTATAAACTCTAGGCTTTGCCTTTCAACAAACAGTGGGCTTAGGGTCAGTTTCTTTCGGCTCAACGTGTCTGCCACTACGTTGCCTTCGCCCGGAGTGTAGGAGATCTCGAAATCATACGAGGCAAGAAACTCCATCCATCTCTGTTGCCTCAAGTTAAGATCTTTCTGCGAGAAAAGATATTTCAACGATTTATGGTCAGTGTAAAGTTCGAACTTCTCACCTAGGAGATAATGTCGCCAAGACTTGAGTGCAAAGACGATGGCAGCTAACTCAAGATCGTGGGTCGGGTAGTTCTTTTCATGAACCTTCAATTGTCTCCCGCCATAAGCTACTACCCTTCCTTCTTGCATTAAGACAGCGCCTAGTCCTATCCTGCATGCATCCGTGTATACTGTAAACATTTTGCTTCCATTCGGCAAGGTCAGAACTGGGGTTGTTGTAAGAGCCCTTTTTAGCCGTTGGAAAGCAAACTCGCAATCCAAGTCCCAATTGAACACTATATTCTTCTTTGTTAGCCTTGTGAGTGGACCTGAGATTTTCGCAAAATCCCTTATGAATTTTCGGTAGAAACCTGCTAATCCTAGAAAACTTCGGACCTCAGTTACATTCCTTGGTGTCTTCCAATCCTGCACCACTACTACCTTAGCAGGGTCCACAGCTAACCCTTCTTTGGATACTATATGCCCAAGAAACCTTACTTCCTCTCTCCAAAAGTGGCACTTGGAGAATTTGGCTTTTAGCTGATGGACTCGCAGAGTTTCCATGATTGCCCTTAGGTGCTGAGCATGTTCCTCTTCACTCTTTGAGAAGATCAAGATATCGTCTACGAAGACCACTACGAACTTGTTGAGGAATTCTCTGAACACCCTACTCATCAGGTCCACGAAGTAAGCGGGTGCGTTTGTCAGGCCAAAAGGCATGACAAGCCATTCAAAGAAGCCCTCCGGGGTTCTGAATGTCGTCTTATCGATGCTATCTTCAGCCACCCTTAGCTGATGAAATACGGTCGCTTAATCGAGTTGGGAGAAAACTGACGCTCCTACAAGCTGATCAAACAAATCGTCAATTATAGGGAGAGGGTGCCTATTCTTTTTCGTTAGCTTATTGAGCTCCCTATAGTCAACACATAGACGGAGTGAACCATCCGCCTTTGTGGCGAACACCACTGGAGCGCCCCATTCTGAAATGCTCCTTCTAATGAACCCCTTCTCTAGAAGCTCTTTAATCTGTTTACTGAGCTCTTTCCTTTCTCGTGGAGCCATGTGTCTAACGGGCAACGCAACGGGCTTTGCATTATCTACAAGATATATGCGGAAGTCTATCTCCCGCTTCGGAGGTATGCCCTTCACCTCTTCGAAGACATCCGGATACTCACGGACCACTCTAACCGATTGCAAATTCTCAACAGAAGCATCTAGCGATTCAAGATAACTAAGCATAACCGCATACGAGGGATTACAAGTAATTTCCAAAGTGTTAATGAGTTGGGTTAGAAGCCTAACCACCCTTTTCTCACAATCAAGGATGGCACCATTACTGGATAGCCAATCCATGCCCAAAATCAAACCATATCCCGAGAAGCCCAGAACAAAGGCACTACATCTAAATTCTACGCTTAGAATAGAAATTTTCAATCCCACACAGATCATAGACAAATGAGCCGGGCCCCCGATTGGATTTGAAACAATTAAGGGGTCCTCTACCATACTAGTTTCTAGGTGCAGAGATTCTACTAAAGCAGATGAAATAAAGGAGTGTGATGCGCCAGAATCAAATAAGTGCGAACTGGGTGATCATAAAGATAAACTACACTTTCTACAGAAGTATTTATACCTCGCTGTTGCAGAGGTGGCGCTTCTAGCACATGAACCTGTGCCCCTGAGGTGGATCCAGCCCTCTGCCCCTGCCCTCGTTTCTTTGGGCAATCCTTAGCCATGTGGCCTGTCTCACCGCAAGAAAAGAACCCACCATTCAACTTGGCCTTCTTTTTCCGGCAATCTTTCACTAAGTGCCCCACTTTGCCACAGAAATTACACTTCCTCTTCTCTTTGTTGTCTTTCCCGCCCTTCTTAAAGTCTGTCTTCTTGGGCTGTAAACCCTCTTTCTTCCCTTGAGAGCCTTCTGCCTTTGTCTCCTTCTTGCCCTTATCCTTTTCGTTCAACAATGCCATCTGTACCAATTTTTCATACGTAGCTCCCATGGGTATATGGGTCATGGCCAAACTGTGTAATGGCTCATTCAATCCTTTGACAAAGCGGAGAGCCTTCTTGTGCGGAGTGTTGACTAGGTCCAGTCCGAACCTAGCCAGCTGATCGAACTGATTAACGTACTCTTTTACTGTCATATTCCCTTGCTTAAGAAATAAGAATTTTTCCAATTGAAGACTCCTTTCAGCTTCTGAGAGAAATTTAGCCTCAAACCTTGCCCTAAAGTCCTCCCATGTTTCCACTGGTCTTTCTGCATTGGTGACTTCCCACCAGTAGGAAGCCTCGCCTTTAAGTAGCCATACTGCCAGTTGTACCTTTTGCCTATCTTCTACCTCAAAAATGACGAATAAGTCCTCGGTTTCCTTCAGCCAATTCCTGGCTGCCACGAAGGACTCGGTTCCATGAAAGTCCTTTCGTCCCATAGCTTTAAAATCTTTACATATCTAAGCAAAAGTATTACCACGCGGAGGAGGTGGAGGAAGAGGTGTTGCTGCAGTTGGATGATTTCCTGCAGCTGGGGGAGGAGGAACAGTGGGACCTGGCTGATTGGCCCTTGCTTCTAAGAATCGTCTGAACCAACCAGGTATTGGTACACCCTCTGGCAAGTTAAGTTCTTCAGACATGCTGAAACAAAAAGGATAGATTCAAAACGAAGGATAAAGGATAGTACCTATGGCTTTGGGGGACTATGCCTTTTTTAAAATAAAATAACATTTTATCTTTAAAAATGCTTCTTTAAATTTTCTTTTGAAAATAAATTTTCAAAACTTTTTATCTTATCTGGTAAACCTATGCTCTGATACCAAGTGAAACACCCCACCTCCGTTAGAGTCACTCTCAAAGGGAATGCCCTAATTTTGGTGGAGGTTTATAAGTATAAGTCACAGATACACAAGACAGATATAAATACACATATTTTTGAACAGCGGAAACAACAGCAACTTTTATTTCAACAAAAATACGTGTTACACAAACCATGCCATAATTGTCTTACAATATTTCCAAAAACATTACATTTCCATAACTGTCTTGATTTCATAATTTAAAGAAGCATAAAAACATAAGTAAACTGCATAAGTCCCCATAGTCGCTATCCAAAGCCATAGTCCAAAACGAAAGAGATCCAAGAAATACATTCTTTCTCTTCAAGCTGGATGTGAAAACTGGTCAAGCTGCGGTATTCCCTCCCTTTGGACCTGGGGGGGGGGGGGGGGGACGAAAGAAAAGAAGACGAAAGAAAAGTAGAGTCAGACATAAAGCCTGAGTAAGTCTAGGACTATTCAGTCTATGAATAAAGAATAGGGCATGATAAGTATAAACTGGAAATGGGAAAGCACTATAAGCTAAGTTAAGTTGTCTAGAGTCGAATGTACTATCGTACCCCATATTAATCTCTGCACCCCTATAAACTACTTCCCAACAGGCACCCCATAATCAGGGTGAAGTGATCCATTTCTAATGATCGGCTCCTACTCGCATAGTTTCATGTGTCTTACGGCCCCCGATGTTGTAGCTACCCATGCTGGTCCCACCATGGGGTGTATCAAGTCCCATGGTGGCGGCCCAACACAATTCTAGAATGCACAGGTATACTACTGGTGCCCAGTACCAAATTTTTCTGCGCCGGAGTGTGTGCACGCCCGCACCCCGTTAGAACCTACACTGCTGCACCACGGCCTTCGATTTGACCTCTTACAGTCAGCCCAGTAATCGTGCCCCACCCTGCCTAGTTCAGGGTATCTTGATACACCTTGTAATGTTACTGCTGAAAAGGGTCCCCCGCTACTAGGTTTTCTATTTCTAGCCAACATGCTAAGTTGGTTAAGTGTTTTGTAAACCTAACACCCAATCAGTCTGTATAGTTTAGCATGTTCAATTTGATTAAGTATTAATTTAATTTACTTAATCCTATCAATCCTGACTCAGCATTAATTGTCTTATTAAAGCCTCGACCTCTCACATTAGACATGTATTGTTGTGACTGCCTGTTGCCGGTTGGTTCCGGGCAGTCTTACGTCACAACTCAGTCTAACCTCGGGTGTTTATTGGGTTCAATGTTTAACCACCCACATTGGATAGGTATTGTTGTGACTACTGGACAACCGGGCGGTTCCGGGCAGGTTTACGTCACAACTCAATCCAACCTCGGGTTAAACACATCGTATTTTCTAAGTTTACATATTTTGTCTCTTTTCTTTTTATATGTAAATATTTGCAGCCCATTATTCAAATTCATCTTTATTGGGTAAAATTAATTTATACCCCTTAAATTTTCTCAAGGTCATTGGCATGTGTCAGACATGCCAACACATATGTTTTATATTTTTAACCCAGCGTCATTACCCCCGCTTTATACGTTCGCTATAACATAACATATGTTGGGTTTAACATTTAAACCCAACTTAGCCACATGAAAAAGGGGAGGCTTAGAACATGGTGTTTATATATTCTAAGTAACGTCAAAAGGGGTGTGTGAACGCATGAACTTGCAACATAACGATCTAATTAACATAAATTAGGCACTTGTGAACTTGCATTGTAATAGCATATAATCTTAACATAAAACATACCTAAACATGAATCATGGTTTTAAATCTAGTTATGTAAACTTGCATTTAAAATGTGAATCTAACTTAATTATGTGTCGTATATATTATCATATGATTTTAATAACAACATAGGCCTAAAAAATATTTTGTTTGGGCATAAAGTTAAACATAAACTAGCCATGTTCATAAAGTCAACACAAGTTCACAAAGATGCTTACTTTTGTCACTAATACAAAAGTATGGTTTTACACTTGAATCATAATGCCAATTCCAACATAAATTCATATGAATCATAATACCCAAATGGATCCAACTACGCTAAAAATGATCATAAAAATATACATCATGTTGACATAATAGTGAATCACATACTTGCATGAATCTCAACTTTGTTGTAATAAACTACCACTAACATATAGTCGTTAACTTCCAACATGAATCATATACTTGCAAATATCCAATAGGTGTTGTAATAAACTACCACAACATATAGTCGTTAACTTTCAACATGAGTCATATACTTGCAAATATCCAATAGGTATTACATCATTATACCACAACATCCCAAATCTATTCATAATTAGAATCATAGCAACATACAATTATGAATTATCATCACCACAAATTAAGTACAATTCCATTTCTCATTTTTCACAAATCAAAACACAATTATTCATTCACATCGGAATAGCACTCTACTTACAACGTATGACGAATCTTCAATTCAGGTTTCTGAATTCTGAATTTGGAGATGCTATCCTTTGTTGTAGGCGTTGTTTTGATTTAGTTGTCGTTGCTTTAAGCTCTTAAATCGACTCCTAATCGTCTCTCAATTTTGACGGCTGCTCCTAGTCTTTCTTCAGCAGCATGACGGTTTCATTCTCATTTTTATTTGTATGAATTAGGTGGAGTCTTAGGTCCTTTTTATAGAGTTTATGAATTGATAAGAACCGTCAATGGAGCTTAGATTAATATTTGCCGTTCGTTTGAAGGAGTGACCAATCAGGAGCTGACACCTAGCCCTAGTGACAAGGCAAGACTCAGAAATTCGGCCAAGCACAGACCAGGCCAGCCAGGAGGGCTGGGTTCAACCTGGCTCAGGGGCCAGGTCGACTACCCAGTCGACCCCAGGTCGACTGGGTAGTCGACCTGGGTGGCCCAGGTCGACTACCCAGTCGACCTGGGTGACTTGGGCGGGAAAATTCCCGCCCAACCCAATCTGGGTCCGATTTTTTCTGAAATTTGAATTTGTTTCTGAGCTGTTTCTGTCTGTTTGAATTTTAAACTGAATTCTGAAACTTCCGGAGGTCATATCTCCCTCATACGGAGTCCGTTTTACGCAAACTCGGACTCTATCTCAAGCAGAATTCCGAGACGAACGCAATGGCGTATCCTGTTTCCCTTAATTTTTGATTTGAAATTAATTATACTTTAATTTATGAATTTCACTGTTATAGAATACACGGGGTGTTACAGAAACTCACATTGTCCTCTCTTTCTGTCATAACCAAGCCTGTGGTGGTCACTTCGGTCCCAAAAGGACAGCCGAAAAGGTTCTCCAATCGCGTTTCTACTGGCCCAACCTTTTCAAAGACGCGTACGAATTTTGCAAAACTTGTGATCGATGTCAATTCTTAGGGAAAATTTCTAAGTGGAATGTGATGCCCCTAAACTCCATTTTAGAGGTTGAAATTTTTGATGTTTGGGGTATAGACTTCATAAGGCCTTTCCCTAATTCTTTTGGGAACCTTTACATCCTCTTAGTTGTCAAAATTGTTTCTAAATGGGTCGGAGCTGTTCAATGCAAAACAAACGATAACAAGGTTGTTGTGCGCTTCTTGAAAGAAAACATCTTCTCCAGGTTTGGCACACCTCGCACAATAATGAATGATAATGGAACACACTTCTGTAATTGTTCTTTTGAAGCTCTCATGAGAAAGTATTCGATAACCCACAAGTTATCCACTCCTTACCATCCTCAAACTTGTAGGCAAGTTGAAGTATCGAATAGGCAGATTAAACAAATCCTTGAGAAAACTGTGAATCGAAATCGTAAAGATTGGTCCCAAAAGTTAACCGACGCTCTTTGGGCTTACCGCACCGCTTTCAAAACAAACTTAGGTATGTCCCCTTATCGGTTGATTCTTGGTAAGCCATGTCACTTGCCAGTTGAACTAGAACATAAGGCTTTATGGGCAATAAAAACTTTAAATCTTGACTTAGAGCAAGCAGGTGAACTTAGGAAGCTTCAACTTAATGAACTTGATGAAATTCGAAATGATGCTTATGAAAATGAACAAATTTACAAGGACAAGATGAAATTTTTCATGATAAATTCATTTTACGTAAAACTTTCATGCCAGGTCAAAAAAATTTGTTATATGACTCAAGATTGCATTTATTTCCGGGTAAGTTAAAATCTAGATGGACAAGACCTTACACTGTACAGACTGTTTTTCCGTATGGTGCAGTAGAAATTGAGAATCCAACCGATGGATCATCCTATAAGGTCAATGGTCAACGCCTTAAACCTTACTTGGAACCAATACCAAACCAAGAGGAAGAGCTCATGGTCCTCCATGAGCCACATTACATTTGATAAGACACACTAACCCTCTTTTGTACATATGTAAATAGTCTCTTATTTTATTTTTCCTTTCACTAAGATATGTCTGATTAAGACTGTGAGGACACAGTCACACTCAAGTGTGGGGGGAATTTACATTACATCAGCAATCAAATGTTATGAACTAGGTCATTCATTGAACAAGAATTAACTTAAATTCATAAATAACACCTTGGTTCTTGTTTGATAAGTTGAATTGTTGGGTGATGGGAATGAACATTATTTATTCATTGAGTCGTAACGTGTCTTTTAAGATGCTAGCTTGAGACTGTGCAGACGTTAGTCGTGTTTTGGAGTAAGCGTGTCAACCCTTGTTATACATGTTAGAATGTGCAAGTAAAAAAATAAAAAATAAAAAAAATCAAATAATAATTATTTTGCACTTACAATTATTGGATTTTCTGAGTTCATTTTCATGCATAATATTTTCTATTCCACTCAAAATTTCAAAATTGTAAGTTCTAAAATCCACTTGGCCCAATTAAGGAGAAATGACTCATTGTAGCGTTCTTCTTCGATACCCCACATTATTCAAACCTAAGTTTTTGTTGAATTACATCCATGTTTCAACAAATTGTTCTTATATTGGTATACTTAAGAACCTTGTACTGATTTATTTTCAAAAGGTTTAAAAACATCACTTTCTATACCAATATTATACTACCCACTCCGTACTTGTTTTAAGGTAGAATAACCATATACCACATCTTATTTTATACGGGTTATCTATCTTACGAAACTTTGCTTATCATTCGTTTCAGCTTTTTATATAACATCAATCCAGACTTGTGGGTTGAATTAGAGTTATAAAAATAGAGTAACTATGGCACAAAACTTTCGTTTCATGAAGTGCTGGTTATGATTCGCTTGGTAGAGGAGGAATCAAATGAAATAATGTACGGTATCATTCCAGTCCATCTCCACTCATCATTCATCATGCAAAAAGAAAAAAAAAAGGAAAAAAGAAAAAAAATTGCAAAAAAAAAGAGAGAAAATATCTGAGAATAAAATAGTCATTCATCATTCTTGACTATAAAGCATTTCCATTCCATCCACATCCATCATACCGTACTTAGAAGTGAAGATTGTAGTTGAGGAGATGAAAGGAAACAAAATGTTCATACGTGCCTTAGTATTACTTTGTCTCTTGTAGCCTGAAGTTCAACTAATACACATGCCCTCTTATCTATAACATTTTTTGAACTTACAAAAATCATCTACACATAACTCACATCCAATACAGTACAATTACACTGGTGCAAAATTATTGAAAAAAAAGGAGAAGAATAAATGATTGGGTGCACATTGTCGATGTGTAGAACTTTGGCTGACACCACACTCTTAACCTTCAAGACAATTACAGTGTTATCAAGGATTACGATTCAGCTTGAAATTTTTTATTCATTTTTGTACCAATTATGGGATGGAAAATTTGGGGCTAAACCATTATTATTGAAGTTAGGTGAAATCCTTGGAATGTGAAAGACCATAAATATATTGCTTGATTAATCCGCGTACACAAGATGCTTTGGATTTTGTGGGTAGTATCCGCTGAAAACCCTCACGAGACAACACTCATCCTACTAGGGACACCTAGGGGTTTAACGGCTTGTTGCATATGCTAAATGCAATCGTGTTTCCTACGAAAGCGTGACATATCTTAGTTCAGTTTATTCGAGGACGAATAAAAAGATAAGCGTGGGGGTATTTGATATACACGTAAATGTGTATATTTTATCCGCTTATTTATCTTATTTTATATTTAAAATAGTTGATACTGTGTATTTATAGTTGTGTTTTTAGATTATTTATGATGAATGGATTAGTGCATGTAATTGTTGAAAAGCTTGAAGAATTAGTGTAAGAAGAGTGTTGATTTTGAGATTTTGATTAAAGCTTGAAGAAATGTTGCAGTTCAACCACCTTCTTCAGCATATTTTAAAGATTCAATGCTTTTCACAATAATAGCTGGTCACAGAGAATTATGGAGTTCCTATTCATGATCAAAATAGTTGGAATTGATGCCATTTGATGCCAGCAAGCTATGACATTTGCAAATCCATTCATTCGTGTTTACATTAGCTCATTTGCAAGGCCTCTCATTCATACGCGTTCACATTTGCTCATTTGAAAGGCCTTCCATTCACATGCGTTCACACTTAGCTATTTGGTTTATGTGTTATTTTGGAAAAGGGATTTTGTCCCATATTGTGTAATGAGCCTCTTAGCCTTGGCCAGTACAACTATAAATACCTTGTATCTTATTCATGTAAGAACACATTGGGTTTTATTTTGTAATTCTCTTCTTGGAATAAAATCATTCTTCTTCCCTTGTTCAATTTGGTTTTAGTTGTATTTTATTTATGTCTGTTATTTTCTTTGTCTCTTTTTCTTTAGCTATGTCTAGCTAATCCCCTTTGATTAGGGGGTGATGACGCTAATAGATATGATTCAACATGAATCACATAGCCAATAGATGAGGACTTTATACATGTAGATCTTGATCTGAATCAAGGGTTAGATTTGAACCTTCATATTCTTTGTTGTTTAAGAGCTATGCTCCTTCACAGGGTATATTTGTGTTCGATCTAACAATTATCAGATTTAGATCTAATTTTAGGGTTTTAGAAATTAATTAGTGAATCTTCCTGATAGTCTATGGTTGTTTAAGAGCTCAGCTCCTGCATAGGCTATGCTTGTCATTATTTACTTATTTTGTTTCTAAGAACTTAATTGTCGTTGATTCATGTGTGTGACAGAGACATGAGTTAGATCTATATTTATTTGTTGGCTAGTGATGAGTGTGAATCCAATCTATGTCATTATCCCCTAATTGCTTTCTCTTATTATATAAATCTCTCTTTTTATTTAATTGTTGTTATTTTCTGTGTTTTCAATCAATCAAAATCCTGGAATAACTTGATTGGATTTATTAATTAAAATATTTTTTGTCCCAGAGTTCAACACCCTCTACAACAATCTGTGATGACCCGTAACATCCGCGGCGAAGGAAAGCCAGGATAATCTGAGGACAAGACACATCGGGACGCAGACAGAAGAACATTTCATTGTTGATTACAACCATTCATCAGAATAAAAGAATATACATAGTATAAACAAATAATATACATCAGAAAATATCAGAGATTTAAATTACATTTAAATACATCACTGCAGCGGAAAATAATACAAAGCACAACTGAAGGAGATATACGGATACAGAGCTTTTCGGATATCATTACAGCTGTAAACCAGGATCTTGTGAATATAAATCTGCAAAACCAAAACTACTAGCTGCCCGTGTCAAAATAATGGCACCCAGAGTTTAGGTTAAAACAATAAACTCCAGGTCAGTCACGTGACTGGTGTGAGAACTAAAAAAGTTATTAATCTTTATTTTAAAGTTCGGTAAATCAAGGGACCACGCTGTATAACACGAAACGGGTTTCCTCCCAAGAATACCAGTGCATAAAACAACATCGCAATGCTAAATAAAGAACAATGAAGCTATTATAAGACCCAGGTCCCATCACACAATGCAACGCAAGCCAGAGGATAGGTTTTTTTCTTTATAATAGCTAAGAATGCTTGATACGTTTAAAACAAATCATTTGATACTATAATAAGTGCATAGTGTATAAAACAACTTCAAATCATAAGTATCAATCATAGACGGCATAAGCGCCCCATCCCACTATGTCGCCATACTAGGCTCTACAATCAAAACCGCAAAGTCACGTATTGGAAGTTGGATTTCCATCTGTGAACCGAGGCAAAAGATAGTCCTCTACCGATTCGAGACTCTCTAGCCCGAGCCTTAGGACCTAGACACAGGTGAGCCCTTGGAGCGACAGGGCCGGTCCACCGATTTGGATTAAAATGCCTGAACACTACGTTTCCCCGCCCTTTGGGGAGTAAATGAGCCAACGAATGACTCCATCGGCTTCACGTAGTCATCGATATATCCGAGGCGCCTCGCAAACCAACAACCACATAAGTCAAACTCATCAGGGCGTGTCAAACCACTGACGCCACTTCTAACTAGAAATAAACGCATGTCCTCCCTGAGGTCCTCTCCCATTTTTGGTTCACAACTGGGGTGTGAGGCTCGAGAATCAACGTTACACAAAGCTATGACACACAGGCCGTGCTTTGATCATCAATCACAAGACTCTGCTTTTCAACAGAAGCCTTGATCATATTGCCACTTAGGCATGCCACACAGGCAATTCACTCCATGCGTTTTATATCCATCAATATATAACCTCTAAGCTCGTACGTCTCAGAGAAGGGCGTTAAGCAAGAGAATAAATTCTCCGCCGTCAAACAGATATATATTTAATAGAAATCAACTACAAAGAATAAAATCCAATGTCAGACACACAGTCCATTTACAAGTCCGTTCTGGGTCTGAACGAAACCGGAGGCACCTTGTACCTCGCATATCCATCGATCTCCAAGTACGCCTGGACGATCACTAACTTATTCCTTCCTCTTGGGTGTACGGCCCAATCAAGATCATCAATAATTATCCAAACGACGTGAAGACCTCCGATCTTCAACCACCGTCTTCGTCTTCGATTCATCGTCGAATCAGTTATTCAGAATGGGATAAACCCGGTCTTTCCGAATAACTCGCGTATATAATAAACGAGTGTTACAAAAACACAACATACGCCTCATTCCAATTCATCAGTCACTAACCGTAAATTAGCAAGAGAACAATTCCCAAAATATTAACCCCGAAGGCCGAAACCAACATCAGATCAATACCCAGGAAACCATTCAACTTAACTAATCTCCAGTTAGTTTCTAAATTTCACATTCTTAGGGAAAGGTTCCCATTAATTTTATCAAAGATAAATTCTTCTAAATTTATTCTTTAATCTTCTTTTGAATATCAATTCAAACTAGTCGGGATTAGCGAACCACACCGAAGTAATCATTTATTCTATTTCCCAATCCCAACCTATTCATCCCATGAAGTAAAACTGGTAATACTTCATATCTAACACCACGGTGTTATCGGTAAATTCAATTACCATTTCACATTCAAATCTAATTAAAGAGTTAACTATCGCCTGGAGAAAAACTGGTGATACTCCATTCTCGATTGTTTCAATCTAATTAAAGATTAATTAAAACTCCACTTAGTTTTAATCTTTAACTGGGTTAAAGAATCAACGTCATTTAAAACATGGTTCACGATAAACTCAAAATCACATTCCATTCTATCAGCCTTTAACCGTAAAATAGCAAGTGAGAAATTCCCTAAGTATTAACCCCGAAGGCCAAAACCAACATCAGATCAATACCCAAGAAACCATTCAACTTAACTAATCTCCAGTTAGTTTCTGATTTTCTTAACTCTGCTGGGTCTAAGAACAGTATTATTGAAGATACCGTTCACTACAACCCAAAATCACATTCTGTTAATTATCGGGTTAAAGAACAAGTGTTATTTAAAACACCGTTCACGATAAACCCAAAAAACAATTCAAATTCAATTCCAATTAAATACCATTTAATTGGTACACTTCATTAAATCTAAGTAAAATATTTAATCTTTTTCTCAATTGGGCTTAAGGACAGTGTTAATGAAGACACCATTCATGACAAACTCAAATCACATTTGATATTAAATACAAGGCTCTGAATAGAAAATATATCGGCTTATATTCAATATCAAATTCTACGACCAACAAATATCGTATTGGAAATACCGATATAAATATATCTTTCAAATTTCCATAACAATATCTGTATAATCACGAAATCCAACATTGAAATATTCCGAAGATGATTTCGATTCAAATCCATTCCAATTCAATTATTGGAAATTCTGGTTATTTTCAAAACCATTTCAAATCCAATTTATTTATTTTAAAAATAAATTATTATTCTAATTCAAAACTAGTTCATTTCGATAAAAAACTACTTTTATCTTTTCAATATGGAGTTTTTCATCCCAATTCTTCCCAAATCATTTCTTATGATTTTACACAAATTATTACTATTTTTAATAATTTTATCAAGGCCCTTACAGTCGATTTCCATCAACGGCCATCGAACTGCACTTACAGCGACCTTTTCCAAATTTGATTTGGACATAATTCCAAATCCGACCGTTATATTTCAAATCTCTAATATTCGTTAGAAAGCTCTTTTCGATACGAACCCAACGGTTCCAGTTTTAGGAGAATCTAACGGTCGGATCTCCCATAATATCCATTCGAAGTCAATGGTCGAAATTCGCGAACTGCCACGGCGCGGCGCTTTCTATTCAGGCCATTATATATGTATAATATATATATTATATATATTTCATCAATTTCCTTTCAAAATGTATTTTATAAATCGTTTGAAATTCGTTTTCAAAACGATTTCAACTTCATATTCAATTTCTAATCAAAATTGAATATTCCACATCATCGATATATCAATGATAATATTTTCAAAACGTTATATTTTGAAATCACTTTCTTTTCTATATTCATTATAAAAATGAATAAAATCGATATAGATATCGTTCACGTCAAAATGGCGTCAATCTAATCAACACGACTTTGTATATCTCAATAACTTCATTATTCCATTCAACAAATGAATATTTTCTATTCAACACATGAATCTATATTTTTATTCAACACATGAATATATATATTTTCAATTCAACACATGAATTTATTTTCAATTCAACACATCAATTTATTTTTCTATATTTTCCAAATTGGAATGAGGCCCAATCAATTACCATATAATGTTAATTATATGGATTTTCTACAACACACGTATATAATAGCAACGATAAATAATCAACCATCATCCAGAGTGCACCACACAACTGCATAAGCATTAAATATAAATAATTAACGCTTACACAGTCTGTCAACCCATCGATTGACATACAACTAAATAATCGGGATTAGTGTACGTCAAATATCATCCCAATACCTGAGACGACCTGAATTCCCGTTCAGACGGAAACAAGGTTATCTTTGGAATATAACACAGAAACATATAATAGCAGAACAGAATTAAATAAATACACCAGAATGAACAACAAAATATACTGGATAAAAGTAATCATCAGAGTTACACAGTATACAGGATCTTACTTAGTACAAATACAGTTCAGCTATACATAAATGTCTACAACGGAAATAAACAAAATATGTACAATAAGAGCTGAACAGCATAAAAAGAAATAAATGATAGAATCCATCTTCAGCTCCAGCTATCCAGAAAGAACCAGCTAAACCTGAATACAAGGCTGCCCGTGTAGAAAAAGGGGCACCCGAGTTTGAAAGTGAAACAAACTACGAGTCAGTCATGGGACTGGTATGAGAAATCCACTCAACACATATATAATTGGCTAATCACAGGACCACGCCACTTTCGTGGAACGGGTTTACTCCATTGGATTGCCAGTGCTTTAAAACAAATCTTTCTTTTAAACATCGCTATGCTTTTTATAAAAATGAAGCCATTATAAGACTCAGTTCCCATCACACAATGCAACGCAAACCGGAGGATAGAGTTTTACCTTATAATGTCCAAAATATGATTGATACGGATAAAACAAAAGCATTTGGTATTATGACTAGTGTTTATATGTTTCAAAACAATTTCAATCATAACTATCAATCATAGACGGCATGGGTACCATATATCATGTCGCCATATATATATACAATCAAAACCGCACGATGTCGTATTTGGAAATTGGATTTCCGTCATGAACCAAGGCAAAAGATAGTCCTTACCGAATTCGAGACGCTCTAGCCCGTGTCCCAGGACCCAGACACAGGTGGGCCCTTGGATCGTCAGGGCCGGTCCACCGATGTGGATTAAAATTCCTGAACACTGCGTTTCTCCGCCCTTTGGGGCGTCAACGAGCCAACGAATGACTCCATCGGACCCGGATCGTCCGATCAAACCGAGGCGCCTCGCAACAGCAACAACCACATAGGTGAAAAGTATATAAATGTCAGGGCTGGTAGGTCACTGACACCACCCTAGCTAGAAAGAAACGCATGCCCTCCCTGAGGTCCTTCTCCCGTTTTAGGTTCATACCGGGGTGTGAGGCTCGCGAATTCACGTTATACACAAAGCTACGCCACACAGGCGGTGCTTTGATCATCACCACAAGACTTTGCTTTTCAACAGAAGCCCTGATCACTGCATCTTAGCATGCCACACAGGCAATTCATGCCATGCGATTGATGTCCATCGATATACAACCTCTGAGCTCGTACGTCTCAGAGAAGGGCGTTAAGCAAAAGAATAAATTCTCCGCCGCCAAACAGATGTATATTTAACAGAGATCAATCAACATAGAATAAAATCCAATGTCGGACACACAGTCCATCTACAAGTCCGTTCTGGGTCTGAACGAAACCGGAGGCACTAAATACCTCGCAAACCCTTCGATCAACACGTACGTCTAAACGATCACCACTCATTATCCATATTTCGGGATGCCTCCCAATCAGGACCTCGGTTACCATCCAAACGAGGTGAAGATCTCCGGTCTTCGACCACCGTCTTCATCTTCGACTTTCAATCGTCGGTCAATTATTTGAAATGAGAATTAACTCGGCCTTCTCAAATAATTCACGTATATTTAGAATTTCAAATCAATTTATTTCAATGGTTAAATTATTCGACAACACCAATATTGTTCTTTAATGTAATTTTCACACCAAACACATTCAACCATCAAAAGCCACACAAATCAAGCAAATTTCAGTTTATTTCCATTCCATATCGCCTATGATATTTTATAACTATTTATCGCTATTTTTATTTATTTTAAAATAGCCATTTTATTCACAACGACGCTTCGGGCCATAAGGCGGCCGTGGCGCTGTTTTTCTTCAGATTTGATTTACACATATCTGAAAATCTAACCGTTGGATCTTCACAAAATTTACATCATTAGAAAGGTCTTTTCAAAACGAATCCAACGGTTCCAGTTTCGGGAAAATCCGACGGTCGGATCTCCCGGTACAATCGTTTGAATTTCCGATTTCAAATTACGAACTACAGCGTCGTTATTCGATTAAATATATAATTATATTTATATATATATAAATATAATCGCTTCTGGCGCTGTTTTTCTTCAGATTTGAATTAAACATTCCAGACAATCCAACCGTTGGATTTTTACAAGGTTGGTACCGTTGGGAAGATATTTCCAAGGCGGACCCGACGGTTGAGGTTTCGGGAAAATCCAATGGTCGGATTTCCCGCACTAGTCGTTTGAAATCACGGTTTCAAAATACGAACTGCACGGCCTCGTTTCGTTTTAATTTTATTTATATTTATATATTTATATAAATATAGTTCATTCAATGATTTCCATATCGTTTTCACTTCAAATATTTTTCTAACACCTTAAAATTTTGGAAAATTTCGCCATAACCTCCCCTGCACCGGGAGCATCGGGAAATCGCAAATAGCATTCCCGGTCCTTCTAATCTCAAAAAGAAAAAGAAAAAGCCAAGCGGCTAGCCAACAGGCTCATAAAATCATCACCCAAACAAAGCAGTAAATGTGTACCTATTTGTCGGGCACAAAATTTTATTCCTCTTCTCTAGCCCCTTTGTTATAACCTGTTCAATGAATATGTATGTACACATATACACAGTTCATATCATTTATCATTTTCTATTCGACTTCATATTTGATTTCAATTTGGTTTAAAAACACCATTCATTCTAACGTTACATAAATAGGTGCAAATCATTTCATTAGCTAATTAATGAATATTTCAACTCATATATGTTTATTTTGAACAAGTGGCTATTTTTAACACTTCACATTTCAACGATTTATGCATACAATAAAAATGTGATTTTTATTGTAAAACAATTCATTTCAAAACACTAATTTTCTATATAGTTCAAATTGGTGATAAAAATGGGATTTTTATCATAAAACAATTTCTCTTAAAACGAGGTTATTTTACACAGTTCATATAGTCGATAAAAAGATGATTTTTATTATCAAACAATTTATTTCAAAATATGAATACCATTCAACACATGAATTTCTAATCAACGAATGAATATCAATTCAACACATGAATGTTTTCTATAGTTTAAGCATATGAAAATAATTCAAACACACGAATATTATTCAAAATTTCGGCAGCATAACGGCAGGGTAGTTACACCGGGACCGTCCCTAGTACGGCTCCTCGCTCTACCTTAAAACCTCGCGGTTTTTGACAATGGGGTTCATGCATCTAGTTCGCACGCAGGCGGCATGTATATATTTATTTCATTTCCACAAACTAATCCTATGTGGTTTCAACCAAATATTTCTCAACCACAAATGGGTATTTTTCAACCACAATCAACCAATATCAATCACAAACAATCCCAAACAATCATTCGCTATCAATCAATTATCACAACAATTTCAATCAATAAATATCGTCCATGGTTTGTGGACGAGGGGCGTATATATATATATATATATATATATATATATATATATATATATTTATATATAGCAAATCACTTTTACTTCAACACATATATAATATTTTTAAATCAGAAATCTCACCAATAGCTATCCAACTGCACGACACTTCCTTTATAGAAAACTTCGCCTATTTCCTTTTTTGTCGCTGTCGCCCGTATTCTCTACACATGTAAAAATCGAATTTTTACGATGCTATTCAATATATAAAAATCGAATTTTTACTACGCTATTCAATATATAAAAATATGATTTTTACTACGACTTTCAATATATAAAAATCTGATTTTTACTTCGACTTTCAATATATAAAAAAACTGATTTTTACTTCGACTTTCAATATATAAAAATCTGATTTTTACTTCGACTTTCAATATATAAAAATCTGATTTTTTACTTCGACTTTCAATATATAAAAATCTGATTTTTCTTTTTAAAGTTCAAATCTTTTTCCATTCTAAAGCTCAAACCTTTTTCTTTTAAAAGTTCAAATCTTTTTTTTTAAAAAAAAAAAACAGTTTTTAAATCTTAAAAAAAATCAGTTTTTAAACTTTATCAAATCAGTTTTTAAACTTTATCAAATCAGTTTTAAAACTTTATCAAATCAGTTTTAAATTCTTTAAAAAAAACAGTTTTTGCATCTTTTAAAAAAACAGAAATTAGTTTTAAATCATTTTTAAATCGGTTTTTAAATTCTTTAAAAATTCAGTTTTTAAATCTTTAAATCAGTTTTTAGCAAAACAAAAATAAAAATAAAAATTAAATAACCTAAAATGCTTACCGTCGCCTGCGAAGTGGAGGGGAAAGAAGAAGAAAGCGTCGGCGGCTCGTGGTGGTGGTGCTCGGTGGTGTCGCGTCGAGGTAAGGGGGGGGCTGCTTCGATTTGCTTCGACTGGGGGGCGTCGCGATGAAGGCGCTGGAAGGAGGAGGTCGGACGGAGGGGGGGCGGCGATAGGTTCGTCGGCGTCGAGGTCAGGGGGCGGCGGCTCGATTGATTTAGGTTTTTTTTTTCTTCTTTCTGGTAAATGAATCGGGGGGGGGGGGGGGGGGCAAGCAGAAGGAAAGGAGGGAAGAATATATTTTTTATTTATTTATTTATTTATTTATTTAATTTTGCAAAAAGGTTGACTTTTACATACGACCTCGAAACGAGGCCCACCGCCTGTCGTCCATAGCGTTTTACCCCCATTCCGAACACAATGGGATATGTATCGCTGATTTGATCGTTACAATCAGTTTCCGTTGAAATTACATTTAAATCCTTATATTGAATTTTAAACGTACATTTCAAATTACCAGGGCCACATACTAACTAGAAAAATTCCAGAAAAATATTTTCTAGCTTCGTATTGGCGATACGGTCCTAACAAAACTAGTTTCGTCGAATTCTGAGACCGTTGGAAAAATGGCCAATTTCCAGTCGATTACAATCAACAGAAACTGGTCAAACGCGTTTTCCTTTGCCACGCTCACATATTGATTCGAAAAATTATGAAATTTGAAACCTAGCAATAACTTGACACTGCGGATCTAACAAAAGTGGTTTCGTCGAAATCCGAGGTCATTTGCAAAATGTCCATTTTAAGGGCCTGAATTCCATAGCGACTATTCAGAATTTTCAACTGGACATATCTTTTGATTCCCGCTTATCAAATTTCGATTGGTCGGATTCGTTAGAAAGATATCATCAATTAGATACTAATGTTTTTGGTTTCACTAAAATCCGGATTGTTTTGCACCCGGCACAGTCCGACAAAGTTTGAATTCAATTTTTGAAACTGCCACGCCATTTCAGGCCTTGTTTATAATTATAATTAATTATATTCGTTTTCAATTGTCGATTCAAACTCAGTTTTCATCGCCATTATTTAAAAATATTTATTTTAAATATTTAAAATCCATTATTTTAGCCAATTTAAAAATTTTAAATTGGTTCAGATTTTCTGGGTCGTTACAATACCCGTGTGGGGTTTCAAATCCACAAACACCGATTTTTATTTCTGCAGTTGGGCGATGTGTAAAATTTATCGTCCCAATCAATATTAGTCAAATCAGTGTATATAAACAAATCGTCGATTTGTTTATAAATATTCATTACACGTTAAAAATTATATTTTTAACTACAGAATATCTTCCACTATAAAATATTTTATTCCACATCACACAACCAAATTTCACAACAAAGCAATCAAACAAACAAGTCATCCATGATCTGTGGACGACGGGTGTAGGGTGCTACTAAGCACCGTCTGCATCCTAGTATATATTTCAACTAGAAACTAAAATAAAAGTGAGGAGTTCTCACCAAGAGCAAAACCAAACGCCACGACTCTTCATGTGTAGGAAATCTTTGTCGTGCTCGCCCTTTATCACTTTCGTCGCCCGTATTCGCTACATATATAAAAATCACATTTTTATATTTTCTAGTATATAAAAATTCTATTTTCAATCCGCTACTCATATAAAAAATCGAGTCTTTATTCTCACTACTACATGATACAAATAAAATTCACATTTTTATTTCACTTCATATACTGTAAAGATTATATTTTTATTATCATACTTATATAAAAACTATATTTTTAACTTCCTATTTATATAAAAATTATATTTTTACTTCGATGTTCATATCATAAAAATCAAATCTTTATGTCGATATTTGTATCATAAAAACCAAATCTTTATGTGTATAGATCATACTTTTATTTCAAATCCATATAGATAAAGATCACACTTTTATTTCAAATCCATATAGATAAAGATCACATTTTTCCCACAAAGTTATATACATAAAAATCAGATTTTTAAAACAAAGTTGTATGCATAAAAATCAGATTTTTATTGCTGTATATATATTCCTAAAACTGATTTTAAACCACGTATTCAAATTAAATTAATTAAACTAGAAAAACTCACTTTTTTGTTGAAAGAAAATCCAATTGTTGATGAAGGGTCATCAGTCGGGGGAGGGAGAGCCGGAGTATGCTGTCGCGGCGCAAGGAGGGGGCCCGGCGCCTGAATCCGCGGTTGGGGGGATGATGAACTCCGGTGCGACGGCTGCGAGGAGTGACGGTGGGTGGAATTGGGGTGTAGGCGCGCGAGGTCGATGGCCGAAAAAGAAGGGGATCGCGGTTTCTTCCATCGCATGGCTGGAGTAGGAGAAGGCGGAGTAGAGAGGGGAAGGGGGGGTCTCGCCATCGATCGACGGAGGAAGGGGAAGTTGCCATGGCTAGCGGCGCATTTAGGGCTTGAGGTTTTTTTTCTTTCAGAGCTGATCGACAGATTTTGTGGGAGGGAGAAAATAGAATAAGAGGGGTGATATTATATAATATTTTTTTATTTTTTTAAATTCTAAAAGGTCAAATTTTCATTTGAACTCCAAACGATACCCAACGACTGTCGCCCTCAGCTAATTACCCCCATTTCGAGCACAATGGGATATGTATCATAAGCCAGTTCGGCTGTTACGGTCAGTTTCCGTTCAAATTAAAATATAAATCAGTGTATATTGAATTTGAACGCACATTTCAATTTACCGGGGCCACACTAACTCTAAAAATTCCCGAAAAATTATTTCTAGCTTTGTATTGGTGATACGGTCCTAACAAAACTAGTTTCGTCAAATTCTGAGACCGTTTGAAAAATGGCCATTTTCTGGTCGATCCAAATTGACTGAAACTGTCAAAACACGTTTTACTTCGCCACGCTCACATATTGATTCAGAAAATTATGAATTTTGAAACCTAGCAATAATTTGACATCATGGATCCAACAAAAGTGGTTTCGTCGAAAACCGAGGTCGTTTGCAAAACGGCTATTTTCAAGGCCTTTATATATATTTAAATATATATAAATTCCACATCGACTTTTTTTAATTTTAAACTGGACATATCTTTCAATTTCTAAAGTGAAATCTCAGTTTCTTACATCCGTTAGAAAGATATCGTCAAATAGATTTATATATTTCTGGTTTCGTCCAATTTCAACTTATATTGAATTCAGTATATTCATTTGAAATTAATCGAATTTTCAAATTACCGCGCCATTTCAGGCTCGTTATATAATTAAAATAAAATTATTAATTTTAACTTCATCGAAAATAAATTTTCTGTCATTATTATTTAAAATAATTCATTTTAAATATTCAAAGTTCATTAAATTGCCAAAATAAAATTTTTAAATTGGCTCAGAATTTCCTTGTCATTACAATCTCCCCCACTTAAAACTTTTCGTTCCCGAAAAGGAACGAAGCCGAAAGTTGTTTAACTAATCAACTCAACTTTCATTATTTCCATTACGGCTTAAGTTCTTCAACTTTTCAGTTTCTAAGAACTTTTCAAATTTTTCAAAAATTTGGCTAACACTCTAAATTTCCGAAAATTTTCGCCATAACCTCACCTGCACCGGGGACTTCGGGATATTTCATATAGCCTCCCATGGCCTTCTTCAATCCAAAAGAAAAAGAAAAAGCCAATCGGCTCATAAAATCATCCAAAACCCAAGAAATACAATAAACATGTACCTATTTGTCGGGCAAACAATTTTATTCTTCTGCTCTAGCCTCCTTGCTATGACCTGTTCAATGTAAGTACATGTATATGCATGCATATGCGATAAATTTTTCAATACAACTCACAATTTGATCAATTTGGCTGAAGGGTTCAACTTTTAATTAATCAACCAATAATCAAACAACACAATCAACAATCAATTAGTTGATTAACATTTCAAATACATAATCTTGATATATAGTCAAAAATCACATTTTTGATACCAAATCACAACAATAAGCCCTATCTAGTTTTGGTTCTCACACCAGTCAATTGGAAATATATAGAAATCTCTCTTTTCGACACTCGAATATAAATTCTGATGATACTCGAGTAATCATCAGAATCATCTCCGGGCGACTAGAGTGTGATTCTATATCTACCCAGTATATTTGAAATTTCGAAAACACGCTAGCTAGGCGTACATGCAAAATTTTCATATACTTGATTGTCCAAATAAATACAATTAAAATTTTCAAATACGAATAATTCGATTTAAATTTTCAAAACAAAAATCATTTTAAATTTTATTTTTAAAAACATCACTCTTCACACTCGTTCTAGGATACTACTGATCCTATCTCTAACGAGTCATTCTCCTTGGATATTACTAATCCAATCTCTGATGAGTTCTTTCGTTTGGTTCTAACGTGTCTGGTTCTCCAAGCTTTGTAAACCAAAGCTCTGATACCAACTGTGATGACTCGTAACTTCCCCGGTGAAGGAAAGCCCGGATAATCTGAGGACAAGACACATCAGGACGCAGACAGAAGAACATTTCATTGTTAATTACAACCATTCATCAGAATACAAGAATATACAGAGTATAAACAAATAATATACATCAGAAAATATTAGAGATTTAAATTACATTTAAATACATCACTGCAGCGGAAAATAATACAAAGCACAACTGAAGGAGATATACGGATACAGAGCTTTCCGGATATCATTCCAGCTGTAAACCAGGATCCTGTGAATATAAATCTGCAAAACCAAAACTACTAGCTGCCCGTGTCAAAATAAGGGCACCCAGAGTTTAGATTAAAACAATAAACTCCAGGTCAGTCATGTGACTGGTGTGAGAACTAAAACAGTTGTTAATCTTTATTTTAAAGTTCGGTAAATCAAGGGACCACGCCGTATAACACGAAACGGGTTTCCTCCCAAGAATACCAGTGCATAAAACAACAGCGCAATGCTAAATAAAGAACAATGAAGCTATTATAAGACCCAGGTCCCATCACACAATGCAACGCAAGCCGGAGGATAGGGTTTTTTCCTTATAATAGCCAAGAATGCTTGATAGGTTTAAAACAAATCATTTGATACTATAATAAGTGCATAGTGTATAAAACAACTTCAAATCATAAGTATCAATCATAGACGGCATAAGCGCCTCATCCCACTATGTCGCCATACTAGGCTCTACAATCAAAACCGCAAAGTCACGTATTGGAAGTGGGATTTCCATCTGTGAACCGAGGCAAAAGATAGTCCTCTACCGATTCGAGACTCTCTAGCCTGAGCCTCAGGACCCGGACACAGGTGAGTCCTTGGAGTGACAGGGCCGGTCCACCGATGTGGATTAAAATGCCTAAACACTACGTTTCCCCGCCCTTTGGGGCGTAAATGAACCAAAGAAGGACTCCATCGGCTTCACATAGTCACCGATATAACCGAGGCGCCTCGCAAACCAACAACCACATAAGTCAAACTCATCAGGGCGTGTCAAATCACTGACGCCACTTCTAACTAGAAAGAAACGCATGTCCTCCCTGAGGTCCCCTCCCGTTTCTGGTTCACAACTAGGGTGTGAGGCTCGCGAATCAACGTTACACAAAGCTATGACACACAGGCCATGCTTTGATCATCAATCACAAGACTCTCCTTTTCAACAGAAGCCTTGATCATATTGCCACTTAGGCATGCCACACAGGCAATTCACTCCATGCGTTTTATATCCATCAATATATAACCTCTAAGCTCGTACGTCTCAGAGAATGGCGTTAAGCAAGAGAATAAATTCTCCGCTGCCAAACAGATATATATTTAATAGAAATCAACTACACAGAATAAAATCCAATGTCAGACACACAGTCCATTTACAAGTCCGTTCTGGGTCTGAACGAAACCGGAGGCACCTTGTACGTCGCATATCCATCGATCCCCAAGTACGCCTGGACGATCACTAACTGATTCCCTCCTCTTGGGTGTACGTCCCAATCAAGATCATCAGTAATTATCCAAACGACGTGAAGACCTCCGATCTTCAACCACCGTCTTCATCTTCGACTCATCGTCGAATCAGTTATTCAGAATGGGATAAACCCGGTCTTTCCGAATAACTCGCGTATATAATAAACGAGTGTTACACTAACACAACATACGCCTTATTCCAATTCATCAGTCACTAGCCGTAAATTAGCAAGAGAACAATTCCCAAAATATTAACCCCGAAGGCCGAAACCAACATCAGATCAATACCCAGGAAACCATTCAACTTAACTAATCTCCAGTTAGTTTCTAAATTTCACATTCTTAGGGAAAGGTTCCCATTAATTTTATCAAAGATAAATTCTTCTAAATTTATTCTTTAATCTTCTTTTGAATATCAATTCAAACTAGTCGGGATTAGCGAACCACACCGAAGTAATCATTTATTCTATTTCCCAATCCCAACCTATTCATCCCATGAAGTAAAACTGGTAATACTTCATATCTAACACCATGGTGTTATCGGTAAATTCAATTACCATTTCACATTCAAATCTAATTAAAGATTTAACTATCGCCTGGAGAAAAACTGGTGATACTCCATTCTCGATTGTTTCAATATAATTAAAGATTAATTAAAACTCCACTTAGTTTTAATCTTTAACTGGGTTAAAGAATCAACGTCATTTAAAACATGGTTCACGATAAACTCAAAATCACATTCCATTCTATCAGCCTTTAACCGTAAAATAGCAAGTGAGAAATTCCCTAAGTATTAACCCCGAAGGCCAAAACCAACATCAGATCAATACCCAAGAAACCATTCAACTTAACTAATCTCCAGTTAGTTTCTGATTTTCTTAACTCTGCTGGGTCTAAGAACAGTATTATTGAAGATACCGTTCACTACAACCCAAAATCACATTCTGTTAATTATCGGGTTAAAGAACAAGTGTTATTTAAAACACCGTTCACGATAAACCCAAAAAACAATTCAAATTCAATTCCAATTAAATACCATTTAATTGGTACACTTCATTAAATCTAAGTAAAATATTTAATCTTTTTCTCAATTGGGCTTAAGGACAGTGTTAATGAAGACACCATTCATGACAAACCCAAATCACATTTGATATTAAATACAAGGCTCTGAATAGAAAATATATCGGCTTATATTCAATATCAAATTCTACGACCAACAAATATCGTATTGGAAATACCGATATAAATATATCTTTCAAATTTCCATAACAATATCTGTATAATCACGAAATCCAACATTGAAATATTCCGAAGATGATTTCGATTCAAATCCATTCCAATTCAATTATTGGAAATTCTGGTTATTTTCAAAACCATTTCAAATCCAATTTAATTATTTTAAAAATAAATAAATTATTATTCTAGTTCAAAACTAGTTCATTTCGATAAAAAATTACTTTTATCTTTTCAAATATGGAGTTTTTCATCCCAGTTCTTCCCAAATCATTTCTTATGATTTTACAAAAATTATTACAATTTTTAATAATTTTATCAAGGCCCGTACAGTCGATTTCCATCAACGGCCATCAAACTGCACTTACATCGACCTTTTCCAAATTTGATTTGGACATAATTCCAAATCCGACCGTTAGATTTCAAATCTCTAATATTCGTTAGAAAGCTCTTTTCGATACGAACCCAACGGTTCCAGTTTTAGGAGAATCCGACGGTCGGATCTCTCGCAATATCCATTCGAAGTCAATGGTCGAAATTCGCGAACTGTCGCGGCGCGTTCTATTCAGGCCATTATATATGTATAATATATATATTATATATATTTCATCGATTTCCTTTCAAAACGTATTTTATAAATCATTTTAAATTCGTTTTCAAAACGATTTCAACTTCATATTCAATTTCTAATCAAAATTAAATATTCCACATCATCGATATACAAATGATAATATTTTCAAAATGGTATATTTTGAAATCACTTTCTTTTCTATATTCATTATAAAAATGAATAAAATCGATATAGATATCGTTCATGTCAAAATGGCGTCAATCTAATCAACACGGCTTTGTATATCTCAATAACTTCATTATTCTATTCAACAAATGAATATTTTCTATTCAACACATGAATCTATATTTTTATTCAACACATGAATATATATATTTTCAATTCAACACATGAATTTATTTCCAATTCAGCACATCAATTTATTTTTCTATATTTTTCAAATTGGACGGAGGCCCAATCAATTATCATATAATGTTAATTATATGGATTTTCTACAACACACGTATATAATAGCAACGATAAATAATCAACCATCATCCAGAGTGCACCACACAACTGCATAAGCATTAAATATAAATAATTAACGCTTACACAGTCTGTCAACCCATCGATTGACATACAACTAAATAATCGGGATTAGTGTACGTAAAATATCATCCTAATACCCGTGTGGGGTTTCAAATCAACAAACACAGATTTTTATTTCTGCAGTTGGGCGATGTGTAAAATTTATCATCCCAATCAATATCAGTCAAATCAGTGTATATAAACAAATCATCGATTTGTTTATAAATACTCATTTTATATACACGTTAAAAATTATATTTTTAACTATAGAATATCTTCCACTATAAAATATTTTATTCCACATCACACAACCAAATTTCACAACACAGCAATCAAACAAACAAGTCATCCATGGTCTGTGGACGACGGGTATCGAGTGCTACTAAGCACCGTCTGCATCCTAGTATATATTTCAACTAGAAATTAAAATAAAAGTGAGGAGTTCTCACCAAGAGCTAAACCAAACGCCATGACTCTTCATGTGTAGGAAATATTTGTCGTGCTCGCCCTTTATCACTTTCGTCGTCCGTATTCGCTACATATATAAAAATCACATTTTTATATTCTCTAGTATATAAAAATTCTATTTTCAATCCGCTACTCATATAAAAAATCAAGTCTTTATTCTCACTACTTCATGATACAAATAAAATTCACATTTTTATTTCACTTCATATACTGTAAAGATTATATTTTTATTCTTCACATCTAATAAAAATCATATTTTTATCATCATACTTATATAAAAAAAAATATTTTTAACTTCCTACTTATATAAAAATTATATTTTTACTTCGATGTTCATATCATAAAAATCAAATCTTTATGTCGATATTCGTATCATAAAAACCAAATCTTTATGTGTATAGATCATACTTTTATTTCAATTCCATATAGATAAAGATCACACTTTTATTTCAAATCCATATAGATAAAGATCACATTTTTCCCACAAAGTTATATACATAAAAATCGGATTTTTAAAACAAAGTTGTATGCATAAAAATCAGATTTTTATTATGTATATATATTCCTAAAACTGATTTTAAACCACATATTCAAATTAAATTAATTAAACTAGAAAAACAGACTTTTTTGTTGAAAGAAAATCCAATTGTTGATGAAGGGTCATCAGTCGGAGGAGGGAGAGCCGGAGCATGCTGTCGCGGCGCAAGGAGGGGGCCCGGCGCCTGAATCCACGGGGGGGGGGGGGGGGGGGGTGATGAAATCCAGTGCAACGGCTGCGAGGAGTGACGGTGGGTGGAATTGGGGTGTGGGCGCGCGAGGTCGATGGCAGAAAAAGAAGGGGCTCGCGGTTTCTTCCATCGCAGGGCTGGAGTAGGAGAAGGCGGAGTAAAGAGGGGAAGGGATGGTCTCGCCATCGATCGACGGAGGAAGGGGAAGTCACCGTGGCTAGCGGCGCATTTTGAGCTCGAGGGTTTTTTTCTTTCAAAGCTGATCGACTGATTTTGTGGGAGGGAGAAAATAGAATAAGAGGGGTGATATTATATAATATTTTTTTTATTATTTTAAATTCTAAAAGGTCAATTTTTCATTTGAACTCAAACGATACCCAACGACTGTCGCCCTTAGCTAACTACCCCCATTCCGAGCACAATGGGATATGTATCGTAAGCCAGTTCGGCTGTTACGATCAGTTTCCGTTCAAATTAAAATATAAATCAGTGTATATTGAATTTGAACGCACATTTCAATTTACCGGGGCCACATACTAACTCTAAAAATTACCGAAAAATTATTTCGAGCTTCGTATTGATGATACAATCCTAACAAAACTAGTTTCGTCAAATTCTGAGACCGTTTGAAAAATGGCCATTTTCTGGTCGACCCAAATTGACTGAAACTATCAAAACATGTTTTACTTCGCCACGCTCATATATTGATTCTAAAAATTATGAATTTTGAAACCTAGCAATAATTTGACATCACAAATCCAACAAAAGTGGTTTCATCGAAAACCTAGGTCGTTTGCAAAACGGCTATTTTCAAGGCCTTTATATATATTAAAATATATATAAATTCCACAACGACTTTTCTGAATTTTAAACTTGACATATCTTTCAACTTCTAAAGTGAAATCTCAGTTTCTTACATCCATTAGAAAGATATCGTCAAACAGATTTATATATTTCTGGTTTCGTCCAATTTCAACTTATATTGAATTCTGTATATTCATTTGAAATTCAAAATCGAATTTTCAAACTACCGCGCCATTTCAGGCTCGTTATATAATTAAAATAAAATTATTCGTTTTAACTTCGTCGAAAATAAATTTTTCGTCGTTATTATTTAAAATAATTCATTTTAAGTATTCAAAGTTCATTAAAATTGCCAAAATAAAAAATTTAAATTGGCTCAGAAATTCTGGGTCGTTACACAATCCTTGTTGTTTAGGAAAGCCGAACGGATCTTACAGTTGTTTATAATTGTTTGATTTGTTCGCAAACATAAAGTTTAAAACTATATAAAAATAAAGTATATAAAAGTATAAATATATAAAACTTATTAAAGTTGAATAAATATATAAAAGTGTATTTAAAAGTTACTCGTTGGATGTGAGTCAAGGGGAGACTATTAGGATTGCCTCGCACGTTGTTAAGGTAAGAATGACAATTTGAATAAATAGTCCCACATTGTGGAATAAATTAAAGGAGTGGAGTACAAATATGAGTTGGTAGACATGTAACATTGGGGATTCCTTTTGTTACAAGGATGTGTGAGCCGACTCATATGCATGCGTCCAATGCAGAAGGAGGGGGAACTTTGTTTCGACCGTCATTACATAAAAGTAAGTAAAATAGAGAAAATGAAATAGAGAAAATAAAGATTGAAGATAGAATTTGAAAATAGAATTTGAAATCAGAAATTAAAATCAGAATTTGAATTTGAACTTGGAGTGCTATTCAGATTCTTACACAAACTGGACTTTATTACTATATTTATCTTGAACTCTTGAAATCTTGATTACTCATGAATCTTGAATCATATCTGAATTCTGAATCTTTAAAAGCTCTTAAACTGTACAGTCTTCATTATTAATTCCTGTATATATAAGTCCTGCATATGTATATATATATATATTCTAGATAAAAGTGTTAGTATATATTTTATAATCAATTAACATTAAAATAAGGTTGTTGTCATCAAAACTCCATTCTCCAACATTTCCTACTCCATGATGAGCAACCTACACTTATCCAGGCATAATGGGAAATTATTTTCAGATGCAAAGATGTATAGAAGCATAGTGGGGGTCTTAGAATATGCTACCATCACAAGGCCAGATATAGCGTAAATGAAGTGTCACAATTTATGCACAATCCAAGTGAAGGACACTAGAAGGTAGTAAAACGCATCCTACGCTATCTGAATGGAACTCTAGATTAAGGGCTGCAATTAAAAAAAGGAAAGAATACTAACATTAGAGGTTACGCTGACGTTGATTGGACCCCGATCATGATGATCGAAGATCCACATCAGGCTTCGTGATTTATCGGGGCGATAATCCCATTTCATGGTGTTCTAAGATGTAACGTCCCACCATTTTGATCCCTTCAAATTGGTGATCAAACCAATCTAGAACGTTCAAATCGATAGTTCGTTATTTAGCTTACAGAGTTTAAGAACATAATCAACACAGAAAATACAGAATAAATAATAACACGACATTGAATAGCGAAATAAACTTTTATTTATCAATCAGAATTTTTTGACACAAATTGTACAGCGGAAATCAAAAACACAGTTTGAATGCAGAAAAATATTTACCGGTTTAAAATCTTCAGAGCGCGCCGTCTTTGGAATCCTAGCTTCGACCGTCTTCGGATACTAAGTTGTAATCTTTAAATCCGCATTGCTCGGGTCCGACTCGAGCGTTCCATGCAAAAACATAACACACTCGAGTCAGGTTTAATTATTTATTAACGTAAATTAATTTCAGTAGAAACTGAAAATATAATAGCTAATCCCACGGAAAAACTGCTAAGCAAAGCATAGAAACTTAGGACGAAACAAATTCGGATGACATATATATTTATGCATACACGAATGCCGATGATACGTATATACACATACGATAGTATATGTATACACGTATACATCGACCACCACATATATACAAGAAATGCACCATGGGGTATGTACAACCCGAGTATCAATCCCATGATCTACCGCAATATTAATGTCATGGAACGCAGCAGTGTGGCATATATAGGGTTCCGAGTTCCAAGAATATAGCGAGTATATGTAGAGGCATATTTGTGACGCACATCCAAGTATGAGAGTGGTCGGCATGAATTCATGGCGGCATGGGTTAAAGGAAGCACAACAACAGGAATGCTATCATGCATTCATACTTTGTTTACTAACGACCAGAATATTACAAATACATGCATGTTAGATGGGAAGCCACCAATGAAATAATTTGGCTAAGCACTACTACACACAGTAAAGGCAATGTGGCAAAATAATATATTTCCTCATCCACACTACAGGTTCCTATATTTCAAATGTTAAATTGGTCACCAATTGAAGTTATAATTATTGTATTCTCTGACTGCTCCAGTTTTAATCACAATTCGAATACATAAGTGCATCAAACAAGGCATATTGCAATGTATGGGGCACGGTGTACTTGAAGTAGAAAATTTGGTGATTTGCTTTCAGGTCAAATAAACACCATTAGCATATGAGACTAGAACAACTACAATGACGTCCAGTATAGTTTAAGTGTTTAGTATTTATGTATGTGCCTTTTACACGGTATCCATCTCATGAACAACTGGGTGGTCTCACCATATAGGGAAGAATATATTTTTTCCAAACAAGAATGGCAGGTGTGCCACCTGGGTAGTGCAGCATATATCAATTTTATGTACAACATCATAAATATGTGCCTACATGTAGAAATGTAGATATATGTAAATGAGACAGTTGCATAAGAAAAGTAGGGGAACTGTTGAAAATACAATAGAAACATACATGTTTATATCAAGTTCCAACAATATGAACGACTTTGAACATGGCCACATGATGGGTATTCACTAGCCAATTATTGTATTTTACTTCATCTCACAAGGCAGAGTCCATGTCCAGATAATGGAACTAATCAAAAGAGTTTGCCATATACTACAAGATGTAGCTAAACTATCCATGACATACAAATGCAAAAGAGACACAGCAACTAACCGAAATGAAGGCCAGTGACCATAGCAACGATGTTGTGGCAAATGTTGTACTACTGCAAGTCATGAATGTACATGCAGACCTGTTGGAAATTCATAGTTTGGATAGCTACATAGTTTGTTCACAAAACCAATTGGTTAATGTGAACTATAGCTTCCTAATATTTATCCAGGATCTTAGTTGAGTATTTCCCGATGTGGGACTTATTATTTTTTTCATCACTCCACAACTTTGAAGCACCAATATAACTTTTAACACACCCCCTTGATTCAAAGTTGTTGAGATAATAATCGAAGCACTTCTCTTCGATTTGTGATGCACTTCTCATCACCTTCCATTGTTGAAGCACGTCTCTTCAACTTTTTTCTTCTTCTTCTTCTTCTTTTTTCTTTCTTTCCTTCCTTCCCTTTTTTTTTTGAATATTGAAATCCCGAGCTCTGATACCACTTGTTGGAAATTCATAGTTTGGATAGCTACATAGTTTGTTCACAAAACCAATTGGTTAATGTGAACTATAGCTTCCTAATATTTATCCAGGATCTTAGTTGAGTATTTCACGATGTGGGACTTACTATTATTTTCATCACTCCACAACTTTGAAGCACCAATATAAATTTTAACAAGACCCAATAAAGGAGTATGAACATTTTAATTTGTTTCTCTGAACTCAGATTTGAAATAGAAGCCCCAACATTTTAATTCCCATCTTATCAAAGAGTCCTTTCTGTAAACCATAACCTCTAGATGAATATATTTTTTCACCCAAGCCCGCTTAGTACTTGACTTTTGAAAACCTTGGATAAATGTTTTTTTTTCCATGGACTGAAAAAGGATTTCGGTCGATGATTCCCATATAAAAATGTGCATGTTTGGAAACTTTAATAGCCGATTTTGCTACAGGTTTGCTGTGTAATTGCTAATTGATACCGATATCATTGCTTATATTTTTCAACACATTTTATTTGCGGTACTAGAGGTCATATGCTATATACATACAACAGGAGATTGGTATTCTCTAAAGCTTTTTAAATACGAAAGTGTCAATGTAAACTTATGTATAGTAAGGGAATGTCACCGCATATATGTATACATAGAAAATTTAGTGCCGCCTAAAACTTATGTACGCATCCTACCCCAACAGTATGTTCCGGTTTCCAAAAATATTTGATTTCGGAAATTGGCAAATCAACTTACTTCTCGTGCTAAAAACAAAATGAAGTTCAACATATAGTAAACAGTGGTATTAACTACAGAGTACATAACTATTAACATGTATATTTTGATCAGTGACCAGGGTAAAATCAATACGTGGTTTCAGTTCACAGATATGGTGCTCTTAGTCATTAAGGTAGCTGTAAATCTAGATTTTCTCACATAGTTATCCGGTGGACAAAGTGGAACCAGTCCACTATATTGAATCGAAATACACAGCACACTGTTTATATACACATATAAGTACACATATACAAATACTGCAAGTAGCAGTAAAATAACAACGATTCAGGTATAAGAAGCAAATTCAAGACAGGGAAATCCAAACAGTCAAGTTTAACTATTTTATTCAGTATTAAACTGAAATTAAACTACTCGAACAAATAGCTAATCAGTCGTGAGCAAAATGCTCACCTTTACACAGTAGCAGATAAGGCGGGGAGGTGGTAAAATTAGAGCTTCAATTCGTGGAGGAGCAGTGAATTAGATGGCTGATAAGCGGCTCGATTTAGTCATAGATTTAGTCTTCGATTTGCTAAGGGGTGCTCGCGGTCCTCGTGGTGGCGGCGGTTCGGAGTTTGTCGTGGCGGCTACGATGTCGGGGTTGCTGGCTTGAGATTTCATTAGTAGTGGATTGATTTTCGATGGCAGACTAAAATTTGATTTAGGGATGAAGTGAACCATTCGGCAAATATATTTGGGGGGAAGAATGGATTTTGGGGAAAAGGCTTGATTGCAGTGGCCATTAAAATCTAAAGCGATTAGCTGAGGAAAAGGGAGAAAGAAGTGATTTTTGACTGAGAGTGAAAGAAGGCATGGAAATATAAAGGGTAGAAACAGGCTTCCCAAAGAAGCCAATGGATAGGGATAAGAACGAAGTAACTTTCAGTGGTATAGGATAGCGTCGTGTTTTTCAGAAATAGGTTATGGGCTCGGCGAAGAAAAATCTGAGGATGCTAATATCTGAGAAAGGTGGTGACGCAGTTAAATTTTAACTCTTACTGTGAATTATCGTTGAACGCTGAAATTTTTTACCATCAACGCAACAAAATTTATACATATATTTCTGTCTTCACGTTCTGAATTAAATAAAGTTAATCTGGTCATAATCCGACTCCCTTTGTATACAACGTTATCATAATTTTTATATTATTATTATTTATTGGTGCACTGGTTTAATTCCGTTTGTTCCTGTAACACCCCGTGAATTCTATAACATTAAGCTTCACAAATTAAAGTGTAATTAATTCTAAATTAAAGAATTAAGAGAAATGGTTTACGCTATTGCGTTCATCTTGGAATTCTGCTTGAGATAGAGTCCGAGTTTGCGTGAATCGGACTCCGTATGAAGGGGTTATGACCTTCGGAAGTTTCAGAATAAAATTTAAAATTCAAACAGCTTGGTTTCAAGTTCAAAATTCGAAAAACAGGTTCAAACTGGGCTGGGCGGGAAAATTCCCGCCCAGGGACCAGGTCGACCATAGGGTCGACCATGGTGTCGACCTGGTCACCCCAGGTCGACCATAGTGTCGACCTGGGTGTCGACCTGCTAGTCGACCTACCTGGTCGACCTGGCTGGCTGGGCCTGGCTCGGACTCGAATTTCTGTGGCTCGGTGTGTCATTAGGGCTGACATGTCACCTCTTGATTGGCTCTTTGAACTTTGTATGGTCTAGATTCCTCCTGTCTTCATCTGACGGCTCAAAACAATTTAAAAATCTATATATACACCCTAAGTCTCAACTAAAATTCACACAAAAAATAAGATTGGAGTCGTCATGCTGCCAGGAAAGAATTGAGCGTAGTCGTCAAGAGAGAGGAGCTTAGAGACGAATCAAATTAAGAAGAAGACTAAAGCTTAATCAAATTAATCAACGCAATGTTAATCTACCCAAAGGAAAGCATCTCAATTTCAGAATTCAGAATCCAGAATTCAAGATTCTGCATTCGTTGTAAGTATAGTGACCTTTCAGAATATGAATAAAACTATGACGTGACTCGATGTAAATGAAAATAGAATTGTGTTACTGTATGATAATGATATAAATTCTGTGTATTGTAATGATTCTGTCATGACTTGTGTATTGGTATTTGTGGCCTAAACTGATTGATGCGAGCCTATTGGACAATTGTATATGAAAATAATGGCACTTGCAAGTTGTGGCAAAAACTAGAATTTGATCCCTTTATGTTTATGTCTATGGCATGGACTATATACATTCACTAAGTCTAAATTAAGGCTTATGTTAACATGTTCTAGATTTGAGACCTTTTATGCCTACATGACCCAAAACCTATGAACACATTCTTATGTTTATTTGCAAGTATAATTGGATCTATGTTAAGTATCGTTTGGGTTACATAAACTATGCAAGTTCATGTTGAAATAGGCTATATGATTAGATGTTAAAATTGGACATTTTGGTGAATATACAACATGTTAGTTTTCTGGTTGACATTATGCCAAGTTAAATATGTTAAAACCCAAGTTTGTATAAGCCTAAACTATGCCATTTCATATGTCACCTACTTAGTTATACTCTGATTTGAATGCAAGTTCACATGACCTATAATTTATGTTAGTTGAATCGCTAAATTGCAAGTTCATGCGCCACACACCTTTATGTATTGTAAAATATTACATGTTCTTGATTTCCCCTTTTCTCATGTTTATAAAGTTGGGCTGAATTGTGTCGAGCCCAACATTTGTTATAATGTTGCGAACGTACAAACGGGGGTAATAACGTTGGGTGTAAAACATGAAAAATATATGTTGGCATGTTTGGCACATGCCAACGACAATGACATTTAAGCGGTATGAATTGTCATACCCAAGAACAAAGGACATGACTTTTACATATAAAATTGAGAAGTGATAAAATATGTAAATTTAGAAAACACGGTATGCTTAACCCGAGGTTGGATTGAGTTGTGACGTAAACCTGCCCGGACCCGCCCGGTTGTCCAGTAGTCACAACAGCACCTATCCAATGTGGGTGGTTAAGCATTGAGCCCAATAAGGACCCGAGGTTAGACTGAGCTACGGTGTAAACCTGCCCGGAACCGACCGGCACATCCTGTAACCGTAGCAATATCTGTCTAATGTGAGTGGTCACACTACAACAAAATGACCCTATTACAACGGTGGAAAACAGTTGTAAAAGACTTTTTACAACGGTGGAGCCACCGTCGTCTATTAAGAAGTTGTAATAGACTGAAATCTTTTACAACTTTTATACACCGTTGCGACACCATTGTTAAATGTATATTTTACAACTGTTTTCCACCGTTGTAGTAATACATATTACAACATTTTTGCACTGTTGTAGTAATACATATGTAATAACCCGGAAATTCTGAACCAGTTTAAAATTTTTATTTTTGCAATTTTAGCGAATTTTGAATACTTAAAATAGATTATTTTAAATAAAATCGACGAGAAATTTATTTTGAATATAATTCGAACGTATATATTATATACGTCGTCGTTAGAATATATATAATTATATATAATTATGAAAGGAATTGAAAATGGCACGGTAGTTCGATAATTCGATTTCAAACTTCAATTGAATGTACCGGGTGCAAATCAAACCGGATTTTAGTGAAACCAAAAATAATAGGATCTAATTGGGAATATCTTTCCAACGAATCCAGAAAATCAAAATTTCATAGCGGGAATCAAAAGATATGTCCAGTTGAAAATTCTGAATAGTCGCTATGGAATTCAGGCCCTTAAAAATTGACATTTTGCAAACGACCTCGGATTTCGACGAAACCACTTTTTTTGGGTCTGTGATGTCAAATTATTGCTAGATTTCAAATTTCATAATTTTTCGAATCAATATGTGAGCGCGGCAAAGGAAAACGCGTTTGACCAGTTTTAGTTGATTTTAATCGACTGGAAAATGGCCATTTTTCCAACGGTCTCGGAATTCGACGAAACTAGTTTTGTTAGGACCGTATCGTCAATACGAAGCTAGAAAATATTTTTATGGAATTTTTGGAGTTAGTATGTGACCCCAGTAAATTGAAATGCGTGTTCATATTCAATATATAAAGTTATATGTTGATTTTAACGGAAACCGATCGAAACGATCGAATCATCCTACGATATATATCCCATTGTGTTCGGAATGGGGGTAACTCGCTATGGACGACAGGCGGTGGGCCTCGTTTAGAGCTCATATGTGAAAGTCAACTTTTTGAAATAAAATAAAATATAAAAATATCTTCCCTCCCTCCCTTATCATTCATTCTGGCCCCCTTTCCTTTCATCGTTCATTCAGAGGAAAAAAAAGAAAGAAAAAGAAAAGGAAAGCAAATCGAAATCGCGCCGCCCCCACCCCTCCCCGACGAGCCGCCGCGCCCCAAGGCGATCGACGCCCGCACCCCCCTCCCTCCACTCCCACTCCCCTCCTCCTGAGACCACGACCCCCCCCCCCTCTATACTGCCTCGCGATCGAACCCCCCCCCCCCCAACTTGCTGGCGTGCGACGCGACACCCCTCCCCCCCCCCTCGACAGCCGCCTAAAAGCCCAAACCCTCCACCGACCGCCGCCTTAGGCCCTGACTGCTCCTTCGTCGAGCACCAGAGGAAGCCCCGACCTCTCAGCCAACCACCGCCCACAGTGGACCCCCTCCACCAAAGAAAGTAAGTAAATTCAATTTTAATTTAATTTACAGTTTATAGTACGATAAAAATCTGATCTTTAAATATAAGAGGTTGTGTTTTTAAAGACAAAAATTTGATTTTTTAAATATTTACTTAGAATAAGAATGATATGCTTTTTTTTAAGTAGAAAAGATTAGTTTTTTATAGTAGAAAAGATTAGATTTTTATAGCAGAAAAGATTAGATTTTTATAGTAGAAAAGATTAGATTTTTATAATTGAAAAGGCGAAATATTTATAATTGAAAAGGAGAAATTTTAATAATTGAAAAGGCGAAATATTTATAATTGAAAAGGCGAAATATTTATAATTGAAAAGGCGAGATTTTTATATATTGAATAGCGAAGTGAAAATTCGATTTTTATATATTGAATAGCGAAGTGAAAATTCGATTTTTATATATTGAATAGCGAAGTGAAAATTCGATTTTTATATATTGAATAGCGAAGTAAAAATTCGATTTTTTATATATTGGATAGCAAAGTAAAAAATCGATTTTTACATATGTAGAGAATACAGGCAACGAAGATGACAAAAAGGTGAGAACGACGAAGGTTTCGGCAAAAGAAGAGCCGTGGAGTTAGGATAGCTATTGGTGATAACTTCTCACTCTTCAATTTCTTTTTCTAGTTATATATATACTAGGATGCAGACGGTGCTTAGCAGCACACGACACCCGTCATCCACAGACCATGGATGACTTGTTTGTTTAATTGTTTGGTTGTGTAGTTGGTTAGATTATTTGGTTTGAATTGAATTATTTGGTGAAATAGAATGGATTTGATTGATGTGTGAATGGCGTGGGCCTTCACTAGACCGGGGATAAGGCTGGGCCTTGTCCCGTTTCTAGTATCGTGCCGTTATGCCGCCGAAATTTTCTAAAATAAGTTAGAAAAATAAAAATATCATTTTTATTTTTGTAAATGAACTGAATAAAAATTCATGTGTTGAAATAAATTAATTATCGTTAAAAATATAATTTTTAACGTGAATGTGAGTAAATAAATAGTTATAAACAATCGGTCGATTTGTTTATATACACTGATTTGACTGATATTGATTGGGACGATAAATTTTACACATCGCCCAACTGCACAAATAAAATCCGTGTTTGATTGTTTGAAACCCCACACGGGTATTGGGATAATATATGATATACACTAATCCTAATAATTAGTTGTATGTCGATCGATGGATCGACAGGCTGTTATAAGCGTTAGATACCTATATTTGATGCTTATACAGTGTGGTGCACTTTGGATGATGGTTGATTATTTATCATTGCTATTATATACATGTGTTGAATGGAATCCATATAATTAACTTTATATGGTAATTGACTGGGCCTCATTCCAATTTAGAAAATAAAGAATATTATAAAATAAAGGTTCATGTGTTGACAGTACTCATCCGTTAAGATTAGTCATGTGTTGAACGAAATATTTTAACAATAAAATTTACATCTTTATCATATATGAAATTAGAAACTAACTGAAAAATAGATAAGATGAGTGGTCTCCTGAATATTGATTTGATGTTGGTTTCGACCTTCGGGGTTAATATTCAGAGAATCGTTCTCTTACGAATTTACGGTTGGAGTCTGATTTTAAATCAAACGATAGATACCATAATTTTTATAAAATATATTAAATAACAAAAATAGTCACACGTGGACAGTACTCATTCGTTGAGATTAGTCGTGTGTTGACAAAAATATAGATTCACGTATTGAATAGAATAAATATTCATTTGTTGAATAGAAAAATGGAATTATTGAAATATATAAAGCCGTATTGATTAGAGATGCGCTATTTTGACGCGAACGATATTTATATCGATTATATTTGTTTTTAGAATTCGAATTGAATTGAATAGAAAACCAATTTGAATTGAATTGAATAGAAAACCAATTTGAATTGAATTGAATAGAAAACGAATTTGAATTGAATTGAATAGAAAGCGAATTTGAATTGAATTGACTATATAACGAATTTGAATTGAATTGAATATATAACGAATTTGAATTGAATTGAATATATAACGAGTTTGAATTGAATTGAATATATAACGAATTTGAATTGAATTGAATTGAATAGAAAACCAATTTGAATTGAATTGTATAGAAAACGAATTTGAATTGAATTGAATAGAAAGCGAATTTGAATTGAATTGAATATATAACGAATTTGAATTGAATTGAATATATAACGAATTTGAATTGAATTGAATATATAACGAGTTTGAATTGAATTGAATTGAATAGAAAACGAATTCGAATTGAATTGAAAACGAATTCGAATTGAATTGAAACCGAATTGAAATGAATTCAAATTGAATTGAAATTTGAATTGAATAGAAATGAATTTTAAAACGAATTTATAAGGAAGAATTAAATTTTGATTTGAATTGAAATGGAAGTTGAAATTGTTTTTGAAACGAATTTAAAACGATTTATAAAATTCGTTTTAAATAGAAATCAATGAAATATATATTATATATATTATATATATAATATAATGGCCTGAATAGAACGCGCCGCGCCGCGGCGGTTCGTGAATTTCGACCATTTATTTCAAACGGACATTACGGGAGATCCGACCGTCGGATTCTCCTAAAACCGGAACTGTTGGGTTCGTATCGAAAAGAGCTTTCCAACAGATATTAGAAATTTGAAATCTAAGGGTTGGATTTGGAGATACGTCCAAATCAAATTTGGAAAAGGTCGCTGTAAGTGCAGTTCGATGGCCATTGATGGAAATCGACTGTACGGGCCTTGATAAAATTATTAAAAATATCAATAATTTGTGTAAAATCGTAAGTAATGATTTGGGAAAAATTGGGATGAAAAACTCCATATTTGAAAAGATAAAAATAGAGTTTATCGAAATGAACTAGTTTTGAACTAAAATTAAAACCCATTTATTTTTAAATAAATAAATTGGATTTGAAATGGGTTGTAAATAGAATTGATTTGTGGGTTTATCGTGAAGGGTGTTTTAAATGACACTTGTTCTTTAACCCGATAATAAATAGAATGTGATTTGAGTTTGTCGTGAACTGTGTTTTAAATGACATTAGTTCTTTAACCCAGTAAAAGGAGTTTTAATGAATCTGCAATTTGATTGAAATGTGAATTGATAATTTAAATTATCAAATATAGAAAGTGAGCGAGAAGGGCCTAGTTTTGCTCCAAAACGATAGTCAAATCTTTAATTAGATTTGAACGTGAAATGGTAATTAATTTTACCGATAACACCGCGGTGTTAGATATGGAGTATTACCAGTTTTGCTACATGGGATGAATAGGTTGGGATTGGGAAATAAAATAAATAATTACTTCGGTATGGTTCGCTAATCCCGACTAGTTTGGAAAACCATAATTTGGTTTGAAATGACATCCAAAGGAAGATTAAAGAATAAATTTAAAGAATTTATCTTGGATAAAATTAATGGGAACCTTTCCCTAAGAATTGAAATGTAGAAACTAGCTATAGGTTCGTTAAGAAGTATGGTTTCCTGGGTATTGATCTGATGTTGGTTTCGGCCTTCGGGGTTAATATTTGGGAAATTGTTCTCTTGTTGATTTACGGTTAGTGGCTGCCGAATTGGAATGAGGCGTATGTTGTGTTTGTGTAACATTTGTTTTTAATATACGCGGGTTGTTCGGAAAGGCCGGGTTTATACCCATTCTGAATAACCGATTCGACGATAAGTCAAAGATGAAGACGGTGGTTGAAGACCGGAAGTCTTCACATCGTTTGGGTGATTACTGATGATCTTTATTGGGCTGTACATATAAGATGAGGGAATCAGTTAGTGGTCGTCCAGACGTACTTGGAGATCGATGGATATGCGAGGAAAGTGCCTTCGGTTTCGTTCAGACCCAGAACGAACTTGTAAATGGATTGTGTGTCTGACATTGGATTTTATTCTGTGTTGATTGATTTCTGTTAAATATATATCTGTTTGGCGGCGGAGAATTTATTCTCTTGCTTAACGCCCTTCTCTGAGACGTACGAGCTTAGATGTTATATATCGATAGATATCAATCGCACGGCATGAATTGTCTGTGTGGCATGCTGAGTTGCATGGATCAAGGCTTCTGCTGAAAAGCAAAGTCTTATGGTTGATGATCAAAGCACGGCCTACGTGGCAGCTTCGTGTATAGCGTGGATCCGCGAGCCTCACACCTCGGTATGAGTCAAAAACGGGATGAGGACCCAAGGAGTGCACGACGTTTCTTTCTAGCTATGGGTGGTGTCAGTGACCTACCAACCCTGACATTTATATACTTTTCACCTTTGTGGTTTGGATGCGAGGCGCCTCGATTATAGGTCCTATAGGGCCGGGAAACGTGTGTTCAGGAATAACTAATCCTCAAACGTAAGAGAGGACCGGTCTTGGAGGATCCCAGGGTTACCCAGAGTGTGTAGTCCTGAGGCGTTTGCTAGAGTGTCTCGAAGCGGAGAGGAGCTTGCCCCTTGCCTCGACTCATGACGGAAATCCAATTTCCAATACGTGATATTGCGGTTTTAATTGTAGAACTAGTATGGCGACATGATATATGGTACCCATGCCGTCTATGATTTATATTTATGATTGAAATTGTTTTGACACTATACACTTATTATAGTATCAAATGATTTCTTTTAAATGTACCAAGCATGTTTGGCTATTATAAGGGAAAACCCTATCCTCCGGCTTGCGTTGCATTGTGTGATGGGACCTGGGTCTTATAATAGCTTCATTTTTTGAAAAAGAATTGCGTTGTTTATTGATATGCACTGGTATTCTTGGGAGGAAACCCGTTCCGTGTTATACGGCGTGGTCCCTTGAATTACTCTCTTTTAAAGTAAAGTTTTAAATAACTGTTTGAGTTCTCACACCAGTCACATGACTGACCTGGAGTTTATTGTTTTAACCTAAACTCTGGGTGCCCCTATTTTCCGCACGGGCAGCTAGTAGTTTTGGTTTTGCAGATTTATATTCACAGGATCCTGGTTTACAGCTGGAATGATATCTGGAAAGCTCTGTATCCGTATATCACCTTCAGTTGTGCTTTGTATTATTTTTCCGCTGCTATGTAATTTATTGTAATCTCTGATATTTATCGAATGTAATTTATTCATTTATACTCTGTATATTCTTGTATCTGATGGAATTGTTGTAATAACAATGAAATGTTCTTCCGTCTGCGTTCTATTTTGTCCTGTTCTCAAAACAGTCAGGGGTTTCGAACGGTCTAGATCGGTTTAACGACTGATTCAGATCGAGCGAAATTCCTTGCCGTCACATTTGGTATCAGAGCTTTGGTTTACAGAGCTCGAGAACAAGACACATTAGAACCATACGAAAGAATTCATCAGATATTGGATTAGTAATATCCAATTAGAATGACTCGTTAGAGATAAGATCAGTAGTATCCTAGAACGAGTGTGAAGAGTATATTTTTCAAATGAAAACAATTTTGTTTTGAAATTTAAACCATTTTAAAATGTATTTGATTATTTATTTATTTTGAATTTGGACAATCCAATATATAAACATTTTGCATATACGCGTCATGAACGTATATTCGAAGTTTTAATATACTGGATAGATATAGAATCACACTCTAGTCGCCTGGACCTGATTCTGATGATTGACGCATCATCATCAGTAATTATTTTCGTGTTTCGAAGGTGTGATATCTATATATTTCCATCAGACTGGTGTGAGAACCAAAACTTATATAGATAGATTTATTTGTTGTGATTTGGCACCAAAAACATGATTTTCTGTATATATGTATCAAATTTTATGGATTTGAAACTCTAATCCACTAATTGATTGATGTTTGTGTTGTTTGTTTATTTGTTTGATAATTTTGAACCATTATGCCTAATAGAATCAAATATTGAATATTATTGAAATTGGTCACATTAGCTTGCATATACATGTACTTACATTGAACAGGTCATAGCAAGGAGGCTAGAGCAGAGAATAAAATTTGTTTGCCCGACAAAGGTACATGTTTACTATAATTTACTGTTTTGTTTGGGTGATGATGATTTTATGAGCCCATTGGCTAGCCGCTTAGCTTTTTCTTTTTCTTTTTGAGATCAGAAGGCCTATATGGCAATTTCGGGATTTTCCCGTGGCTCCCGGTGCAGGGGAGGTTATGGCGATTTTTTTTGAAAATTTAGGGTGTTAGCCAAATTTTTGAAGAATTTGAAAATTCTCAGAAACTGAAAAGTTGGAGAATGGAAGCCGGATCGAACGTAGAGTTGAATAATCAAACCACTTTCGACTTTGTTCCTTTTCAGGGACGATAAGTTTTAAGTGGGGGAGATTGTAATAACCCGGAAATTCTGAACCAGTTTAAAATTTTTATTTTTGCGATTTTAGCGAATTTTGAATATTTAAAATAGATTATTTTAAATAAAATCGACGAGAAATTTATTTTGAATATAATTCGAACGTATATATTATATACGTCGTCGTTAGAATATATATAATTATATATTATTATGAAAGGAATTGAAAATGGCGCAGTAGTTCGATAATTCGATTTCAAACTTCAATTGAATGTACCGGGTGCAAAACAAACCGGATTTTAGTGAAACCAAAAATAATAGGATCTAATTAGGAATATCTTTCCAACGAATCCGGAAAATCAAAATTTCATAGCGGGAATCAAAAGATATGTCCAGTTGAAAATTCTGAATAGTCGCTATGGAATTCAGGCCCTTAAAAATTGACATTTTGCAAACGACCTCGGATTTCGACGAAACCACTTTTGTTGGGTCCGTGATGTCAAATTATTGCTAGATTTCAAATTTCATAATTTTTCGAATCAATATGTGAGCATGGCAAAGGAAAACGCGTTTGACCAGTTTCAGTTGATTTTAATCGACTGGAAAATGGCCATTTTTCCAACGGTCTCGGAATTCGACGAAACTAGTTTAGTTAGGACCGTATCGTCAATACGAAGCTAGAAAATATTTTTATGGAATTTTTCGAGTTAGTATGTGACCCCAGTAAATTGAAATGCGCGTTCAAATTCAATATATAAAGTTATATGTTGATTTTAACGGAAACCGATCGAAACAATTGAATTATCCTATGATATATATCCCATTGTGTTCGGAATGGGGGTAATACGCTATGGACGACAGGCGGTGAGCCTCGCTCAGAGGTCATATGTGAAAGTCAACTTTTTGAAATAAAATAAAATAAAATAAAATATAAAAATATCTTCCCTCCCTCCCTTATCATTCATTCTGGCCCCCCTTTCCTTTCATCGTTCATTCAGAGGAAAAAAAAGAAAGAAAAGGAAAGCAAATCGAAATCGCGCCGCCCCCCCTCCTCGACAAGCCGACGCGCCCCAAGGCGATCGCCGCCCGCACCCCCCTCCCTCCACTCCCGCTCCCCTCCTCCTGAGACCACGAGCCTCCCCCCCCCTCTCTGCTGCCTCGCGATCGAACCCCCCTGTTGGCGTGCGACGCGACACCCCTCCCCTCCCCCTGACAGCCGCCTCAACGCCCAAACCCTCCACCGACCGCCGCCTTAGGCCCTGACTGCTCCTTCGTCGACCACCAGAGGAAGCCCCGACCTCTCAGCCAACCACCGCCCACAGTGGACCCCCTCCACCAAAGAAAAGTAAGTAAATTCAATTTTAATTTAATTTTCAGTTTATAGTACGATAAAAATCTGATCTTTGAATATAAGAGGTTGTGTTTCTAAAGACAAAAATTTGATTTTTTAAATATTTACTTAGAATAAGAATGATATGCTTTTTTTTAAGTAGAAGAGATTAGATTTTTATAGTAGAAAAGATTAGATTTTTATAGTAGAAAAGATTAGATTTTTATAATTGAAAAGGTGAATATTTATAATTGAAAAGGCGAAATATTTATAATTGAAAAGGCGAAATTTTTATAATTGAAAAGGCGAAATTTTTATAATTGAGAAGGCGAAATATTTATAATTGAAAAGGCTATATTTTTATATATTGAATAGCGAAGTGAAAATTCGATTTTTATATATTGAATAGCGAAGTAAAAATTCGATTTTTTTATATTGAATAGCGAAGTGAAAATTCGATTTTTATATATTGAATAGCGAAGTGAAAATTCGATTTTTATATGTTGAATAGCGAAGTAAAAATTCGATTTTTTATATATTGGATAGCAAAGTAAAAATTCGATTTTTACATATGTAGAGAATACGGGCAACGAAGATGACAAAAAGGCGAGAACGACGAAGGTTTCGGCAAAAGAAGAGCCGTGGATTTAGGATAGCTATTGGTGAGAACTTCTCACTCTTCAATTTCTTTTTCTAGTTATATATATACTAGGATGCAGACGGTGCTTAGCAGCACCCGACACCCGTCATCCACAGACCATGGATGGCTTGTTTGTTTAATTGTTTGGTTGTGTAGTTGGTTAGATTATTTGGTTTGAATTGAATTGTTTGGTGAAATGGAATGGATTTGATTGATGTGTGAATGGCGTGGGCCTTCACTAGACCGGGGATAAGGCTAGGCCTTGTCCCGTTTCTAGTATCGTGCCGTTATGCCGCCGAAATTTTCTAAAATAAGTTAGAAAAATAAAAATATCATTTTTATTTTTGTAAATGAATTGAATAAAAATTCATGTGTTGAAATAAATTAATTATCATTAAAAATATAATTTTTAACGTGAATGTGAGTAAATAAATAGTTATAAACAAATCAGCCGATTTGTTTATATACACTGATTTGACTGATATTGATTGGGACGATAAATTTTACACATCGCCCAACTGCACAAATAAAATCTATGTTTGATTGTTTGAAACCCCACACGGGTATTGGGATAATATATGATATACACTAATCCCAATAATTAGTTGTATGTCGATCGATGGATCGACAGGCTGTTATAAGCGTTAGATACCTATATTTGATGCTTATACAGTGTGGTGCACTTTGGATGATGGTTGATTATTTATCATTGCTATTATATACATGTGTTGAATGGAATCCATATAATTAACTTTATATGGTAATTGATTGGGCCTCATTCCAATTTAGAAAATAAAGAATATTATAAAATAAAGGTTCATGTGTTGACAGTACTCATCCGTTGAGATTAGTCATGTGTTGAACGAAATATTTTAACAATAAAATTTACATCTTTATCATATATGAAATTAGAAACTAAATGGAAAATAGATAAGATGAGTGGTCTCCTGAATATTGATCTGATGTTGGTTTCGGCCTTCGGGGTTAATATTCAGGGAATCGTTCTCTTACGAATTTACGGTTGGAGTCTGATTTTAAATCAAACGATATATACCATAATTTTTATAAAATATATTAAATAACAAAAATAGTCACACGTGGATAGTACTCATTCGTTGAGATTAGTCGTGTGTTGACAAAAATATAGATTCACGTATTGAATAGAATAAATATTCATTTGTTGAATAGAAAAATGGAATTTTTGAAATATATAAAGTCGTATTGATTAGAGATGCGCTATTTTGACGCGAACGATATTTATATCGATTATATTCGTTTTTAGAATTCGAATTGAATTGAATAGAAAACCAATTTGAATTGAATAGAAAACCAATTTGAATTGAATTGAATAGAAAACGAATTTGAATTGAATTGAATAGAAAGCGAATTTGAATTGAATTGAATATATAGCGAATTTGAATTGAATTGAATATATAACGAATTTGAATTGAATTGAATATATAACGAGTTTGAATTGAATTGAATATATAACGAATTTGAATTGAATTGAATAGAAAACCAATTTGAATTGAATTGATAGAAAACCAATTTGAATTGAATTGAATAGAAAACGAATATGAATTGAATTGAATAGAAAGCGAATTTGAATTGAATTGAATATATAATGAATTTGAATTGAATTGAATATATAACGAATTTGAATTGAATTGAATATATAACGAGTTTGAATTGAATTGAATATATAACGAGTTTGAATTGAATTGAATAGAAAACGAATTCGAATTGAATTGAAAACGAATTCGAATTGAATTGAAACCGAATTGAAATGAATTCAAATTGAATTGAAATTTGAATTGAATAGAAATGAATTTTAAAACGAATTTATAAGGAAGAATTAAATTTTGATTTGAATTGAAATGGAAGTTGAAATTGTTTTTGAAACGAATTTAAAACAATTTATAAAATTCGTTTTAAATAGAAATCGATGAAATATATATTATATATTATATATATAATATAATGGCCTGAATAGAACGCGCCGCGCCGCGACAGTTCGTGAATTTCGACCATTTATTTCAAACGGACATTACGGGAGATCCGACCGTCGGATTCTCCTAAAACCGGAACCGTTGGGTTCGTATCGAAAAGAGCTTTCCAACAGATAATAGAAATTTGAAATCTAACGGTTGGATTTGGAGATACGTCCAAATCAAATTTGGAAAAGGCCGTTGTAAGTGCAGTTTGATGGCCGTTGATGGAAATCGACTGTACGGGCCTTGATAAAATTATTAAAAATATCAACAATTTGTGTAAAATCGTAAGTAATGATTTGGGAAAAATTGGGATGAAAAACTCCATATTTGAAAAGATAAAAATAGATTTTTATCGAAATGAACTAGTTTTGAACTAAAATTAAAACCCATTTATTTTTAAATAAATAAATTGGATTTGAAATGGGTTGTAAATAGAATTGATTTGTGGGTTTATCGTGAAGGGTGTTTTAAATGACACTTGTTCTTTAACCCGATAATAAATAAAATGTGATTTGAGTTTGTCGTGAACTGTGTTTTAAATGACATTAGTTCTTTAACCCAGTAAAAGGAGTTTTAATGAATCTGCAATTTGATTGAAATGTGAATTGATAATTTAAATTATCAAATATAGAAAGTGAGCGAGAAGGGAGTATCACCAGTTTTGCTCCAAAACGATAGTCAAATCTTTAATTAGATTTGAACGTGAAATGGTAATTAATTTTACCGATAACACCGTGGTGTTAGATATGGAGTATTACCAGTTTTGCTTCATGGGATGAATAGGTTGGGATTGGGAAATAAAATAAATAATTACTTCGGTATGGTTCGTTAATCCCGACTAGTTTGGAAAACCATAATTTGGTTTGAAATGACATCCAAAGGAAGATTAAAGAATAAATTTAAAGAATTTATCTTGGATAAAATTAATGGGAACCTTTCCCTAAGAATTGAAATGTAGAAACTAGCTGTGGGTTAGTTAAGAAGTATGGTTTCCTGGGTATTGATCTGATGTTGGTTTCGGCCTTCGGGGTTAATATTTGGGAAATTGTTCTCCTGCTGATTTATGGTTAGTGGCTGCTGAATTGGAATGAGGCGTATGTTGTGTTTGTGTAACATTTGTTTTTAATATACGCGGGTTGTTCGGAAAGGCCAGGTTTATACCATTCTGAATAACCGATTCGACGATAAGTCGAAGATGAAGAAGGTGGTTGAAGACCGGAAGTCTTCACATCGTTTGGGTGATTACTGATGATCTTGATTGGGCAGTACACCCAAGATGAGGGAATCAGTTAGTTGTCGTCCAGACGTACTTGGAGATCGATGGATATGCGAGGAAAGTGCCTCCAGTTTCGTTCAGACCCAGAACGAACTTGTAAATGGATTGTGTGTCTGACATTGGATTTTATTCCGTGTTGATTGATTTCTGTTAAATATATATCTGTTTGGCGGCGGAGAATTTATTCTCTTGGATAACGCCCTTCTCTGAGACGTACGAGCTTAGAGGTTATATATCGATATATATCAATCGCATGGCATGAATTGCCTGTGTGGCATGCTGAGTTGCATGGATCAAGGCTTCTGTTGAAAAGCAAAGTCTTGTGGTTGATGATCAAAGCACGGCCTACGTGGCAGCTTTGTGTATAGCGTGGATTCGCGAGCCTTACACCTCGGTATGAGTCAAAAACGGGATGAGGGCCCAAGGAGTGCACGACGTTTCTTTCTAGCTATGGGTGATGTCAGTGACCTACCAGCCCTGACATTTATATACTTTTCACCTTTGTGGTTTGGATGCGAGGCGCCTCGATTATAGGTCTTATAGGGACGGGAAACGTGTGTTCAGGAATAACTAATCCTCAAACGTAAGAGAGGACCGGTCTTGGAGGATCCCAGGGTTACCCAGAGTGTGTAGTCCTGAGGCGTTTGCTAGAGTGTCTCGAAGCGGAGAGGAGCTTGCCCCTTGCCTCGACTCATGACGGAAATCCAATTTCCAATACGTGATATTGCGGTTTTAATTGTAGAACTAGTATGGCGACATGATATATGGTACCCATGCCGTCTATGATTTATATTTATGATTGAAATTGTTTTGACACTATACACTTATTATAGTATCAAATGATTTGTTTTAAACGTACCAAGCATGTTTGGCTATTATAAGGGAAAACCCTATCCTCCGGCTTGCGTTGCATTGTGTGATGGGACCTGGGTCTTATAATAGCTTCATTTTTCGAAAAAGCATTGCGTTGTTTATTGATATGCACTGGTATTCTTGGGAGGAAACCCGTTCCGTGTTATACGGCGTGGTCCCTTGAATTACTCTCTTTTAAAGTAAAGTTTTAAATAACTGTTTGAGTTCTCACACCAGTCACATGACTGACCTGGAGTTTATTGTTTTAACCTAAACTCTGGGTGCCCCTATTTTCCGCACGGGCAGCTAGTAGTTTTGGTTTTGCAGATTTATATTCACAGGATCCTGGTTTACAGCTGGAATGATATCCGGAAAGCTCTGTATCCGTATATCACCTTCAGTTGTGCTTTGTATTATTTTTCCGCTGCTATGTAATTTATTGTAATCTCTGATATTTATCGAATGTAATTTATTCATTTATACTCTGTATATTCTTGTATCTGATGGAATTGTTGTAATAGCAATGAAATGTTCTTCCGTCTGCGTTCTATTTTGTCCTGTTCTCAAAACAGTCAGGGGTTTCGAACGGTCTAGATCGGTTTAACGGCTGATTCAGATCGAGCGAAATTCCTTGCCGTCACAACATATTACAACTTTTTTTCACCGTTATAGTAATTCCTACTACAATTAATTATAACAATATGATTTTTGTTTCTTTATACATTACATTTCATATAAAAATAAATATTTATATTGAATAAAATGATACTACACTGAACTGAAATAATCAATTAAATATTTTATTTCAATATTTGAATTAGTACAACTTTGTGATCCACTATCGTACAACTCACTTATACATAATACAGTCATAACAATACGTACATTCCTCACTTTTACATAATACTGTCACAACTCACTTTTGCACTGTTCTCTTCGTATAGTTCAAGTGCCATGTATTCGGGCATTCCGGTCATTGTGCGTGCTGCATGGTTCCTTTCTACTACTGCTGCTTCTCCAAGATCTCCTATTTTAACATGTACATTGTTTATACCAAAATTTAACTACTGGTAAAGATTATTTTACTATTCAGCAATCATCTCATATAAACACTATGTTTATCCAACAACCAGTTCTCCTTTAAAAAAACTTTACTACCCTACAACTGTTGAATTCCAAAACAGGAAGAAACACCACTGCCACCAGAAAGGAATCAAAACATTAGTCTACACTGTACAGTACAACAAAGATGTACAACTAAATTGTAAGGAAAAAGGAAAAGATACTATCAGAACCCTCCAGCGTGCACCTAATGTTTGATGCTAATAAAAAGCATCAATATTTGTACAACGCAAATGCTATGATTATGTAGTAAATCTCTCATACGCACCCACTCAACCACATGCACTACAAATTGGCTAAGGAAAGACTTACGGTATGGTTAAGCACAAACAATTCAAAAACAGATCTCCAAAAGCCATTATCTTCATCTTGACAGATATTCACTACATTTTAAAATCAACTAAAGCATTATAGGAAATGGAAGGAATGAGTATATTACATATATTAAATGGTTAGCACCTTCAATCAATTGTTACCCAATACCCATGATTTCGTTTTCGAATTTGTTATTACCCTCGATCAAATACAATTCCGTTGACCTATCAGATAGAACCATTGCTTTATCATTTCCTATCTCAATTAAAAACTAAAAACAATTTTATCATGTCCATTATATAACAATTTTATTGGAGTCTGCCTAAGGTTGTATTCCCTTATTCAAAATTGTAGTCTCTTTAACAACCCAATAGAATAGTTCTGAAAATGTCAAAACTTATCAACACACTTATATATAAACAGTGAAAACAATTACTTCTCCATCCAATGAGGAAGGCGAGGATCACGAAAAGTTGGTCTGAGCTCCCATCCCTGGATTCCTTCCAAAATCTTTGTCTTTCCAGGAAGCACTGCAAGAAAAAGTGCTGATACCCCATTTATCAACCTTGCTATATTGTTTAAGGACTCATAAGTGAATGTTTTCACCAACCTGCATAAGAACCCAGAAACAAACAACCATTATCACATGAAGCAAAAAAATGTACACAATTTAAGCAAACATTCTGCACAAGCCCCCAAAATCAAACTGGTTTCAACTCTGGAAAAAAAGAGAGGAGACCACAGCTTCATATTACATCATCAGGAACCTCATTCTCACATTCATTCAGATTACCAGATAGGCGATACAAAAAAAAATGAATAAAAAACATATAAAAATTAAGTAGGTGTCGGTTTTCTATCTACGAAGCCAAGACACATCAAATGCTCAAATTTAAACATCACCGTAGTTTATAGCAGTTTAAAAAAATCGTTTATCGATCAACATGAGGTCTAACAATGCTTATCGTATCCAAAGATATAATCAGAATGACATTCAATCATTGAATAAGCAAACTGAAAAGAAAATGAATGAGAATCTTACTCTTTCGTAATGGCGAGGACATTGTCCACGAATCGCTGCAGCATAATCGATTCTACGATCAAAGAAATCAACAAAAAAAGGAGATAAATGCGAGGAAGAATGGGGGTGAAAATCCGTTTTGGACTTATTAAAGGTCATAGTGCCTAAAAGAGGAAAATACACTCACCTTAAACCCGATTAGCTTCCAGATCTCGATTTCTCTCCGTAGTTCCTCTATTTGGGTTACGATCTCCCCCAGATCTACTGTCGCTTCCCCTTGGAAACCATTTCTCTCACAAATTCGTTCTATTTGATGTGAGACGTTGGTCGGTTTGTTGATTTCCCCAATTCGATTTCTAGGGCTTCGGCCATTTTTAAGTTTTTTTTTAGAACGAGAGAATGAAATGGAAACCAACGGCCTATTTCCTTTTATTTGCTTCATACGGCTAGTGTTTCACCATTGCCAATGTCCATTTTGCCCTTAGATTTAATGTTAACCCTTATAAAACTTAAGCCCCAAATCATAAACTTAAACAAAATTTTCATGTCACATACACAATATACAAACAAATGTGTATGTTTATTCACCATTTTAATCATGCACAATTTCACATATTCATCATGTACATATCACAAATGATTTATTTATTTACTTATTCACCCCAAATATTATGGATTTAATTGAAATCAATATAATCTAGGATCATCAAAGTTGGGTTCTCACATTTCTACTTAGTTATAATCGAGTAATAACTATTAAAAGCTTATAATGTATATGTCACCTAAATATTAATTAATAAGCAGTTAACATTAACTATTAAACATTAAATACCACTTATTAACTATTAATTATTTAATAATAATTAATAAATATTATTGATTCCTAAGTTTATTATTAATTATTAATTATTATTAAATATTAATATAATTAGTTATTAAATATAGATATTATAGACATGAAGTTTGTAATGGGCATCTATTACAACTAACAAAACAAAAAGTTGTTAAAAATACGTTTATTACAACTTTAGGGTATTGACAGTTGTAAAAAACCATTTATTACAACGGTGCTTTTACCACCGTTGTAAAAAAACCATTTATTACAACGGTGCTTTTACCACCGTTGTAAAATTAAAGTTGTAATATGGTGTTTTTGTTGTAGTGTCAGGTGCTTTAAGAGGCTAAGGACAGATGGTAGGGTTAAGTCAAATAAAAACACTTAACCAAATTCAACATGTTAACAAGAATTGATGGGTGAGGTTAGGTAAATACAGACACTTAACCACTTAACATGTTTGACTAGAAAACCCTAGTAACGAGGGACCCGTTTCAGCAGTAACCCAAGTTATGTATCATGGTACCCTAAAACTAGGCAGGGTGGGGCACGATTACTGGGCTGATTGTAAGCGGTCAAAACGACGGCGATGGGTGCACAGTGTAGGTTCTAATGGGGTGCGGGCGTGCACACACTCCGGAGCAGACAAACAGGGCACTGGGGCACCAGTAGTATAACCTGTGTATTCTAGAATTGTGTCGGGGCCGCCACCATGGGTCTTGATACACCCCATGGTGGGACCAGCATTGGTATCTACAATTCTTGGGGGCCATATGACACATGTTTATGCGAGTAGGAGCCGATTTTTAGAAAAATGGGGATCACATCACCCTCAGCATGGGGTGCCAGTTAGAATAAGCTCAAGTAGGCGCAGAGATATAGTGTGGGTACGATAGTACATTCGATTCTAAACTACACTTCCTTAGCTTGTGATACTTTACTGCTTTCAGTTTATATCTATCATGCCCTTTTTCCTATTCACATATTGAAGAGTTACTAGATTTACTCAGGCTTTATGTCTGACTCTATTTTCTTTTCGTCTTCTTTTCTTTCGCCCCCCCCCCCCCCCCAGGTCCACAAGGAGGAAACAACCCAGCTCAGTCAGACTCTTTGCAAACTCCAAGACCGTAGATGTATGGTTTGGATCTCTTTTGCTTGGACTAGGCTTTGGATATCACTATGGGGATTTTTGTTACTTTATTTATGTTTTATGCTTCTTTAATAATCAAGACAGTAATGAGGTTGTAATGTTGGAAGTATTTTGAGACAATTATGGAAATGTTTTGTTTGAACACGTATTGATGAAATAAAAGTCTGTTTGGTTTCCGCTGTTTAAAATATGTGTATTTATATCTGTCTTGTGTTTATCTGTGACTTTTACTTATAAACCTCCACCAAAGTTAAGGCATTCCCTTTGTGAGTGACCTTAACGGAGATGGGGTGTTTCACTTGGTATTAGAGCATAGGTTTACCAGATAAGATAAAAGTTTTTGAAATTGATTTCAAAAGAATGTTTAAAGAAGCATTTTTCAAGAAAAAGTGTTACATTTTTAAAGAGGCATAATCCCCCAAAGCCATGTGCACTATCTCTCTCTATCCTTTGTTTTGAATCTTTCCTTTCTGTTTCAGCATGTCTGGAGACCTTAACCTTCCAGAAGGAGTGCCGATACCCGGCTGGTTTAGGAGGTACTTAGAAGCAAGGGCCAATGGCGCGGACCCAACAGACATCCCTCCTCCAGTGGCCGCGGTTCCTCCTCCTCCTCCTCCTCGTGGAAATGCCTTCGCAAAAACATGTAGAGACTTCAAGGCTATGGGTGGAAAAGACTTTTATGGGACAGAGTCCTTTGTAGGAGAAAGAAACTGGCTAAAGGAGACCTAGGATCTGTTTGTCATCTTCGGAGTTGATGACAGGCAAAAGATACAGCTAGCAGTGTGGTTACTTAAAGATGAAGCTTCCTATTGGTTGGAAATTACCAATGCTCAGAGGGAAGTGGAAACATGGGAAGATTTCAGGACAAGGTTTGAGATGAAATTCCTCTCCCAAGCAGAAAGAAGCCTGCAAATGGAGAAGTTTCTAACTCTGAAACAGGGAAGTATGACAATCAGGGAGTACGTTAATCAGTTTAATCAGTTGGCCAGATTTGGGCTGGACTTAGTAAACACCCAACACAAGAAGGCGCTTGGCTTCGTCAAAGGTTTGAATGAGCCTCTACACAGCCTTGCTATGACCCATGTATCCACGGGAGCGACTTATGAAAGCTTGGTGGACATGGCGTTGCTACACGAGGAAGACAATGGCAAGAAAGAGACTAAGGTGGAAGAAAAGAAAGAGGGTCTACAAGCTAAGAAAACAGACTTCAAGAAAGGAGGGAAGAACAATAAGCCCCGTGAGAAGAGAAGGTGCAAATTTTGTGGCATTATTGGACATATATCGAAAGACTGCCGAAAGAGGAAGGCGAAGATGGGTGGTTGCTTCCATTGTGGAGAGACTGGCCACCAAGCTAAGGACCACCCAAAGAAGAGAGGGCAGGGACAGAAAGCCGGATCCACTTCAGGGGGTCAGGTTCATGCTCTAGTGGCACCTCCGCAGGAACAAGATAGTAATTTTTCTGTAGAAAGTGTAGTCTATCTTTATGATCATCCAGTTCGCACACTTTTTGACTCTGGCGCATCACACTCCTTTATTTCATCTGCCTTAGTAGAATCTCTGCATCTAGACACTAGTATGGTAGAGGATCCCTTAGTAGTTTCAAATCCAATTGGGGGCTCCTCTTACTTGTCAATGGTTTGTTTGGGTTTGAAAATCTCTATTCTCAGCGTTAAGTTTAGTTGTAATGCCTTTGTTTTGGACTTCTCGGGATATGGTTTGATCTTAGGCATGGACTGGTTATCCAGTAATGGTGCATTCTTGATTGTGAGAAAAGAGTAGTTAGACTCTTGACTCGGCTAGGTAACACTCTAGAAATTTCTTGTAATCCCTTGAATGCTGTTATGCTTAGTTATCTAGAGTCGCTTGATGCTTCTGAAGAGAATTTGCAGTCAGTTAGAGTAGTCCGGGAATATCCGGATGTCTTTGAGGAGGTGAAGGGCTTACCTCCAAGGCGAGAAATAGACTTCCGCATATATCTTGTGGATAATGCAAAGCCTGTAGCTTTACCTGTCAGACACATGGCTCCAAAGGAGAGAAAGGAGCTCAGTAAGCAGGTTAAAGAACTTCTCAAAAAAGGGGTTCATTAGATGGAGCATTTTGGAATGGGGTGCTCCAGTGGTGTTCGCAACCAAAGCGGATGGTTCGCTTCGCCTTTGCGTCGACTATAGGGAGTTAAACAAATTGACCAAGAAAAATAGGCACCCTCTTCCTCGAATCGATGATTTGTTTGATCAGCTTGTAGGTGCGTCGGTCTTCTCCCAACTTGATCTGGCAACTGGGTTCCATCAGCTAAGAGTAGCTGAAGACAGCATTGATAAAATGGTGTTCAGAACTCCAAACGGTTTCTTCAAGTGGCTTGTCATGCCTTTCGGCTTGACAAACGCACCCGCTTATTTCGTAGATCTAATTAGCAGAGTGTTCAGAGAATTCCTCAAAAAATTTGTGGTTGTCTTCATAGACGATATTTTGATCTTCTCAAAGAATGAGGAAGAGCATGCTCAGCATCTGAAAGAAATCATGGAAACTCTTCGAGTTCATCAGCTAAAAGCCAAATTCTCCAAGTGTCACTTCTGGAGAAAAGAAGTAAGATTTCTTGGACATATAGTGTCCAAAGAAGTGTTAGCGGTGGACCCCGCGAAAGTGGTGGCAGTGTAAGATTGGAAGACACCAAGAAATGCAACCGAAGTCCGAAGCTTTCTTGGGTTAGCCGGTTTTTACCGAAAATTCATTAGGGATTTCGCGAAAATCTCAACTCCACTCACAAGGCTAACAAAGAAGAATCTAGCATTCGCTTGGGATTTGGACTGTGACATTGCCTTCCAACGCCTAAAAGGGGCTCTTACAACAGCTCCAGTTCTAACTCTGCCTGACAGAAGCAAAATGTTCACAGTATACACAGATGCATGTGGAACGGGACTAGGCGTTGTTCTAATGCAAGAAGGAAGGGTAGTAGCTTATGGTGGAAGACAATTGAAAGTTCATGAAAAGAACTACCCAACCCACGATCTTGAATTGGCCGCCATCGTCTTTGCACTTAAGTCTTGGCGCCATTATCTCCTAGGTGAGAAGTTCGAATTATACACTGACCATAAATCATTGAAATATCTCTTCTCGTAGAAGGATCTTAACTTGAGGCAGCAACGGTGGATGGAGTTTCTTGCCTCGTATGATTTTGAAATTTCCTATTCTCCTGGCAAAGGCAACGTAGTAGCAGACGCGTTGAGCCGAAAGAAACTGACCTTAAGCCCGCTCTTTGTAGAGAGGCAAAGCTTGGAGTTTATAGCCAGTTTTAACTTTAGGCCCTCCACTGATTTTGTACCTGGTTTGTTAGCATCTCTCGAAGTACGCCCTACTCTCTTGGACTCAATAGGGGCTGCACAACGAGAAGACCCTCAGCTTGTTGATGTGATTGATAAACTTATTAGGGGTGATGTGACAACCCGGATTTTTACAACATGCTAAGACAGGAATCAAGGCAGAATTTAATTATAAAATCTGAATAAGGAGAAATGGGTTGCGCCATTGCGTTCGTCTCGGAAAAATACGCGAAATAGAGTCCGAGTTTTCGAAAATCGGAGTCCGTATGACCCAGTTATGGCCCGTCAAAGTTTTCAGAAAAATTCAAATTCAAAAACAGTTCGAAATTCAAATCTGGAGCCAAATGAACTGGGCGGGAAAATTCCCGCCTAAGCCCCAGGTCGACTGGGGAGTCGACACGCCCACGGGGCAGGTCGACTGCCCAGTCGACACGGGTGTCGACCTGGGTGGTCCGACCACTTGGGCCTGGGTGCATCTGCTGCTGTCTTGGCTCGGTTTTATGGGCCTGTGACGGATTTTGAGGGCTCAGATCTATCCTAGGGTTTATCCTATGGCCTAAACTACTCCTAACGTTTATAAAAACACCCTAGGACCTAACCTAAATCACTCAAAATCAATCTAACAACGAAGTACTGCCCAAATCCCTCTTGATCATGGCCTCCATCTCCAACTCCAAGAGCTTATGCATTCAAATCGGATCTGAATCAAAGGTGCTAGCTTGCTACATCAAATCAAGGGAGTGGATCAACGTTGCTACGCAAATTTCATGACGATTCTTCAACAAAGGAGCCACCTTTCTTCGTCAAGACGATGCATGATCCTTCCCTAAGCCTCGCTATGTAAGTTCTAGCTACTTGTAGATTCTAACGGTGGTTCTAATGTGGCATGGAATAAAATGCGATGAAACATAAGTATGCTAGCCTATGTGAACCTAATTTTGCCCATTTTCTATGATCTATGGCCTTGGGCTAAGTTTTAGCGACTTAATCATGCCACTCATGTTATGTTTAACCTAGTTTATCTTGCAAGTTTGAATCTTTATCTATGGAATGTTAACATGAACCTTTGGGAACCATTTGACTTGTGAAACATTGGCAAAGACTTGACTTTGGGGCTTATGCATGTAAATGAACCCAAACCCCTTATGTTATCATGCATGTTTGTGGCCAAATTCCCTTATGATACTATGCATGTTTGTGGCCAAATTCCCTTATGATACTATGCATGTTTGTGGCTAATTCCGTTGTGACATTATGCATGTTTGAGGCCAAAAACCCCTTATGATGCTATGCATATTTTGAGGCCAAACCCCTTATGATACCCTGCATGTTTGTGGCTAATCCCTTTTTGATATCGTGCATGTTTTGAGGCCAATATGTAGCATAGTATCCTTACTATGTTGACTCGCTTTTACTTGGGCTGGAAACATGATTTGGGGTAGGTTAGACGAGCGTGATTATGACATGATAATTTGACATGGGATTTCATGAAAATATGACACTCATGATACACCTAAATGTGGACATGACATGTGGGGTAAACATGGGACTTGAAACTAGACACGTATGGGTTGTAAGTGTAATATGACACTAGACCAAACATGAAAGTGGCCAACTCGAGGTTGGGTTGAGTTTGTAGCATAAATCTACCCGGACCCGCCCGGCTTAACTAGTGGCTACAAACAATAGGACCCAATGTGAGTAGTTGGTCATATAGCACTTAAAACCCGAGGTTAGACTAGGTTCTGGTGTAAAGCTACCCGGACCCGCCCGGCTTAACTAGTAACCACAACAAAGTCTAATGTGAGAGGTTGGGGTGCATTAATCTAATTAATGCCACATGAAAAGGTTAAGTAATTTTGACTAATGACACTTAACCGATATGACACGAATGGGTAGGTTAAGTTAAACCGGACTTGATTTCTTAATGACACTTAACCATATAAGACAATTAGGGGATGGGGTTAAGTAATTTACACTTAACTAATCCGACTTGGTTATTAGAAGGGGTTAAGTAACTTAGACTTAACTAATCTAAACACGGTAATTAGATGGGGTTAAGTAACCTACACTTAACTAATCTAAACACGGTAATTCGATGGGGTTAAGTTAAACACTTAACCAATCTAAACTTGGTAATTCAATGAGGTTAAGTAACCAATACTTAACCAACTTAACATGATAATTTAATGGGGTTAAGTAACTTATACTTAACCAATTATACATTATGATTTGATGAGGTTAAGTAACCTATACTTAACCAATCTAATATGCGGACTTGATAGGGTTAAGTCACAAGACCTTTTAAATATACTTAACCATTGTAATACGATTAGTGGATGGGGTTAATCTAACCCATACTTAACCAATCCGACTCGATAATCTGATGGGATTAAGATAATCTATGCTTAATCAATCTAACACGATAGTCTGATAGGGTTAAGACAAACAAATACTTAACCAATTTGACTTGATAGGGTTAAGTCATGAGCTTCTTGGTATACTTAACCAACTTGTAGGGCTAAGCCTTGAACTTAAATACTTAGCCAATCTTGACATAATTCGTAGGCGGGTTAAGTCATGAACTTGAATGACAACACTTAACCCATTAGACAAAACCCTAACTCAGGGGACTAGGTTGAAAATCGTAGTTAACAAGGATAGCGGGAAGAGAAGCTAAGTGGTAAACCTTAGTTAAGGATAACTAAGTAATAATTCTTAGTCAAGGAAATTGGACCAGTTCACAGATGGATGAGTAACCCGATACAGTAGGTCATCGCTTGAACACACGTGGAGGAGCGAAATATCTGACTTAGATAAAGGCTCCAATGAACTGGGTGACGAAGCGGTAGCTTCGGGGGACGTGAGGATACTCTTGGTATCCCTCTGTGAGGTTGCAGATGATCCTCCTGGTCTCACAGAGGTTAAAGTCTGCGGTAGAAGAACCAAAAGTATGCCTTGGTTGCTGTGCGAGCAACCTAAAGACGGGGATGGATCAGCATGGAGTCGACGATACTTGATTTTTGCCTTGGATAGCGCATCGTCGACTACCTACCATCTTTAGTCAATCGTGTACGTATGGAAAGGCAGAGAACTCCCAACAGACCATATACTTGCTATCGAGTTATGGGTGAGGTTGGCCAATAGGAAAGTGGGGCTATAGTGGGGCCAGGATGTAGTTCTCATACATGATTTTTTTCTTGGATTGCCTTTCAGTAGTTGAGGGAGGGGTCACGTGGGACCATAGCCACGGATACAAAAACAGACCTTGATATCTGCATCGGCAGATGACTTAAAGCTCCCGACCGAGTTCCGTATTTCTTGATTTGCCCTGGCACGGAACTCGGATGGCACATTGAGATACATGTGCGTCTAGACATGAAAAACGATTCACGATACATACGTGGGATAAAGGGCGTGGTTGACGGGTGGCATAATCCCTAGTGGCCCTAGGTGGCTTGAACCCAAACCGAGACACGGAAACGTTCATTAGGTAGCATAATCCCTAGTGGTCCTAGGTGGCATAAATCCTAAGTGAACACGCGATAGTTCATGGTAAGAAAACATAACCAGATCAAGGGTAGCAGTCCAAAACAACTTCAAGGGTAAAATGGTACTACGTTGAGGGTATAGATTTACATGGGAAAGCCCGTACGGCCTACGACAAAGGGCTGGACTTATACATGGAAAGAAACATACGAGTTGGGAAAACCTACATATGCTATATATTAGGTTGACATGGACCATTACATGACGTTGGGCAAGGGACATTCATAGTTAACACATGACGCGGGTTGGGATACTAGTACGAGAGATGCAGAGCAAATATACATGATAAATACCTTGGGATGTTATACATGATAGATACCTTGGGATGGTATACTTGATAGGAACCTGATGATGTGATACCTTGATTTATCTTGACACCGTAGTTTATCATGATACCTTAGTTATCTTGCTACAGTAGTTCATCCGGTTATCTTGGTTTAGCTTATCTATCTTGTCGTCATCCTTATGTTTACTTTCAGTTTATGCATGTCATGTTACCTTTACCTGTTTTTATACTGGAAGTAGGTAGGACTTACCAGTCTTTATGACTGTCCCCGTTTTGTTTCGCCTCTTTGTCTTCCGTCCACCCCCCTCCCCCGGTTTTCAGGGAGGAAACACTGTTGTTCAGTTCGGACCTCTTATGCTTGAAGGTCTTCATGTATAGCTTGGTCTTCTCTTGGCTATGGCTGCTTCACCGCTTTATTTTGGGGAATAATTTATGAAAAGGTTTTATGCTTCTTTACTATTGCAAGACAGGTTTTGATGTATTCTGATGTAAAAGGCTTTAGACCTTATTTTATAAGGTAATGAAATTTGTTTTACTTCCGCTGTTTTTATATATGTTCTGTCTTATAATATTTCTGTGCATGTTTACCTCGATAATGCTTCACCAAACCTAGTGCATTCCCTTTGTGAGTGACCCTAGCGGAGGTGGGGTGTTACATTTGGTATCAGAGCAAAAGGTTACCAGACTGGGCAAAAGTTTTTTTTTAAAAAAAAAAACCTTCTGAAAACTATTTGAAAAACTGTTTACAAAGAAGCATTTTTCAAGAAAAGTTTTTAAAGGCTATTCCCCAAAAGCCATTAGCACTATCCTTTATTTCCTTGACTGAACCTCTTTTCCTTTCTTTCCTCCATCTGTAGTCACAGTAGTTTAAACTGCGACTAATACTTGTCTAGCTACGTAAGTGTTTTCCCGTGCGATGGAGGAAGTTCTCGAGAGACCTATTACCGAAGTTATAAGAAGGGATAATAAGAGCAAGGATAAAGGACACGAGCTTAAGAATAAGCAACTTGTTGGTATGGCTTGATCCACAAAGGAAGATAAGGACAAGATCAGCAAGAGGGCAATTGTATGCTCTCATTTCTAGCGTACCTAAGAGGAATGGTACCGTTTCTGTTAAAGGCTTAGCCTTTCTTTTCTATCGTCCCGTCTAGACTTTGTTTTGATCATCGCATCATTTAAGTCTGCCTCGATAGTTAAGTCTCTGCACCTTAGTACTAGCATGGTAGAAGATCCCACTCTAGTCCCAAAATCTGGTTGGAGAGTCGGTCCATTTATTCATGACTTGTTTGGATTTGAGAACGTCTATGCCAAGTACTGAGATTAGAAGCAATGCTTCTATTGTTGAGCTATGGATGGATTCTAGGGATGAAGTGGTGATCCAGTAATGGATGCCATTCTCGGTTTTGAAAGGAGGATAGTTAAACTCTTAACTTGCCTTGGTAATACCCTCGAAGTCTCGTGTAACCTTTTGGGTTCTATCATGGTTAGTTACCTAGAATCTCTTGATGCATTTATCGGAAATCTCTGATCCAATCGAGTAACGTTTGCTAATAAGACGGATGGTTCATTCCGCTTGAGCATGGGTTATAGGAATCACCCTAGTAAGTGCACGTGGTAACATGGATTGGCATCGGTAAACGAGATCCAGAATTTACTAGTGAATTTTGGAGAGCTTGCATGAGTACGCAGATATGGTTGAGCCAAGTATACTAGGGAAAGAATAAGTGAAAGCGGAACGAGAGGCGATAGTGAAATGAGTCCCAACTCATACCTTAGAAATAGGAATCAAGGAGCTACGAAATCATGAAGTCAAAGGCGGTCAAGGCACAATGGAATTAAGCTCATGGAAATGCAGCTTAGACACGCATATCATGTCTCTTTTTAAGAGTATATCTTTGACCCTTGGTTCACCTGTAGAGCTTACTTGCATGCTATCGCTTGGTGGATATCCTTTCGGTCCTGTTTCTGTTACAAACCCCGTAAGGAGTTTGTCTTGTTTATCTCCTCGATCTTATCTTGGGAACCTTAGATAGAACTCTATGGATGTAAACATGTATTTGAAACATGTTATGATTGATATGGTTGCAAATGGTTGCAAGTGGTTGCTCGTGGATGCGTGAATACACATTAGATACTAGATTGACGTGGTCACGTTTCATGTTGCATATGCACGAGTATTTATACTTGTTTATTGATGAAATTGAATGTGTTGTCATGCGGATGTTGCATATGAATGAATGTTTGTGCACATATATAGTGTTTATATGACTAGGACTATTTGCATACATGTTGGACTCATGGCACTAAACATATTTTGCATTAGAAAGATCATTCAGGCCTGATCATTAGCATTAGCTAAGGAGCATATACACACATGTTCTGCATATGTTCATATGGCATTAGAAATCGTCTAAGGACAATGGTTGCCTGTGAATGATGTTTTGAGTAGATGGATGATGGATGGTAGGATACGTTCTTCCTAACTTGGAGATTTCGGGGACGAAATCCTTTAAGTTGGGGAGAATGTGACAACCCGGATTTTTACAACATGCTAAGACAAGAATCAAGGCAGAATTTAATTATAAAATCTGAATCAGAAGAAACGGGTTGCGCCATTGCTTTCGTCTCGGAAAAATACGCGAAATAGAGTCCGAGTTTTCGAAAATCAGAGTCCGTATAACCCAGTTATGGCCCGTCAAAATTTTCAGAAAAATTCAAATTCAAAAACAGCTCGAAATTCAAATCTGGAGCCAAATGAACTGGGCGGGAAAATTCCCGCCCAAGCCACAGGTCGACTGGGGTGTTAACTGGGGAGTCGACACGCCCAAGGGGCAGGTCGACTGCCCAGTCGACCTGGGTGGTCCGACCACTTGGGCCTGGGTGCACCTGCTGCTGTCTTGGCTCGGTTTTATGGGCCTATGACGGATTTTGAGGGCTCAGATCTATCCTATGGTTTATCCTATGGCCTAAACTACTCCTAACCTCTATAAAAACACCCTAGGACCTAACCTAAATCACTCAAAATCAATCTAACAATGAAGTGCTGCCCAAATCCCTCTTGATCATGGCCTCCATCTCCAACTCCAAGAGCTTATGCATTCAAATTGGATCCGAATCAAAGGTGCTAGCTTGCTACATCAAATCAAGGGAGTGGATCAACGTTGCTATGCAAATTTCATGACGATTCTTCAACAAAGGAGCCACCTTTCTTCGTCAAGACGATGCATGATCATTCCCTAAGCCTCGCTATGTAAGTTCTAGCTACTTGTAGATTCTAACGGTGGTTCTAATGTGGCATGGAATAAAATGCGATGAAACATAAGTATGCTAGCCTATGTGAACCTAATTTTGCCCCTTTTCTATGATCTATGGCCTTGGGCTAAGTTTTAGCGACTTAATCATGCCACTCATGTTATGTTTAACCTAGTTTATCTTGCAAGTCTGAATCTTTATCTAAGGAATGTTAGCATGAACCTTTGGGAACCATTTGACTTGTGAAACATTGGCAAAGACTTGACTTTGGGGCTTATGCATGTAAATGAACCCAAACCCCTTATGTTATCATGCATGTTTGTGGCCAAATTCCCTTATGATACTATGCATGTTTGTGGCCAAATTCCCTTATGATACTGTGCATGTTTGTGGCTAATTCCGTTGTGACATTATGCATGTTTGAGGCCAAAAACCCCTTATGATGCTATGCATATTTTGAGGCCAAACCCCTTATGATACCCGGCATGTTTGTGGCCAATCCCTTTTTGACATCGTGCATGTTTTGAGGCCAATATGTAGCATAGTATCCTTACTATGTTGACTCGCTTTTACTTGGGTTGGAAACACGATTTGGGGTAGGTTAGACGAGCGTGATTATGACATGATAATTTGACATGGGATTTCATGAAAATATGACACTCATGATACACCTAAATGTGGACATGACATGTGGGGTAAACATGGGACTTGAAACTAGACACGTATGGGTTGTAAGTGTAATATGACACTAGACCAAACATGAAAGTGGCCAACTCGAGGTTGGGTTGAGTTTGTAGCATAAATCTACCCGGACCCGCCCGGCTTAACTAGTGGCTACAAACAATAGGACCCAATGTGAGTAGTTGGTCATATAGCACTTAAAACCCGAAGTTAGACTAGGTTGTGGTGTAAAGCTACCCGGACCCGCCCGGCTTAACTAGTAACCACAACAAAGTCTAATATGAGAGGTTGGGGTGCATTAATCTAATTAATGCCACATGAAAAGGTTAAGTAATTTTGACTAATGACACTTAACCGATATGACACGAATGGGTAGGTTAAGTTAAACCGGACTTGATTTCTTAATGACACTTAACCATATAAGACAATTAGGGGATGGGGTCAAGTAATTTACACTTAACTAATCCGACTTGGTAATTAGAAGGGGTTAAGTAACTTAGACTTAACTAATCTAAACACGGTAATTAGATGGGGTTAAGTAACCTACACTTAACTAATCTAAACACGGTAATTCGATGGGGTTAAGTTAAACACTTAACCAATCTAAACTTGGTAATTCAATGAGGTTAAGTAACCAATACTTAACCAACTTAACATGATAATTTAATGGGGTTAAGTAACTTATACTTAACCAATTATACATGATGATTTGATGAGGTTATGTAACCTATACTTAACCAATCTAATATGCAGACTTGATAGGGTTAAGTCACAAGACCTTTTAAATATACTTAACCATTGTAATACGATTAGTGGATGGGGTTAAGCTAACCCATACTTAACCAATCCGACTCGATAATCTGATGGGATTAAGATAATCTATGCTTAATCAATCTAACACGATAATCTGATAGGGTTAAGACAAACAAATACTTAACCAATTTGACTTGATAGGGTTAAGTCATGAGCTTCTTGGTATACTTAACCAACTTGTAGGGCTAAGCCTTGAACTTAAATACTTAGCCAATCTTGACATGATTCGTAGGCGGGTTAAGTCATGAACTTGAATGACAACACTTAACCCATTAGACAGAACCCTAGCTCAGGGGACTAGGTTGAAAATCGTAGTTAACAAGGATAGCGGGAAGAGAAGCTAAGTGGTAAACCTTAGTTAAGGATAACCAAGTAATAATTCTTAGTCAAGGAAATTGGACCAGTTCACAGATAGATGAGTAACCCGATACGGTAGGTCATCGCTTGAACACATGTGGAGGAGCGAATTATCTGACTTAGATAAAGGCTCCAATGAACTGGGTGACGAAGTGGTAGATCCGGGGGACGTGAGGATACTCTTGGTATCCCTCTGTGAGGTTGCAGATGATCCGCATGGGCTCACAGAGGTTAAGGTCTGCGGTAGAAGAACCAAGAGTATGCCTTGGTTGCTGTGCGAGCAACCTAAAGATGGGGATGGATTAGCGTGGAGTCGACGATACTTGATTTTGCCCTGGATAGCGCGTCGTCGACTACCTACTATCTTTAGTCAATCATGTACGTACGGAAAGGCAGAGAACACCCAATAGACCATATACTTGCTATCAAGTTATGGGTGAGGTTGGCCAATAGGAAAGTGGGGCTATAGTGGGGCCAGGATGTAGTTCTCATACATGATTTTTTCTTGGATTGCCTTTCAGTAGTTGAGGGAGGGGTCACGTGGGACCATAGCCATGGATACAAAAACAGACCTTGATATCTGCATCAGCAGATGACTTAAAGCTCCCGACCGAGTTCCGTATTTCTTGATTTGCCCTGGCACGGAACTCGGATGGCACATTGAGATACATGTGCGTCTAGACATGGAAAACGATTTACGATACATACGTGGGATAAAGGGCGTGGTTGACGGGTGGCATAATCCCTAGTGGCCCTAGGTGGCTTGAACGCAAACCGAGACACGGAAATGTTCATTAGGTAGCATAATCCCTAGTGGTCCTAGGTGGCATAAATCCTAAGTGAACACGCGATAGTTCATGGTAAGAAAACATAACATATCAAGGGTAGCAGTCCAAAACAACTTCAAGGGTAAAATGGTACTACGTTGAGGTGGTATAGATTTACATGGGAAAGCCCGTACGGCCTACGGCAAAGGACTGAACTTATACATGGAAATAAACATACGAGTTGGGAAAACCTACATATGCTATATATTAGGTTGACATGGTCCATTACATGACATTGGGCAAGGGACATTCATAGTTAACACATGACGCGGGTTGGGATACTAGTACGAGAGGTGCAGAGCAAATATACATGATAAATACCTTGGGATGTTATACATGATATATACCTTGGGATGGTATACTTGATAGGAACCTAATGATGTGATACCTTGATTTATCTTGACACCGTAGTTTATCATGATACCTTAGTTATCTTGCTACAGTAGTTCATCTGGTTATCTTGGTTTAGCTTATCTATCTTGTCGTCATCCTTATGTTTACTTTCAGTTTATGCATGTCATTTTACCTTTACCTGTTTTTATACTGGAAGTAGGTAGGACTTACCAGTCTTTATGACTGACCCCGTTTTGTTTCGCCTCTTTGTCTTCCGTTCCCCCCCCCCCCCGGTTTTCAGGGAGGAAACAATGTTGTTTAGTTCGGACCTCTTATGCTTGAAGGTCTCCATGTATAGCTTGGTCTTCTCTTGGCTATGGCTGCTTCACCACTTTATTTTGGGGAATAATTTATGAAAAGGTTTTATGCTTCTTTACTATTGCAAGACAGGTTTTGATGTATTCTGATGTAAAAGGCTTTAGACCTTATTTTATAAGGTAATGAAATTTGTTTTACTTCCGCTGTTTTTATATATGTTCTGTCTTGTAATATTTCTGTGCATATTTACCTCGATAATGCTTCACCAAACCTAGTGCATTCCCTTTGTGAGTGACCCTAGCGGAGGTGGGGTGTTACAGGTGAGACTTCTAGTCACCTCAGTAGATACAACATCGATGATAAGGGTCGGCTGAGGCGAGATGGAAGATTATGCGTCCCACAAACAAGGGAGTTGACAAAGAAGGTTCTCGAGGAAGTGCATCATTACAAGATGACTATACACCCTGGCGGTGATAAGATGTACAAGGATATAAAAAGAAAGACCGTGAAAATCACCAACTTGTTGGTGGGAGTCTACAGATAAGCTTATACTTGGGCCAGACATGATTTGAGAGACTTTAGAGAAAGTGGACTTGATACGGAGAAGGATGAAGATAGCCCAAGACAGACAAAAATCCTATGCCGACAAAAGAAGGACCGACCTTGAGTTTGAGGTTGGGGACAGGGTTTTCCTTAAGGTATCTCCTTTAAGGAACGTCATTCGCTTTGGATCCACAGGAAAGTTAGCACCAAGATTTGTAGGGCCGTTTCCTATCATCGAGAAGGTTGGGAAGATGGCCTATAGATTAGAGCTACCCGAGAGACTGGCCGGAGTACACAACGTCTTTCATGTTTCTCACCTCCGGAAGTGTTTGCATGAGTCTGCGGAAGTGGTGGAACCTAGCATTCTAGAAGAAGCCGAAGTGGAACGTGAAGCAACTGTGAGGAGAGTTCCAACCCACATCTTAGGAACTGAAGTGAAAAAGCTACGCAACCACGAAGTCAAACTCGTTAAAGTTCAGTGGAGCGACGTTGAGGAAGACGCGACTTGGGAAACTGAGGACAGAATACGCGCTGCCTACCCTTTTCTTTTTTAGGGTACATCTTTGATCTCTCTTTTTCCTTAAGTTATGCTTTATCTATCTTTTTAGGTATATCTCCTCAGTCCTTTTCCTAACTCCTTAGGTAGAAAACAAATGGATGCAAACATGTATTTGAAAACATGTTATGGATGATGGCTGCAAATGGTTGCTAGTGATTGCAAGTGGTTGCTCGTGGATGCATATACACACACACCCTAGGTTTTAGATCGGCTCAGTCACTTCATATTGCATATGCATATATGTATTCTCATTTGTATATAGTTGAAACTTGATATGTTGTCATATGGTCGTCGCATTTGTATGAATAGTTGTGCACTCATGTAGAATTATGAGTAGGAAAAATTTGCATACATAATGGATTCATGACACTTACATGATTCACATTAAGGAGGTCAACTGAATCAATAGACCACCTGATTTCTGCATTAGATAAGGACATGTACACACACTATGCATATGATCATGAAGCATTAGAAGTCTTTTAAGGACAGAGGATGCCTGTGTTTGTTGGTTGAGTAGATGGACGGTTGGATGGTAGGATATACATTCTTCCTAACTTGAAGATTTCGGGGACGAAATCCTTTTAAGGGGGGAGAATGTAACACCCCGTGAATTCTATAACATTAAGCTTCACAAATTAAAGTGTAATTAATTCTAAACGAGAGAATTAAGAGAAACTGGTTACGCCATTGCGTTTGTCTCGGAATTCTGCTTGAGTTAGAGTCCGAGTTTGCGTGAATCAGACTCCGTATGAAGGAGTTATGACCTTCGGAAGTTTCAGAATAAAATTTAAAATTCAAACAGCTCGGTTTCAAGTTCAAAATTCGAAAAACAGGTTCAAACTGGGCTGGGCGGGAAAATTCCCGCCCAGGGACCAGGTCGACCATAGGGCCGACCATGGTGTCGACCTGGTCACCCCAGGTCGACCATAGTGTCGACCTAGGTGTCGACCTGCCAGTCGACCTGGCTCTGGCTCGAATTTCTGTGGCTCGGTGTGTCATTAGGGCTGACATGTCACCTCTTGATTGGCTCTTTGAACTTTGTATGGTCTAGATTCCTCCTGTCTTCATCTGATGACTCAAAACAATTTAAAAATCTATATATACACCCTAAGACTCAACTAAAATTCACAAAAAAATATATAATTGGAGTCGTCATGCTGCCAGGAATGTATTGAGCGTAGCCGTCAAGAGAGAGGAGCTTAGAGACGAATCAAATTAAGAAGAAGACTAAAGCTTAATCAAATTAATCAACGCAACGTTAATCTACCCAAAGGAACGCATCTCAATTTCTGAATTCAGAATCCAGAATTCAAGATTCTGCATTCGTTGTAAGTATAGTGACCTTTCAGAATATGAATAAAACTGTGACGTGACTCGATGTAAATGAAAATAGAATTGTGTTATTGTATGATAATGATATAAATTCTGTGTATTGTAATGATTCTGTCATGACTTGTGTATTGGTATTTGTGGCCTAAATTGATTGATGCGAGCCTATTGGACAATTGTATATGAAAATAATGGCACTTGCAAGTTATGGCAAAAACTAGAATTTGATCCCTTTATGTTTATGTCTATGGCATGGACTATATACGTTCACTAAGTCTAAATTAAGGCTTATGTAAACATGTTCTAGATTTGAGACCTTTTATGCCTACATGACCCAAAACCTATGAACACATTCTTATGTTTATTTGCAAGTATAATTGGATCTATGTTAAGTATCGTTTGGGTTACATAAACTATGCAAGTTCATGTTGAAATAGCTATATGATTAGATGTTAAAATTGGACATTTTGGTGAATATACAACATGTTAGTTTTGTGGTTGACATTATGCCAAGTTAAACATGTTTAAATCCAAGTTTGTATAAGCCTAAACTATGCCATTTCATATGTCACCTACTTAGTTATACTCTGATTTGAATGCAAGTTCACATGACCCATAATTTATGTTAGTTGAATCGCTAAATTGCAAGTTCATGCGCCACACACCTTTATGTATTGTAAAATATTACATGTTCTTGATTTCCCCTTTTCTCACGTTTATAAAGTTGGGCTGAATTGTGTCGAGCCCAACATTTGTTATAATGTTGCGAACGTACAAATGGGGGTAATAACGTTGGGTGTAAAACATGAAAAATATATGTTGGCATGTTTGGCACATGCCAACGACAATGACATTTAAGCGGTATGAATTGTCATACCCAAGAATAAAGGACATGACTTTTACATATAAAATTGAGAAGTGATAAAATATGTAAATTTAGATAACACGGTATGCTTAACCCGAGGTTGGATTGAGTTGTGACGTAAACCTGTCCGGACCCGCCCGGCTGTCCAGTAGTCACGAAAACACCTATCCAATGTGGGTGGTTAAGCATTGAGCCCAATAAGGACCCGAGGTTAGACTGAGCTACGGTGTAAACCTGCCCGAAACCGACCGGCACATCCAGTAACCGTAGCAATATCTGTCTAATGTGAGTGGTCAAGTGCTTTAAGAGGCTAAGGACAGATGGTAGGGTTAAGTCAACTAAAAACACTTAACCAAATTCAACATGTTAACAAGAATTGATGGGTGAGGTTAGGTAAATACAGACACTTAACCACTTAACAAGTTTGACTAGAAAACCCTAGTAACGAGGGACTCGTTTCAGTAATAACCCAAGTTAGGTATCATGGTACCCTGAAACTTGGCAGGGTGGGGCACGATTACTGGGCTGATTATAAGCGGTCAAAACGACGGCGGTGGGTGCACAGTGTAGGTTCTTACGGGGTGCGGGCGTGCACACACTCAGGAGCAGACAAATAGGGCACTGGGGCACCAGTAGTATAACCTATGTATTCTAGAATTGTGTCGGGGCCGCCACCATGGGTCTTGATACACCCCATGGTGGGACCAGCATAGGTAACTACAATTCTTGGGGTCCATATGACACATGTTTATGCGAGTAGGAGCCGATCTTTAGAAAAATGGGGATCACATCACCCTCAGCATGGGGTGCCAGTTAGAATAAGCTCAAGTAGGCGCAGAGATATAGTGTGGGTGCGATAGTACATTCGATTCTAAACTACACTTCCTTAGCTTGTGATACTTTACTGTTTTCAGTTTATATCTATCATGCCCTTTTTCCTATTCACATACTGAAGAGTTACTAGATTTACTCAGGCTTTATGTCTGACTCTATTTTCTTTTCGTCCCCCCCCCCTCCCCGATCCACAGGGAGGAAACAATCCAGCTCAGTCAGACTCTTTGCAAACTCCAAGACCGTGATGTATGGTTTCGATCTCTTTTGCTTGGACTATGGCTTTGGATATCACTATGGGGATTTTTGTTACTTTATTTATGTTTTATGCTTCTTTAATAATCAAGACAGTAATGAGGTTGTAATGTTGGAAGTATTTTGAGACAATTATGGAAATGTTTTGTTTGAACACGTATTGATGAAATAAAAGTCTGTTTGGTTTCCGCTGTTTAAATATGTGTATTTATATCTGTCTTGTGTTTATCTGTGACTTTTACTTATAAACCTCCACCAAAGTTAAGGCATTCCTTTTGTGAGTGACCTTAACGGAGGTGGGGTGTTTCACTTCCCAAAATAACTTTGTTTAATTTCAAATTTGAAACGTTAAATATGAATTCCTTTATATACACAAATACACACAAATCTAGGCCAATTTTCGTATATTTAACATATAAAATTTTCATTTAATTGACGTCCACTACATTTATTTATTAAATTCAACATTCTATATTTTTCCATCGAATTTCAAATTTGATTTAAATATCCGACAAATTCTAATACAAATGTCCAAAAATAAATGATTGATTCCATCTACCCATTCTGAATAAAACATCGAATTCAATTTATACACGAAACCATATATTTGAGAATTGTTACTGTTAATATTTTTAATCCCAGTATTGATACAAATCTCATTAATAATTAAATTTCTTTATTCCAGTTGTCCAAATTTCCGGGACGTTACAGTCTCCCCCCTTTAAAACGTTTCATCCTCAAAAAGGAGAGATTGTTGTATATTTCAAATTTCATATTTGTTAATTTATCCATAATTGATTTAAATATAAATATTTAAGTCATCGATCCTTTTTGTTTATCCATCACATTCAATTAACTCGAACAATCGAATTTCCTTTCTAGTTGGAGATCAATTTTGATCAAACGCGTTTTTCTTCATCTTCTGGATCAGGTTTTTATTTATTTACATGCTTTTTTACCTATACTAAATTTTCTTCGACCAATTTCTATCTCAAATTATTTTGAGATATCTCTCAATTTCTCATTCTATCAAATCTTCTAAGAGATTCAAAATCATATGATTTCCTTTCAAAACCAATCTCTTCAAATTTCCATTTTTACATAGGTTGGATTTATGCATCTCAAAGTATCCAAAATTTCATTATAACCTTCATCTGTCAATGTTTTCTCGTAATGGGTCTAGGCTTAGTAACCGTCAACCCAATACCCTTACATTCAATCTATTTAATCATTCCCAATACTCCTTGAAGAGTGTATTTAACATCGCCTCTTCAAATTACAATTTGTTTCTTGAAAATTTTCAAAAATCAAAATCATTTATAATTTTATACAAAATATTTGTATTCTTACTCCGAAATTTTCTTATTTAATTTATCTAGTTAGGTATATTTTAATTTCAAATTATTTATTTTAAAATAATTTTTAACTCGAAGTTTGACAAGTCTATTCTCGTTCTCACAGATGTTAGACATACGCTGGCCAGGCGCACGACTAAAATCTCTAAGTACTAAATAACCTTGCTTCAACTAACAAGTGAAAATATTTCAAAAATTCCTTCAAAAACAGATACGGAAAGTACCAATTGTGATGTTGATATATTGACTGTTCATGAATCGCAGATACACAATGGTTTCGTCTGGATAACCTAGAAAACATCCGCATCCATAGGAAATCAATTCCCTGCGAATTTCGTCATGGACAGATCAACGGAATGTATTTTAGAACCAGAGAAAATATGAGGTCACTGAATGTTGATTGTTCTATCTTAGAATCACGAAAACAAATGATCAAATGAAGTTAAATCAAATCACAAGGATCATTCCAGTCACAAAGACGAATCAAGTCACAGTGATAAATCATGTCACAAAGGCATAGTGCTGCATCAAACAAGTGGTTCAACATCACTAATACATCTCAACATTGCATGGCTCCATTCTACCTTTAGTAACTCTAGTGGTTACATATCTTTCACTTGTAGATATACCATGTGGACCGCAGGTATACAATGGTTATGCCTGGGTCCCCCAGGAAACATCCATATCTGTAAGCTTTCACAGCTTTGTGGATTATGCCATCATCACGACTGTAGATCGCAACAAACACAATGGTTACACTTGGTTCCCCCAAGAAACATCCGTTCGTCGTAGGACAACTATGGCCCTGCGAATTACGCTACACGGTCGTGTACTTTCAGACAACTCGAGTTTTATGTCCAAACAACCTACTACCACCAGTTGCACATCTCAATTAAGCTCAAAATTCAAAGGAGAAGGAAGGTACTTCCCTTTATCTTGATTTGAAAACAAATAATACTATGTATATATATATATATATATAGTACTTCATTTCTACTTCTCATAAACCATACTTATGTTAACTTACATAATATTTTCTTCTCAAATCACATTTCCAAACGTCTCATTCTCATATAAATTATGTATATATGATTTTACCTCAAATCGATTATCCCAAATATTTAGCTTCCGAATTCACTATATTCTCATATATTTTTCTTTATAAGTTTTAGAAACTTATGTGTCCAATATCTAAAATCGAACATCCTCAAAATTTCATTCATATTCCAAAATTTTAGCTTTGATCTCTTAATTAATTCTGCTATCTTTCCAAACTCAAATTTATGAATTTATTTGTTATAAACCAAATTCTCTTCCCAATTCCAATTATTAAGTTCATCATTTGATTCCATACTTGTCGATTTAAACTTTTTCATTCAAATCTATTAACTATTAGACTTCATGCAACCTTGTATTAACAAACTCGAATTCAAATTCAATTATTATTTAAATCTTTTTCTTATTTTTAGCTTTTTAAAAAAGTCGACCAATTTATCTCAACTTAAAATCTATTTTTTTATTGAAAAGATTTAATTATTCAATAATCGGCACTTTACTTTTTAACTCAATAATGGGAAATCACGAATTCAATTATTTCCACCAAACATCTCTTAAGATATACAAATTCATTATTCCGAAATATCGGATTACCATTCCACCAAACTCGATAATCAATTCCAGATTTTTATTTCAAATATTCACATATATATATATTCAATATATATATCTTTTCACATTTCGAATCAAATTATTTTGTCAGGTCATATTTCAAAATAAATTTATTTTATTAAAACAATCTAGCGGTAAGGCTATAAAATGATTTTCTTCTATTTGAAAATGTTTCTATTCATAAATACTTATATATACGGTAAATTTCAAATTATTTGAAAATCAATTTTGAAAATTTCCCGGAATTGGGTTCTCAAATCTTGTCAAATGACCTCCTTAATTGCAATCAAAATGGTATACAATTTATTTCACTTTGGGTTCAATTCAAATACACACCGTTTATTTTCTTTAACGGTTTCCTCGATTATAACCAATTTGATAGGTTATATTCCCTTATTTAGATTAATTTGGAACATTCTCCATTTCATCTCATTCAACGGTTTCTCATTCTCAGATCCATTCACGTATATATTTCTTATTTCATTTCGATTGGACTCGCAAACAAGAAGGCGAGAATATATCTACCTAGTTTTTCATTTTCATAACAAATCACTCATTCATGCTTTATTACTCTTCCATATTCAATCTTTCGACCGCCAATTAGCAAGCGAACAACTCCCTAAGTATCAATCCCGAAGGCCGAAACCAACATTAGATCAACACTTAGGAAATTATTCAACTTAACTAATCTTCAATCAGTTTCTAAATTCCACTTCTTAATTTCTTATCAAATCATTTCTTACGCAACTCATGAATTCAGTTTACGAATCCACTTCTCTTAGTTCTGCCGCTCTTCGTTCTCGTTGGGTGGTTTCTTATTCTTCAGTTCTCGCCATTCTGATTTATCCAAACCCATTAGCCTCTCACAGTCTTTTGAAAAACGTTTCCAATTATCATAATGATTCCCTACAATTTTTATTGGAAAACATTTCCATATATTCACAAATCTTTATTCTGAAGGGGAAATATTTTTAAATTCGTTATTTGGACTGAAATAGATATTAAATACACACTGCTATTATCACCTAACTGTTGTATATAACGGTGTTGTATACACAATTATATGATTTTTGTTTGATGGTAACAACTAAATAAATATTATTTTAAATGTGTATGTTATTGTACTGTTTTTATATATCACAGACAGAAATATAGTATTTATATTTATATAAAATACTACTGGACAAGAATTAAATATTCAAATAGTATTTTATTTCAATATAATATTTTATTTCAATATTTAAACAGTACAATTTTATAACTTCACTATTTGTACATTTCAGTATCATAGTACATTTCATATTTCTTTTGTATACAATTCGTTTCATTTTCATGTACAAATCTCCTCACTACAACAGTATAACACTCAGTTACATACATACATTGACACTGACACACTAATACTGTAATGTCTTCTGTCTCTGTCTTCTGTCAGTCCAGTCACGTTAGCTCAGTCAGTCCAGTCATTCACACCTGTCATGGTTGAAACACACATAGTAATCTGGAATAGAAATAATTCTAAATTCTACCAGATACAATTTTATTTTAAAATTTATTGGCCTTAGAATTTTGGTGTGCTTCTCATCATTTTTCATGACTTGATCTAACAGGATTTCTAGTGCTCAAATATACGCACGATAAATGTATACACATACATATGTATGTATATACACATATTACAGTGCATGGACATGAAAATAAGTATGAATGGCTACATGAACACACGTGTATAAATATACACGTGTGCACTACCTTGCCAATCAAAATGCAGTGTAGCAACTGAGGAGCAGCCATGTGGACCAACTCGACTCAGTGCAACAAGGAAGCAACTACACAGTGTAGTGATCTCAAACAAAACAACATGTGAAGACAAGTCAGCACAACAACATGATGAAAGCAACTCAGCAGTTCACAAGCATAGCAGTGACAATGCAAGAAGATGGTCGAGCCAGTGGACTCAAAGGTTGAACATGGTCAAGAAGCATGGTGATACAACAACATAAATGAAGCAGAGTGGCCATGTATACAATAGTGAAGTGAATGGGCAAAGCAAGCATGATCAAATGCATGTATGCAATGATACACTCACAACAGTGAAGGCAACATCAGGTCTACATGCAGCAAGTCAAAGCAACATCATAAGTGCAAGTGCAAATGAATGGAGTATAGGGTCAAACCAAACTGGTGCAGCATGGTTGAGCCATATACAAGTCTAGGTGTTCAGAGTAAAAGTGAATGTTCAATCAAGTCACAAGGTAAACATGCCGAATGTCAAGAACCCAGAATTTCAAATTCAAGTCAGATGGAGTTCAAGAGAACAAGTCAGCATGGCCGAGGCAAGACAAAGCAAATGTGCATGAATTTATGATCACGTCAATACTGTATTCAGTGTGGAACATGCAACAACAACAAAGGCACCAATTTTAAGTGCAAGTGTACAAAAGTAAAATGGTTCAGCAATGATAACAGACAAAGCAATATGGTGAATCATACCTGGGTCAAGGACAAAGTACATAGAAGCGTATAAATGGTCATTCGGTTTTATTTACTTAAATCATTCTTCTAATTCGGGTAAGTTTTCAACTCGACTATTTTGGACAACTATTTTTTTTTTCAAAATCCAAAAGCATTCCGAAATTATCAAGGAAGTGATTTGACAAAGTTATACTACATTCATGGGATTCATTTTTGGGCAGAAACAAATAAAGCATTTCCAGAAATCATACTTAATTGTTTTGGAAAGAAACAATTTATTTTGTTTCCTGTTTATTTTTCCATCCTCAAAATCGAATCAATTCTTTTCAGATATGGAAAAAGAAATCATGTCAAGATTCTCAAGTATTTTTTGTTGATTAAGCAGAGGTTTAAATGCATTCCTGAAACCGACTAATCATTTATGGCAAGAAATTTTCAATTTGTTTTCCAGGATTGAACAAATTTAGTTTGGAAGATTTCAAACATTTTCAAATGTGTTCAATACAATCAAGCCATCTTTCACGCAATCATTATCAAGGGACAACTCACTGAAGACCAGAAAGTCATCCACATTCACAATAAAAATTCACGGCATCCAATCAAAGAATAAAAGAGGAATTCATGCGCAAATAATCAGCAAGCCATTATTGAAATCAAAGAATCATTTTAGGTTCTCTAATTTACCCTATTTAAACACCTATCATCACCGGCGGTTTGGGGATCGAAAAACACAAGCCAAAATTCAAGAGCAGATTTCAAAATTAATCGAAGTACTCGCAGTTCTCGATCGAAGAAACTCCCAAATCGTAGACAAAGGAAGCCACAGTATTTCAAGCTTCAGAGATTATCAAATTCAAGCCATTGATCGATTTGGGGATTCAAGCAGAAAACCCTAGAAATTTTTCCATAGAGCCGCCGCCATTTTTATCAAACAGGAAGAGATCGGATATAAGAAAAGCGGGTGGAACCAACATAGAACTGGACGACCAAGTCATGTTTAAAGTTGTTAAAGGGAGTGTGTAAATCCCATTTTAATTCTAGGGTTTTAATTTCATTTTGTTGTATTTTCAATCGCTTTTGTAAACTGATCAACTAGTTTCTAGAGTCTGTAAAATTCTAGGGGATTCAATTAGGGGTTTAACTAACAGTTGCTAGAGTCTGTAAAATTTAGGTGGTTTCCTAGTTTCGTCTGTAAAACTAGGAAGTTTACTAGAGTCTGTAAAACTAGGGGGAAATCTGGTCTAGGGGATATAGACCAGTCTAGGGTTTTGAGCGTAGGATTGGAATAGGAGCGAGGGTTCGCTAGTTTACATGGTCTTGTAAGCGGGATCTATTCTATTACCTAGTGGAAACCTTAGGAATGCAACAATAGGCAGGATTTTGCCGAAGCTGGGTATATCTTAGGTCATTTACTTTCTGTATTTTTATTTCTGCTACATTTTGTGTTATGTGAATTTTTAATATCCCATAAAAACTGTGATAAACCCTATTCACCCCCCTCTAGGGTTAATCTAGATCCAATAAGTGGTATAAGAGCAGGTAATTTTTAACTCTAGAGTCATGGGTCATCCTAGTTGTCAACCATCTGAGAGTCAGTCCAGTTCATCTCCAACTACTTTCGATGGAACAGATTTTTTAAACTAGAAATCTGAAATGGAACTTTATTTAAAATATGTTAATATTAAGTGTTAGGATATTGTTATCAATGGGATTGATATGTCAGATAAGAGAAATATTGTTTTCAATACTCGTGCTACGAATATCATATTTGAATGTCTTAGTACTGAACAGTTTATTCATACATCTCATTGTTTAACTGCGCAGGATATCTGGAGAACTCTCGATGCGCTGTATGGAAAATCTGACAACTCCTCAAAACCCCCAATTGTCAACTCAGATTCAGATCTATGCTTAAAAGGAGAAACAGATAGATCAAACGATGGAGATTCAACAGATGCTGAAACTGAAAATTTCTCATATGAAGATTTAGTTTATATGTGCGTTGATTTGACTAAATCTGTTGATAAACTCCAATCTAAAAATAAATCTCTGCAATCTAAGATTTCTGAGTTGACCAGCAAAATTGATGATTTGGAATCACAACTTGAATATTTTAAAAATTCTTCAAATTCAGTTTGCAAAAATTGTTTGAAATTGGAAACCAATCTTGTTCATCTCAATAAAAATATTCAAACGTTTGAAAAAGAAATTCTGATCTTAGATGAGAAAAAGACTAAGTTATCAAGTTTGAATAACCTTCTGCAAAAGGAATTTGAAAATTTTAAGACTGATATAAATTCCAAATTTGAAACCGCCGAAAAAGAAAATTTGTTGAAAAGTGATTCGATTTTGAAAGAACTTGAAAACGAGATTGAAAATTTCAATAAATTTGAATCTGAAAATCGAAAACATTTTGAATTTGAAATTGCTGAGTCCCAAACCAAAATTAAATTGCTTAATGATGAAAATTTGGTTTTGAAAACTGATTTTGAAAAGAGTAAGATCACCGTAAACCGTTGTTCAGATCTAATAAAAGAAAATGGTGATCTTAAATTTAAAATTCAACAACTTGAAACAACATTGGCTAAATTTTCTTACGGTGAAAAATATTTGAATTTGTTGTTGAAAAACAAGTTTTCTTTGGAAAATAAAAATGGTCTTGGTTTTGGGAAAAGAAATGTTTTGAAAATTTGAACTCTTATGATTTTAAAAATCCTTCAATCTGCTTCAAGAGGGGTCATTCTGAAAATTTGAATTTTGAAAATTCCGAAAGGTTTTTAAATCACGAATGAGACAAGAATTGGTTTGATAACAATTCAGTTGAGCACTTGTAGACCCCAAAAAGAAATAAAATGATTTTTGGAAAAACTAAACAGATTTTGGTTCGTAAGGGTACAAAAGTTAATTCTGATGGATTGTTATACAAGCAAATTTGGGTACCAAAAGATGTGAACAAAACTATGAGTGGTTTTACAACCTTTGTTAGACCACTCGATTCTACAAACTGTTAGGTACCCGTGGAGGCTAAAGAACTACTGTGAAAATTTTGAAATTAAGATGGTTTATACTTCTGTATCATTCACAGTTCCTCCAGCCAGGATTTATTGAGTCGGAGATTCTGGTTTACATGGATTTCAAGTTTGATCTCTGAACTCATCTTTGTAAATATTTTGTTTCCTTTGTTTATTCCTTCTTCTACCCTATCTATTTTTTTTTTTTTTGCTTGATTTGTCACTGTCATATTTATGTTTCTTCTTGGGCTTTCTTAACTTCCAATTGTAGCACTCATGATCTTCTGGAAATTTGCTTTAGTTGAATAGAACTCTGATGTTTTAATTATTTCCAGATCTTGAAATTAATCTTGTAAATATCTGCAATTGTTTTTGAAGTTTATCTTTCTGATTTCTGAATTCATAACAGTGTTGATGTATTCTTGTCATATCTTGAACACTGTTAATTAGAATTCTAAATTCTTGAAGATCTGAAAATTGGATGAAGTTTCACACACCTCTGCTGTTCTGGGTTCCTTCTAATTCAATTTAGAAAAGCTTGAAATATATACTCATTACAGCACATTGCTACTTCTTAGTTGTGAAAATTTCATTGATTTTCAGATTGTCTTGGATATTTTGAAATGTCTTGAATCGCATTATTTACATCTCGAAATTCATCTTTATTCATGATCATTATGGTTGAAATTTGTTTGAAATCATCTGAAATTCTTGATATTTTGAATCTCACACACCTCTTAAATTTGAAATTATCAATCTTGTCTGATTGATTCATTATATCTCAAAAATTAACATTGATTCAAATGATTTCAAATAAATTATTTCTTAATTTTTGGATCACGAATTATATCTCATACCTGATGTAAATGGTCTGAAATTGTTTTTCAGAAATACTTATGAAAATTTCTTTGAGAATCTGGTCTTGAAACAAATTACTATTTCATGATTATTTGATTTGAATATTTGTTTGTTTAAAATCATTTGAAATTATTGAACCTCACACATATCTTGAATCAAAAATTTATAATTTGGTGTGATTGATTCATTGAATCCTAAGTTTTTCATATTCCATTTAATGATTTCAAATAAATGGTAATTTTAATCATTGGATCATGAATCATCTTATGTAACCATCATCTTAACAAGTCTAATTTGAAATTGATTTTTGTGTTGCCCTAATATAGATCTGAAGATATTTTGGAAACTGCTTATTTTTGCTTACTGCTCTGATGAAGGTGCCTAATCTGTGATCTTGTCTGCTTGGGCTTAATGTATGATTATTGTTGTTTGAGATACCCTTGTTCATCTGTAGTGTCTTTTTAAAATTCTCATTAATTGAGACTTCAAGTGGTATCAATTTAGAAGTGCTGAATTTTTCTGTGTATATTTTTTTAATCCCTCATGTCCTGTATAGATCTTCATTTCCCTCTTGTAATTGATTTTCAATTTTAAAGTTATTTATTTATTATTCATTTAGAAATTGAAATCTATATCCAAATTGAACTGTATTTATAATTCATCAAAAATTATTATCAGATTTTGAAATTGTGATGAATTGTGATTGCAGTATATTTCACAACAAGAGGAGATTTTATTTAGGTTTCTCATGATGGTTGAATGTTTATTATAACATCTTTGAATTGGCAATTATTTCACAACCATCTCCTTTATCAATCATCATTCTGCCATCCATGATAATTTTATATTAATGTGGAGAGTTAATATGTTTTCAAATCTTTTTGAATAAATAATGGAAATATTTGTGAGAGAAATGGGACTATGTTATTTTTCAGAATTAGTGACAATTGAAAATGTTCAGTGATCCCGGTACAGTTGAGCATATTTCATAATATGATTAATTTAGAAATTTATTTCACAAACCATTTCTGTACATATCACAATTCTATCATCCATATTGGTTTTATATATCGAGGAGTTTTTGCTATTTGAACTGAAAATGATAAATATATATAATATTCATAAGTGTGTCTCTAACCTCATTTAAAAATCCAAGCTCTGGTCATGCATGGTTAAGAGATAACTTATAATTTAAGCCGCAACTAACCTCATTTAAAAATCCAAGCTCTGGTTATTCGTGGTCAGTGTGCTCTTAAATAAAAAGAAAAAGAAAAGGAAATAATTTGCTATAAATAGAAATTAATATGAAATTCTCCTCGGTATGTGAAAACCAGCCTATCAATCCATTTTCTAACTTGTGAAATGTGTCAATATTGTATGACGTATTATGATTTGTTGATTGATAGCTACTGGGATTTGAGACTATTTGATTGCATTACTTAAGTTGAATTTATAATTATAGTCCAAATCCATCACTGTTTTTTGTGTTCAATTTTACAAAATTCTTTTGAAAATAATTGGAAATCATGTTTTGAACTCTCTCCATTTTTATATAATTCATCGTAAATCTGTCATTCTCTACAGTGTGCAATATGCCACTAATTCTTAGAATATTATGATTTTTGTTTTGCTGATTGAGAATTATGATGATCATTCTTCCTCTTAAGCTGAAATTATATTTTTTTTTTAGTCACTTTTCATTTATATTTCAAGTTCTGTATCTTTTTGATGATAACAAAAGGGGAGAATGAGTTGAAATTTTGATTATGAGTGAATATTTTATAAATATGTTACTATTGAAAATTCCATCAATTTTCATTCTTTTCACTCATGCACGATTATAGGGGGAGATTTCTGTTGTAGGAGGAGCTAAAAAATAAAGGGAGTTCAATATTCACTATCAAACACATTTATTGTGCTCAAAATCTTTTATTTGTTTGTCATCATCAAAAGGGGGAGATTGTTGTATATAATGGTGTTGTATAGACAATTATATGATTTTTGTCTGATGATAACAACCAAATAAATATTATTTTAAATGTGTTTATTATTATACTGTTATTATATATCACAGACAGAAATATAGTATTTATATTTATATAAAATACTACTGGACATGAATTAAATATTCAAACAGTATTTTATTTAAATATAATATTTCATTTCAACATTCAAACAGTACAATTTTATAACTTCACTATTTGTACATTTCAGTATCACAGTACATTTCATATTTCTTTTGAATACAATTCATTTCATTTACATGTACAAATCCCCTCACTACAACACTCTAACACTCAGTTACATACATACATTGATAGTGACACACTAATATTGTAATGTCTTCTGTCTCTGTCTTCTGTCAGTCTAGTCACGTCAGCTTAGTCGGTCCAGTCATTCACATCTGTCACAGTAGAAACACACACAGTAACCTAGAACATAAATAATTTCTAGTTGATACAATTTTATTTTAAAACTTATTTGCCTCAGAATTTTGGTGTGATTCTCATCATTTTTCATGATTTGATCTGACAGTGTTTCTAGTGCTCAAATATACATACGATACATGTATACACATACATGTATATGTATATACGCATATTACAGTGCAGGGACATAAAAATAAGTATGAATGGCTGCATGAACACATATGTATAAATATACACGTGTGCACTGCCTCGCCAATCAAAATGCAGTGCAGCAACTGAGGAGTAGCCATGTGGACCAACTCGACTCAGTGCAACAAGGCAGCAACTACACCAGTGTAGTGATCTCAAACAAAACAGCATGTCAAGACAAGTCAGCCCAACAACATGATGAAAGCAACTCAGCAGTTCACAAGCATAGCAGTGACAATGCAAGAAGATGCTCGAGCCAGTGGACTCAAAGGTTCAACATGGTCAAGAAGCATGGTGATACAGCAACATAAATGGAGCATAGTGACCATGTGTACAATAGTGAAGTGAATGGGCAAAGCAAGCGTGATCAAATGCATGTATGCAATGATCAACTCACAACAGTGAAGGAAACATATCAGGTCTACATGCAGGAAGTCAAAGCAACTTCATAAGTGCAAGTGCAAATGAATGGAGTACAGGGTCAAACCAAAGTGGTGCATCATGGTTGAGCCATACACAAGTCCAGGTGTTCAGAGTATAAGTGAATGTTCAATCAAGTCACAAGGCAAACATGTCGAATGTCAAGAACCCAGAATTTCAAATTCAAGTCAGATGGAGTTCAAGTGAACAAGTCAGCATGGCCAAGGCAAGACAAAGCAAGTGTGCATGAATTTATGATCATGTCAATACTGTATTCAGTGTGGTACATGCAACAACAAAGGCACCAATTTTAACTGCAACTGTACAAAAGTAAAATGGTTCAGCGATGATGACAGACAAAGCAATATGGTGAATCATACTTAGGTCAAGGACAAAGTACATAGACACGTATAAATGGTCATTCAGTTTTGTTTGCTAAAATCAATCTTCTAATTCTGGAAAGTTTTCAACTCGATTATATTGGACAACTATGTTTTTTTTTAAAATCCAAAAGCATTCCTATTCTGGAAAGTGATTTGACAAAGTTATAGTGCATTCATGGGATTCATTTTTGGCGGAAACAAATAAAGCATTTCTAGAAATTATACTTAACTTTTTTGGAAAGAAACAATTTATTTTGTTTCCTATTTATTTTTCCATCCTCAAAATCGAATCAATTCTTTCCAAATATGGCAAAAGAAATCTTGTCAAATTATCAAGTATTTTTTTGTTGATTAGGCAGAGGTTTAAATGCATTCCTGAAATCAACTAATCATTTATGGCAAGAATTTTTCAATTTGTTTTCCCTGATTGAACAAATTTAGTTTGGCAGATTTCAAACATTTTCAAATGTGTTTAAAACAATCAAGCCAGCTTTCACGCAATTATTCTCAAGGGACAACTCATTGAAGACCAGAAAGCCATCCGCATTCACAATAAAAATTCACGACATCCAATCAAAGAATAAAAGAGGAATTCATGCGCAAATAATCAGCGAGCCGTTATTGAAATCAGAGAATCATTTTAGGGTCTCTAATTTACCCTATTTTAACACCTATCATCACCGGCAGTTTGGGGATCGAAAAACAAAAGCCAAAATTCAAGAGCAGATTTCAAAATCAATCGAAGTACTCACAGTTTTCAAGCGAAGAAACTCCCAAACTGTAGATAAAGCAAGCCACAGTAATTCGAGCTTCAAAGATTATCAAATTCAAGCCATCGATCGATTTGGGGATTCAAGCAGAAAACCGTAGAAATTTTCCACAGGGTTGCCGCCATTTTTTATCAAAGAGGAAGAGATCAGATATAAGAAAAGAGGGTGGAACCAACATAGAAGTGGCCGGCCAAGTCATGTTTTAAGTTGTTAAAGGGAGCGTTTAAATCCCTTTTTAATTCTAGGGTGTTAATACCATTTTATTGTATTTTCAATTTCTTTTGTAAACCGATCAACCAATTTCTAGAGTCTATAAAATTCTAGGGGATTCAATTAGGGGTTTAACAGACAGTTGCTAGAGTCTGTAAAATCTAGGTGGTTTCCTAGTTTCGTCTATAAAACTATGTAGTTTACTAGAGTCTGTAAAGCTAGGGGAAAATCTAGTCTAGGGGATATAGACCAGTCTAGGGTTTTGAGCGTAGGATTAGAATAGGAGCGAGGGGTTCACAAGTTTACATGGCCTTGTAAGCGGGATCTATTCTATTACCAAGTAAGAAACCTTTGGATTGCAACAGTAGGCAGGATTTTGCCGAAGCTGGGTATATCTTGTGCCATTTACTTTCCGTATTTTTATTTCTGCTGCATTCTGTGTTCTGTGAATTTTTAATATCCCGTAAAAACTGTGATAAACCCTATTCACCCCCTGTCAAAGGTTAATCTAGATCCAACACTAACTGCTAACACTCATTTCTTACTCCATTTAACCGCTTTGGTTATCGAACCTTAACCATATCTTAGTAATAATAAAGTCAATCAAGTTGGGGTGTATTTACCTCTCAGACCTTAACTGAACAACATTATTAACTTCGAAACAGATAAAATTCACCACTTCAAACACCAAGAAAACATTTATTCTCGAAATTTTTGATTTTATTTCTTTACAATAATCGTTGATTGTAACAATAATTTATACCTTCGAAATATTTAACTTTAAAATGTACTTTATTCTTTAATCTCAATATATAATTAATCAATACTAAATTAAATTTTAATTAAAAACGGAAAGTAAATGGTACTTTCCTGAAATTCGACATAATTGTCTCCCATTAATAACTCCCTTCCGAAAAATTTCTTATCCCATAATATATTCTAAACTTCGGAAAATCTCATTTGATTTATATTCCGAACTTCATAATAACCACACCGTTCTGGTCGACTTCCTCATCCAAATCTATTTACAGATTTTTGCTTTCATACGTTATTTACTTCTGAAAAATAAATATTATTCCCTTTTCGAAATCTGAAGTCATCACATCAAATTAATTTTTATTTTATTCAAATATCGATTCATGTTCTTTCCCAATCTTTATTCATATATTGCTTCATTTATAGTCCTTGTTTACAATTCACTTCTTATTAATTAATTCACAAGTTCATAACCTACTATCGAATTCATATTCTATTATACACCATTGATTCGAAACAAACTATAATTTATTTGGTCAAGTTCTGGATAATTTACATAATTTGGTACAATTAAATTCCAATTATACCCCTTTCAATTTTTTTATTTCATTAATTTATACATTATGAATGTCAAAATAAAATTCGTCATTTCGTCTTTGAAACGATAATAAATTTTTTCTTTCTATTCAAATTCTCATCGGAATTTTTATTTTCAATAAATTTCCGTTATCTTGATTTTTAAGATACACAATCACAAAAATTGATTCGTCGATCCTATTATGCGTATTTTCCTTATATACCATTTGACAACGGATTCGAAATTCAAACCTAAGGGAACTTATCAAAGAACAGCTCTCATAGACTTAGATTCGAAGGCTGAGGATTTCGAAATAATTTAAATGTCGAAATAGTATTTTTGTTTCCGCTGTGCTAGTTTCAAAATACTAGTTTTCAAAATATATAATATTTTCAAAAAAAAAATTAAAAATCCATTTTAAAATTATTTACACTTTCCAAAATTATATTTCGAAATCATTTTATTTCCAAAATCTGCATTTCTAGTGTCGATCCCACTTAATTTAAACCCGATAAGCTATGCTTTGAATAAACCAAAGCTCTGATACCACTTGTAGTGTCCCGCCATTTTGATCGCTTCAAATTGGCGATTAAACCAACCTAAAATGTTCAAATCGATAGTTCGTTATTTAGCTTACAAAGTTTAAGAACAGAATCAACACAGAAAATACATAATAAATAATAACACAACATTGAATAGTGAAATAAACCTTTATTTATAAATCAGAATTTTTTTTGATACAAATTATATAGCGGAAATTATAAACACAGTTTGAATGCAGAAAAATATTTACTAGTTTAAAATCTTCAGAGCGTGCTATCTTTGGAATCCCAGCTTCGACCGTCTTCGGATCCTAAGCTGTAATCTTTAAATCTGCATTGCATGGGTCAGACTCAAGCGTTCCATGCAAAAACATAAAACACTCGAGTCGGGATTAATCATTTGTTCAAGTAAATTAATTTCAATGGAAACTGAAAACATGATAGCTAATCCCATGGAAAAACTGCTATGCATAGCATAGCGACTTGGGACGAAACAAATTCGGATGACATGAATATTTATATATACACGTATGCCGATGAAACGTATATACACATACGATAGTATATGTATACACGTATACATCGGCCATCACATATACACAAGAAATGCACCATGGGGTGTGTAAATACCCGAGTACCAATCCCATAATCTACCGCAATATAAATATCATGGAACGCAATAGAGTGGCGTATGTAGGTTTCCGAGTTCCAAGAATAAAGGGAGTACATGTAGAGGCATATTTATAACGCACATCCAAGTATGAGAGTGGTCGGCATGAATTCATGGCCGCATGGGTTAAAGGAAGCACAACAACAGGAATGCTATCATGCATTCATACTTTGTTTACTAACGGTCAGAATATTACAAATACGTGCATGTTAGATGGGAAGCCACCAATGAAATAATTTGGCTAAGCACTACTACACACAGTAAAGGCAATGCAGCATAATAATATATTTCCTCATCCACACTACAAGTTCCTATATTTCAAAAGTTAAATTGGTGACTAGTTGAAGTTACAATTATTGTATTCTCCGATTGCTCCAGTTTCAATCAAAATTTGAATACATAAGTGCATCAAAACGGCATATTGCAGTGTATGGGGCACGGTGTACTTGAAGTAGAAAAATTGGTGATTGGCTTTCAGGTCGAATAAACACCATTAGCAAATGAGACTAGCACAACTACAATGACATCTAGTATAGTTTAAGTGTTTAGTATTTATGTATATGCCTTTTACAGGGTAACCATCTCATGAACAACTGGGTGGTCTCACCATATAGGGAAGAATATATTTTTTCCAAACAAGAATGGCAGGTGCGCCACCTGGGTAGTGCAATATATATCAACTTTATGTACAGCATCATATATATGTGCCTACATGTAGAAGTGCAGATATATGTAAACGAGATAGTTGCATAAGAAAAGTAGGGGAACTGTTGAAAATACAACAGAAACATACATGTTTATATCAAGTTCCAACAATATGAACGGCTTTGAACATGGCCACATGATGGGTATTCGCTAACCAATTATTGTATTTTAGTTCATCTCACAAGGCAGAAGCCATGTCCAAATAATGAAACTAATCAAAAGAGTTTGCCATATACTACAAGATGTAGCTAAAATATCCATGACATGCAAATGAAAAAGATACACAGCAACAAACAGAAATGAAGGCCAGTGACCATGGCAACGATGTTGTGGCAAATGTTGTACTACTGCAAGTCGTGAATGTACATACAGACCCAACAAGGGAGTATGAACATTTTAATTTGTTTCTTTGAACTCAGATTTGAAACAGAAGTCCCAACATTTTAATTCCCATCCTATCAAAGAGTCCATTCCGTAAACCATAACCTCTAGTTGAATATATTTTATCCAAGCCCGCTTAGTACTTGATTTTTGAAAACCTTGGAAAAATGTTTTTTTTTTCCAAGGACTGAAACAGGATTTCAGTCGATGATTCCTACATAATGCATGTTTGGAAACTTTAACAGCAGATTTTGCTGTAGGTTTGCTGTGTAATTGCTAATTGATACCGATATCATTGCTTATAATTTCCAGCACATTTTATTTGCGGTACTATAGTTCATATGCTATATACATACAACAGGAGATTGGTATTCTAAAGCTTTTTAAATACGAAAATGTCAATGTAAACTTATGTATAGTAAGGGAATGTCACCGTATACATGTATACATAGAAAAATTGGTGTCGCCTAAAACTTATGTATGCATCCTACCCCAACAGTATGTTCCAGTTTCCAAAAATATTTGATTTCGGAAATTGGCAAATCAGCTTACTTCTCGTGCTAAATACAAAATGAAGTTCAAAACATATAGTAAACAATGGTATTAACTGCAGAGTACATAACTATTAACATGTATATTTTGATCAGTAGCCAGGTTAAAATCAATACGTGGTTTTAGTTCACAGATATGGTGCTCATAGTCATTAAGGTAGCTGTAAATCTAGATATGCTCACATAGTTATCCGGTGGACAAAGTGGAACCAGTCCACTATATGGAATCGAAATACACAACACAGGATTTGTATACACGTATAAGTACACATATACAAATACTGCAAGTAGCAGTAAAATAACAACGATTCAGGTATAGGAAGCAAATTCCAGACATGGAAATCCAAACAGACAAGTTTAACTATTTTATTCAGTATTAAACTAAAATTAAACTACTCGAACAAATAGCTAATCAATGGTGAGCAAAATGCTCACCTTTACACAGCAGCGGATAAGGTAGGGAGGTGGTGAAATTGGGGATTCAGTTCGTGGAGGAGCAACAATTTAGAGGGCCGATTAATGGTTCGATTTAGTCTTTGATTTGCTAAGGGGTGCTCGCAGTCCTCGTGGTGGCGGCGGTTCAGAGTTTGTCATGGCGGCTACGACGTCGGGGTTGCTGGCTTGAGATTTCAGTGGCAGTGGATTGATTTTCGGTGGCCGACTAAAATTTGATTTAGGGATGAAGTGAACCATTCAGCAAATATATTTTAGGGGGAAAGAATGGATTTTGGCGAAAAGGCTTGATTGCAGTAGCCATTAAAATCTAAAACGATTAGCTGAGGAAAAGGGAAAAAGAAGTGATTTTTGACCGAGAGTGAAAGAAGGCACGGAAATATAAAGGGTAGAAACAAGCTTCCCGAAGAAGGCAATGGATAGGGATAAGAACGAAGTAACTTTCAGTAGGCATAGGATAGCGCCATTTTTTTCAGAAATAGGTTATGGGCTCGGCGCAGAAATATCCGAGGAAGGTAATATTTGAGATAGGTGGTGACGTAGTTAAATTTTAACTCTTACCATGAAATATCGTTGAACGCTGAAAATTTGTACCGTCAACGCAACAAAATTTATACATACATTTCTATCTTCGCGTTCTGAATTAAATAAAGTTAATCTAGTCATAATCCAACTCCCTTTGTATACAACGTTATTATTATTTTTATATTATTATTATTTATTAGTGCACTGATTTAATTCCGTTTGTTCCCAAAAAAAACTTCATTAAATTTCATATTTGAAATGTTAAATATGAATTCCTTTATATACATAAATTCACACAAATCTAGGCCAATTTTCGTATATTTAACAGATAAATTTCCATTCAATTGATGTCCACTATGCTTATTTATTAAATTCAACACTCTGTATTTTTCCATTGAATTTCAAATTCAATTTAAATATCCAACAAATTCTAATATAAAGATCCAAAAATAAATATTTGATTCCATCTCCCCATTTTGAATAAAACATCGAATTCAATTTATACACGAAACCATATATTTGAGAATTATTATTACTAATATTTTTAATCCCAGTATTGATAAAAATCTCATTAATAAATAAATTTCTTTAGTTAATCTCATATTCCAGTTGTCGAAATTTCCGGGATGTTACATAAGAAGCAACTCATGGTGTCACGCTCAAGCACTGAAGTGGAGTACAGATTACTTGCCAGTACCACAACCCAAATCTGCTGGATTAAGTCTCTGTTCGGGGAAATTGGAATCAAGAAGCTAAAGATCACAATATCTCTATCTTCAAATCCAGTTCTCCATTCCAGAACAAAACATATAGAGCTGGATTTGTACTTTGTAAGAGAAAGAGTGATCGAAGGAGAACTAGAAATCAATCATCTTCCTGCAGCCTTCTAGAAAGTCGATATCTTAACAAAACCACTCATAAAAAGAAATTTTGGAAGATTTAAATCAGACTTGAATGTCTTTGACATCAGAAACATTTTGAAGAAAAGCGGCGAAAGCCATGAGAGCAGAGAAGGAAACCTTAGACGAGATTGTCAGGGGGAACTAAGGTAATAAAGAAACGACCGTATACTTTCTATTGTATCCCTAGGGTTACTAGTTTTGTTGAATTTTCCCTTTCTTGATGAGCGTTATTAGTCTATTACAAATATCGGTCATTTGTACAAATTAATTACATTATCAATAATAAAATCAAAATTCGTCTTTTTATTACTACATCTTTCTCAACACTTCCATCGTTCCGCATTGATTTACTTACGTAGCTATAACCGTTGGCAAAAGGTGTCAGCACAATTATACGTAATCTTAATATTTTACAATTAGTGAATCAACATAGTCTTGATCAACCTCATTTGTATTAGTTAATACCCAATGAACTTATATTTGGTTTCTTCTTTTTTGTTTAATAAAATACGGGAGAGCTCCTTTTTTATGAACATTTTTTTTTGCTTTTTCTGAAAACAGGAAAAAAAAAACAACAAGGGGTTGTCATCAACATAATGTTCATTCTCAAGATTAATTTAATGTCCTGCAGGCCTGAATCATCAAATGTATAATTAAAGTATAAAGAATTTAAATTGAATTTTACATAAAATGTGTTGTATAATATATTATATACACTTAATATTATGTGGCAATATTTCCAATGAATAATTTATAAATGTAGAGTCAAGTGAATAGGTGTACCAAATTAAAGGATTAGTCATGTTCAGTAACATTATTATTAGGAATAAGGGTTTACATTGGATATGAATATATAAAGCGGGTCATTTATGTACATACATGCAAACCGCTCTACTTCACTCATCCCATCTATTATATTACATCATTTTGTATCCATAAATACCCACTATATTAGAACTAACTTTACCTCACCTCGATTCAATGGCGATCGACAAAGGGAGATACGACTGGCAAGTGAATCTCCAGCCTCCCCCTACCTTTCAGCCTCCTTCCCACCCCCTAACAGCTAATATCTGACGAAGTCCTCGCCTCCCGATCCCCTTGAACCGCTTGATTTGCAACACAAATCACAAACGACGATTGACTAGGACGACTTCCGATTAGTGGCACGATGAAAGAATCAATCAAATTAAAGTTTACACCAGCTAAAAGATATCGATTCTACGCCTTTTGAATTACCGATGTCAAATCAACGTCCGATCCTTCCAGCATTTGAGCGATTGCATAATATGGTGGGCAAGGAGAAACTAGGTTTACCAGCGCAATAGGGCAAGGGACAAAGGAAGCCTTCAAACTGGTCCTCGGCAGGTTCTAATCAGGTTAATCTGTCATATGATATGTTGTTGGTTTGGATGACAGAATTTTCAATAGTCAAGAATTTCCCCATTTGGAAGCTGGAAGGAATACTCCAGCTAAAAAGAAAGACACAGATGTTGCTTCAACAAGAACAAAAGGAACAACTCTATGTCTACCGCTGATAAGCCCTTTGGATTTGGAACCCAAGTGTGTAGAGAATGGGTGTACACAATCTCAAGACTCTAGTCGAGCTTGGAAGGACATTGTTACAGGTAACTAACTTCCAAGTTTATAACCCGCTTAGGTATTATGATCCAATTTTTTTTTTGGGTTGATTTGGCACAGGTCCCTTAAAAATTTTAAAATTAGGCTCACATCTAGTCCTAAACTTATTGTAAATTAGGTCCCTATTTTTCGAAAATTCATTAAAAAAAAAAGCACGTAAATTCATTATTAAATAAAGTACGTACACGCCAAAAAATTTAGGTGTTAAAACAATCAAAAACTACATCAAAACCCAAAAATACAAAAAAAAAACAGCAGGTTTATACATCAAAAGATGCACCTATTTGTAAATAGTTGCATACATTCATGCTTATATCTCAGTGTTGCAACAAACTACAGTATAAATGCATACATGAATGCAGTTAAACAACGATATATGCATCTTTTTATACATATATTCAAATCTGGCCTGTTTTTTCAAGCATTCACACTTTTCAAATATTGTTGCATTCTTTCATGCACTCATACAGAATACACGCATATATTCATGCACATATTCAGAAGCCTTCATCCCTTTTAATTTTTTTGCATACATGTATGCATATATACGGAATAAATGCATACATGTATGCAACTATTCGTAACACATGCATCTCAATTCAACTTTATATGCATACATGTATGCAACTATTATAAATATACACATATATGTATGCATATATTGGTCCAGATTTTCAATAGAAAACACTGGATGAATATATGCATACATGTATGCTACTATTGGTAATAGTTGCATAGATGTATGCAACTTTTTTTTACGAATGCTTCTGGGAATATTTCTGATTTATTGAATTTTTTTATACAACAGCGCAACTTTTCTTTGAAAAACACGTAACTCAAAAAGTAAGGACCCGCTTTACAAATGAAACATGGGGAGGATGTCGCTTATATTTTGAAACTTTTTAAGGATGCATGACTAATTTTCACTTTTTTTTAATAATATGACTTGTGCTAAAATGTACACGGAGTTAGTTAAAAGAGGTAGAGAACAATGGGATAATTCTATAGTAATTTATATTGTCAATTCCAAGCCGTATTACCCTTATTTTAAAGCATATATTCATAGGGTATGACAACCATCAAGGGAATTTGCTATTTATTCTCAGGACGTTGGATTTTACATTATTAAATTTGATAAAAAGGAAAATTGTGATAAAATATTGGAAGGAGGTCCTTATTTCTATAATAGAAAATTAACGATGATGAAGCGATGGTCGATAGGAATGAAACTGAGTAAAGATATATTAAAAAATATTCCTATATGAGTTCATCTTCTTGGATTGCCACTAGAATATTGGATAATAGAAGGAATAAGTTGAATTATTCCTGTTATTGGTAATCCCTTAAAGTTAGATAAGTTCACAGAAGGAATTAAAAAGATTGCTTATGCTCGGGTGCTTGCTGAAGTATCGAATTCTTTTTTTTTATCCTAGTCAGGTCCCAACCTTGACTGAAAATGAACAATTGATTATGCAAAGAGTTGAGTACGAGTGGAATCTACATACATGCTCGAATTGCCACTTCTTTATACATTTGGATAATGTATGCCAATTTACTAAGGTATGGGTTCCCAAACAGCAAGTTTCCCCAACGTGGCTTTCGACCTCTTTGGAGGTGGAAAATAATGTACAAGCATCTGAAGAACAAGAGCCCAGTGCTTTTTCAGATCAAGATTTTATTGGCTCTACAATGCATCATGAAGTCAATTTCCAAATACAAATAATTATTTCATTATAGAATGAGGGTGATATGTATTCTACTGAACCTGATGAGATGGATTCGGTAGATGAGGCTTGTGAAGAGTGTAACGACCCGGTAGGAATTCGACGCCCGAATTCTAATAATAATACATAAACCTGTATTACTTGCCAGAACTCAAGTATCAAAAACACCAAACAGTTAATAAAAGGAATTTAGAGGGTGAGATAAGAAAGAAACATTAGAACAGAAAAAAGAAGAAGAACCAACACAACACAGAGTCTCACATCGCAGTGGAACAAAATATAAAATAGAAATAAATTTTTAATGAGAGCTTGAAAAAAATACTTACAATCATCAGAGTACATCACACATCTGGATAGTTATAACAACTTGTCCTCATATACAATCACACAGCGGAATAATAACTATATAATTTCATACGTTGAACTCTTCCAGCCCGTCTCTTCACAGCATCTGATAACCTGAACCTGTAAAACTTGGTCTGACCCAAACATTGCAAACGCCAGGATCAGTCTGGTGAACCAGCGTGAGAAAACACACTAAGTTTAAAGGGAATCATCCAACTTGATTTTAAAGTTCAAATCTTTTCGAAAGAAAAGGATAATCATAAGACCAAATCCACACATAAATACAGATGGTTTTTACCTTACGATAACCCAAAACATTTTTAATCCATATCTTTTTTGATATTATAATAGTGTCTAAATCAAATAAATAGCAATCTAGCGGAATGCCTGCATCTCACGTTCATATATATATCATACAATCAAAACTGCAGGATCTTATTGGAGACTGGATTCTGACTATGACAAGGTGTGGAACCAACTTCTGATTAGTGTACTCTAAAGAGGATACACTAGAGTTCAACAAGAACATCTTTCAACTCGGCCGCACATGACCGGCCATTCATTTTGCTTGAATGTTTTGAATATATTGTCACCTACAGTTAGATCCAACATAATTGTTCTCGGAAGATACATAAACGAAATAAGAAAAAAAAATGAATATTCTCTAGATGGTGACAATACACTATAATTGGGAGCGACCCACTTAGCCATGTTGCCTGCCCGATTTTTGTCATTTCACGGTTGTGAGGCATGAGGTTATAATTATCTTTCTGGAACATCTAACCACCATTCACTTTGAATGCCACATCGTTAGATCTTCCAGAAAAGCACTATTTAACATCCCACTACACCAAATTCATCAATTTGAAACGGTTTTAAGCCGTTGCAAACAAATTTAGCAATAGCTTTTAGTCGTTGCTACGACCTGGGTTGTAAACATTTCGCAACGGCTCAAAGAAGTTGCTAAATATGCTTTTAGCAACGGCTTAGAGCCGTTGCAATTTTAATGTTTGCAACGGTTATGAGCCATTGTAGAATCATATTTAGTAACGGCTTCTGTCTGTTGCTACATGTTTTAATACAAAACAATAATTTTTGTCCAGCAACGGCTTAAGGTCGTTGCCAATTTTATATAGCAACGATTTTGGGCCGTTGCTGTGTTAATAATTTTCCAAAGAATTTTTTTTATTCCTTTCCCTTCATTTCATGTTCAGCAAAAATCTATGAATATTTGATATAAATGCCATAACTGTTCATAATATTACGATAATTTCAATACATATGTTGCTTCATAAAGGACAAATACCAAAATACTATTCCGATATTACATTTTGAGTTCACCAAAACAATATTACACGACACATCTAATATATATAATAATGATTCCAATGTATTTTACTTCTTTTTATATTAGAATATATTTTGGGTAAAATCATTTCATTTACCCAGCTTTTTAAAACAATACTATGTCGAATTTCTCTATCCAAGCGTTTATAAATCTCTATCGACCTCGTCAGCTAAACGCGTCGATCTCGAATTTATATACCACTCAACAGATCAATCAACACAATATAAAACAATTTTTATACATATCTACAAATACGCGTTCATATATATATATATATATATATATATATATATATATATATATATTCAACTCAATTTAGAGTATTACTAACTCCATCTCTATTGATTTACGCCACAGAGGCAAGGTAATCACTTAACCTTATGCTCTGATACCACTGTAGTGGCCCGAAAATCTGTACCAATTTGAGCTGACTAATATCCTACACATTCAACTCAAAGTGCACGAAAATTCAGATCATTAATAGAAAGAAATAAGAGGATGAGAAAGATAAGATAGAACTAATAGAATAGAAGAATAAGAAGAACATCAGAGTAAACACGAATCTCACAGCGGAACGAATAAAATATATATAACATAAATTTGAAATACAAAACTGTATTGTATATACATACCATATCACAGCGGAAATAATCTCTAAATAACTAGTGGTAAAACCTCCTGCTTCGAGCTCTTCCAAGTGTATCTGTAAAAGCCTGAAACACTTGACTGCCCATACAAATTTGGGCACCCAAGAGTTTAGGGAAAACAAACAAAATAAACTCTGGGTCAGTCATGGGACTGGTGTGAGTAAACTCCAACCATATTGTTTAAGTTTGAAAATCCTTTTTAAAGAAAGGGTAATAGTAAGACCAACCCACACATAAACATGGACGGTTTTTACCTTACTATAACCCAGAACACTTTGATATGAAAATCCAGTGATATTATAATAATGTCTAATCAAATAAATAACCAAATAGTAGAACGCTTGCATCTCACGCTCTACTTACATAGTATAAAATCAAAAACCGCAGGGCGCTTATTGGAGATTGGATTCCAACTATGACAAGGTATGGGACCACCTCCCGATCAGTATACCCTAGAGGGGATATACTGGGTTCAACAAGAACATCTTGCAACCCGGCCCACACATGACCGACCACTCATTCAGCTTGAGTGTATCGAATACATTGCCACCCACGGTTGTTGGCCATCCAACCGTAATCCGAAGATACATAATCAAAAGAAGAATGAATATTGAATTTTCTCTAGATCGGTGACAAATACACCCTGCTCGAAAATGACCCAACTAGCCATGTTGCCTGCCCGATTTCTGTTATTTCCCGGATGTGAGGCTAGAGGCTATGTTTATCTTCAGAACATATGATCACCATTCACTTTGAATGCCACATCGTCAAACCCGTCAATTCACTAATCGATTTCCAAAAATATCACGGGTATAAAAATCTAAGAGGAACGAATTCCTCCGCCACCAGACGTAATACCTTTAAGAGATCAACCGTATGTGATTTATTAGGTATACTCTGTCAGACACTCATCCACACAAGTTGTCCTGGGTCTGGACAACAAAAAGCACCATTCTGGAACAGAACGACCCTTGCATTTCACTCCGTCTTCAATTATCTTCAGCATAATCTAATTCGCAGCGCTTATGTCTATAAGGAGTGGTTTTTGGATAATAAATCCAATCGGTCTCTCCGTATTGACAACGATGGTCAAAACACTTCGATAGTTGGTTATTTAACTATCGAAGTAAAAACAAACATTCATTCAAATGTACAACTAAATATCACATAATCACGGCACATTTTATTTAACATTCATTTTTATTATTCGAATTCCCATATCTTACCAGATATTTCTCAAGTACCGTTTTAGCCTTTTTCACACTTCTTGGAAAAACATTCCTAGTTATTATAAACTCTTATTTTTTCCATGTTCTAGAAAATATATGTTTTACGTTCGAAAAACATTCCATTTTTTTAACATTCTTTATTTTCTACGCTTGGATAATATACCCTATCAACATTGGAAAAATATTTCCAATTTCATTATAAATATTTTAATCTGCCAAACGTTCACTTTTAAAACAATATTCACTTTAAAGTGTGAATATCATACCTATTATAGAAATCTGAACACCTTTATCAAGTAACTCTTTATTCGAGTGATAAATACCTTTATCTCGTTTACCGAAATCTCTTCAAAATTTTATATTCTCATTCCTCTTTATAAACTCAGTTTCTAAGTCAACCTCTTGCCAAAATCAATCTCAAGCTTATAACTAAATATTGATTACATATCCTATTATCATTTATTGGTTTAAACTAAATATTTACTATCCTATTAGATTATAATTTCTAAAAATAATTTACTTTAATACATTTGACATCGTCGAATTACAGTTCCAATTCCTAATAGTGTTATTTTGTTCTAATCATATTGTAATAACCCGGAAAATCGGAGCTAGTTTAAAAATTTTATTTTGGCAATTTTAGCGAATTTTGAATATTTAAAATGAATTATTTTAAATATTATCGACGAGAAATTTATTTTGAATAGAATTCGAACGTATATATTTTGAATATTTAAAATGAATTATTTTAATTATAAAAGGAATTGAAAATGGCGCGGTAGTTTGAAAATTCGATTTCAAACTTCAAATGAATGTACCGGGTGCAAAATAATCCGGATTTTAGCGAAACCAAAAATATGTGAATCTAATTGATAATATCTTTCCAACGAATCAGAAAAATTGAAATTTCATAGCGGGAATCAAAAGATACGTCCAGTTGAAAATTCAGAATAGTCGCTATGGAATTCTGGCCCTTAAAAATGGAAATTTTGCAAATGACCTCGGTTTTCGACGAAACCACTTTTGTTGGATCCGGGGTGTCAATTTATTGCTAGATTCCAATTTTCGTAATTTTTCGAATCAGTATGTGAGCGTGGCGAAGGAAAACGCGTTTGACCAGTTTTAGTTGATTTTAATCGACTGGAAAATGGTCATTTTTCAAATGATCTCAGAATTCGATGAAATAAGTTTTTTTAGGACCGTATCGTCAATACGAAGCTAGAAAATATTTTTCAGTAATTTTTAGAGTTCTATGTGGCCCCGGTAAATTGAAATGCGCGTTCAAATTCAATATATAGAGTTATATGTTGATTTGGATGAAAACTGATCGAAACGATCGAATCAGCTTGCGATACATATCCCATTGTGTTCGAAATGGGGGTAATTAGCTATAGGCGGCAGTCGCTGGGTTCGATTTTGAGGTCGAAATGAAAAGTTGCTTTTTGAAATTAAATAATTAATTAATAAAAAAATTATTATCTCCTATGCTCCCCCCGTTACTTCCAAATCAGAAAACAAAAAAACAAAAAAAAGAAGGAGAAAGGGGCGACAGAGGGGGGGGAATCGCCGCCGCACTCCATCGCGCTCCCCCCAGGTGGCGCGCCACCCCATCCTCCTCTCCCCTCCGCCTCCTCCCTCGCTTTCCCCTCTCTCTCTCTCCTCGTCCACGCGAGACCACGAGCCACAAAAACCCTAACCGCTGCATCGCCTTGTCCCTCCCCACCTCGACGCAGCAGCAACCGCCATCTCCGCCAATCTCCAGCCTCCCCTCCGACGGTGAATGCCTCCTCTCTGTCAACGATAAAGAAAGTGAGTTTTTCAGTGTATTTTATTTTATTTCTTTTTTCTTTTTGTAATGAATGTAAAGAAAAACTGAAGTTAAGATTGTCTTTAAAACTGAAATTAGAAATTAATTTTTGAAATGTAAAAGAGCGTTGATTTTATTTTCAGTTTTTATATGAAAGGTTGAATTTTTATATTAGAGAAAGGTTAAAAAATATAATTTTTATATAATGAAGAGAATAAAAATATAATTTTTATAGAAGTAGGAAGTTAAAGATATGATTTTTATCTTATCAGAATAATAAAAATATGATTTTTATATGATGTAGATATTAAAAACATGATTTTTATAATATAGAAAGAATAAAAATTCGATCTTTATTATGTAGGAGATATAAAAATATGATTTTTATTCATGTAGAGTAATAAAAATATAATTATTATTATATTGCTAGCAAGATAAAAATATAATTTTTATCATGGAAGTAGCGTTGTAAAGGAGTGATTTTTTCATATGAAGTCGTGATATAAAAATACGATCTTTATATATATAAAAATAAAATTTCTATATAGAGAATAGCATGATAAAAATATAATTTTTATTATATGAACACCGTTGTAAAAACAGAATTTTTATCTATATAGCAGCAGTGTAAAAATAGAATTTTTATCTATATAGTAACAATATAAAAATATGATTTTTATATATGTAGTGGCTACGGGCAACGAAAGTGACAAAAGGCGAGAACGACGAAGATTTCTACATATGAAGAGTCGTGGCGTTTGGTTTAGCTTGGGTGAGAACTCCTCACTTTAAATTTTCTTCTCTAGTTAAAAATATATACTAGGATGCAGACGGTGCTTAGCAGCACCCGACACCCGTCATCCACAGACCATGGATGGCTTGTATGTTTAATTGTTTGTTGTGGTGAAAATTTATTGTGTGTTGTGAGATGGAATAAAATATTTATATAGTTAAAAATATTTTATCGTTAAAAATATAATTTTTAACGGGTATGTGGATGAATAAAAAATCTGTGTTTGTTGATTTGAAACCCCACACGGGTATTGGGATAAGATACGGCATAACTAATCCCAATAATTAGTTGTATGTCGATCGATCGATTGACAGGCTGTTATAAGCGTTAGATATCTATATTTGATGCTTATACAGTGTAGTGCACTTTGGATGATGGTTAATTATTTGTCAGTGCTATTATATACATGTGTTGTGTGGAACCCATATAATTAACATTATATGGTAATTGATCGGGCCTCATTCCAATTGGAAAATAAAGAATATTATAAAATATAGATTCATGTGTGGACAGTACTCATTTGTTGAGATTAGTCATGTGTTGAATGAAATATTTTAACAATTAAATTTACATCTTTATCATATTTAAAGTTAGAAACTAACTGGAAAATAGATAAGATGAGTGGTTTCCTGGGTATTGATCTGATATTGGTTTCGGCCTTCGGGGTTAATACTTAGGGAATCATTCTCTTACTACTTTACGGTTGGAGTCTGATTTAAAAATCAAACGATAGATACCATAATTTTATAAAATATATTAAATAACAAAAATAGTCATGTGTTGACAGTGCTCATGCGTTGAGAATATTCATGCGTTGAAAGAAATATAGATTCATGTGTTGAATAGAATAAATATTCATTTGTTGAATAGAATAACGAATTTATTGAAATATATAAAGCCGTGTTGATTAGAGATGCGCCATTTTGATGTGAGCAATATTTATATCGATTATATTCGTTTTTAAAATGAATATCGAAAAGGAAGCGATTTCAAAATATAACGTTTTGGAAATATTATCATTTGTATATCGATGATGTGGAATATTCATTTTCGATTCGAAATTGAATATGAAGTTGAAATTGTTTCGAAAATGTATTTAAAACGATTTATAAAATACGTTTTAAAAGGAAATCGACGATATATATATATATATATATATATATATATTATATAATGGCCTGAATAGAACGCGCCGCGCCGCGGCAGTTCGTGAATTTCGGCCATTGACTTCGAATTGACGTTGCGGGAGATCCGACCGTCGGATTCTCCTGAAACTGGAACCGTTGGGTTCGTATCAAAAAGATCTTTCCAATGAAGATTAGAAATTTGAAATCTAACGGTTGATTTGGAATTATGTCCAAATCAAGTTTGGAAAAGGTCGTTGTAGGTGCAGTTCGATGACCATTGGTGGAAATCGATTGTACGGGTCTTGATAAAATTATTAAAAATAATAATAATTTGTGTAAAATCATAAGAAACGATTTATGAAGAACTAGGATGAAAAATTCCACATTTGAAAGGATAAAAATAGATTTTTATCGAAATGAACTAGTTTTGAACTAGAATTAAAATCAATTTATTTTTGAAATAAATAAATTGAATTTGAAGTGGTTTTAAAAATAATCAGAATTTCCAATATGTGAATTGGGATATATTTGAATCGAAATTATCTTCGGAATTTTTCGATGTTGGATTTCGTGATTATACAGATATTGCTATGGGAATTTGAAAGATATATTTATATCGTTATTTCCAATACGATATTTGTTGGTCGTAGAATTTGATATTGAATATAAGCCAATATATTTTCTATTCATAGCCTTGTAGTTAATATCAAATGTGATTTGGGTTTGTCGTGAATAGTGTCTTCATTAACACTGTTCTTAAGCCCAGTTGAGAAAAGGATTAAATCTTTCTAATTAGATTTAATGAAGTGTACCAATTAAATAATATTAATTGGAATTGAATTTAAATTGGTTTTGGGTTTATCGTGAATCGTGTTTTAGATGACATTGATTCTTAACCCAGTTAAAGACAGGATATTGATTTTTGGGAAGATTAAAACTAAGTAAAGTTTTAATGAATCTTTAATTAGATTGAAATGATCGAGAATGGAGTATCACCAGTTTTGCTCCAAAGCGATAGTTAAATCTTTAATTAGATTTGAACGTGAAATGGTAATTAATATTTACCGATAAACCGTGGTGTTAGATATGGAGTATTACCAGTTTTGCTCCATGGGATGAATATGTTGGGATTGGGAAATAAAATAAATAATTACTAATTACTTCGGTGTGGTTCGCTAATCCCGACTAGTTTGGAAAACCATAATATGGTTTGAAAAGATATCCAAAGGAAGATTAAAGAATAAATTTAGAAGAATTTATCTTTGATAAAATTAATGGGAACCTTTCCCTAAGAATGTGAAATTTTGAATAAAAGAATATTCTGAATTGGAATGAGGCGTATGTTGTGTTTGTGTAACATGTGTTTATTATATACGCGGGTTATTCAAAAAGGTCGGGTTTATACCCATTCTGAATAACCGATTCGACGATATGTCGAAGATAAATACGGTGGTGGAAGACCGGAAGTCTTCACATCGTTTGGGGGATTACTGATGATCTTGATTGGGCTGTACACCCAAGATGAGGGAATCAGTTGGTGATCGTCCAGACATACTTGGAGATCGATGGATATGTGAGGAAAGTGCCTCCGGTTTCGTTCAGACCCAGAACGAACTTGTAAATGGACTATGTGTCAGACATTGGATTTTATTCTGTGATGATTGATTTCTATTAAATATACATCTGTTTGGCGGCGGAGAATTTATTCTCTTGCTTAACGCCCTTCTCTGAGACGTACGAGCTCAGAGGTTGTATATCGATGGACATCAGTCGCATGGAGTGAATTGCCAGTGTGGTATGCCTAAGTGGCAAATGGTCAAGGCTTCTGTTGAAAAGCAAAGTCTTGTGGTTGATGATCAAAGCACGGCCTGTGTGGCGTAGCTTTGTGTATAGCGTGAATTCGCGAGCCTCACACCTCGGTATGAGTCAAAAATGGGATAAGGACCCAAGGAGTGCACGACGTTTCTTTCTAGCTTGTGGTGGTGTCAGTGCTTAAACTGGCTGACATTTATATACTTTTCACCTGTGTGGTTGTTGGAATGCGAGGCGCCTCGGATATAGGTCCTATAGGACCGGGAAACGTGTGTTCAGGAATTGTCAATCCTCAAAAGTAAGAGAGGACCGGCCTTGGAGGTTCCAAGGGATCGCTGTGTGTGGTCCTGAGACATTAGCTAGAGTGTCTCGAATCGGAGAGGAGCTTGCCCCTTGCCTCGACTCATGATGGAATCCAATTTCCAATACGTGACTTTGCGGTTTTAATTGTAGAACTAGTATGGCGACATGATATATGGTACCCACGCCGTCTATGATTGATATTTATGATTGAAATTGTTTTGAAACTATACACTTATAGTAATATCAAAATGATTTGTTTTAAATGTACCAAGCATGTTTGGCTATTATAAAGGAAAACCCTATCCTCCGGCTTGCGTTGCATTGTGTGATGGGACCTGGGTCTTATAATAGCTTCATTTTTTCAAAAAGCATTGCGCTGTTTTGTTATATACACTAGTGTTCTTGGGAGGAAACCCGTTCCGTGTTATACGACGTGGTCCCTTGAATTACTCTCTTTTAAAGTAAAGTTTTAAATAACTATTTTAGTTCTCACACCAGTCACATGACTGACCTGGAGTTTATTGTTTCAACCTAAACTTTGGGTGCCCCTATTTTCCACACGGGCAGCTAGTAGTTTTGGTTTTGCAGATTTATATTCACAGGATCCTAATTTACAGCTGGAACGATGCTCGGAAAGCTCTGTATCCGTGTATTACTTTCAGTTATGTTTTGTATTATTTTTCCGCTGCTATGTAACTTATTGTAATCTCTGATATTTATCGAATGTATATTTATTCATACTCTGTATATTCTTGTATTCTGATGGAATTGTTGTAATAAACAATGAAATGTTCTTCTGTTTGCGTTCAACTTTGTCGTGTTCTCAAGGTAATCCGTGCTTTCCATCACGGGGAAGTTACGGGCTATCACAGTTGGTATCAGAGCTTTGGTTTACTGAGCTCGAGAACAAGACACATTAGAACCATACAAAAGAATTCATCAGATATTGGATTAGTAATATCCAATTAGAATGACTCGTTAGAAATGGGATCAGTAGTATCCTAGAACGAGTGTGAAGAGTATATTTCTAAAGTGAAAACAAATTTTGTTTTGAAATTTAAACCATTTTATACGTATTTGAATATTTATTTGTATTGAATTTGGACAATCGAGTATATAAAGGTTTTGCATATACGCGTCATGAACGTATATTCGAAGTTTTAATATACTGCATGGATATAGATTCGCATTCTAGTCGCCCGGGGATAATTCTGGTAATGCGGTCGCATTATCAGTATTTATGTTCGAGTGCCAAAGGTGAGATTTCTATATATTTCCATTAGACTGGTGTGAGAACCAAAATATAGATAGATTTATTGTTGTGATTTGGCATCAAAAACATGATTTTCTGTATATGTATCAAAATTATGAATTTGAAACATTAATTCACTAATTGATTGATGGTTGTGTTGTTTATTTATTTGATATTTTGAACCGTTTAGCCTAATTGAACCGAATATGGAACTGTACTGAAAAATGATTACAATTGCATGCATATACATGTATTTACATTGACCAGGTCATAGCAAAGAGGCTAGAGCAGAGAATAAAATTGTTTGCCCGACAAATAGTGTAACACCCCACGTCCGTTAGTGTCACTCACAAAGGGAATGCACTAAGTTCTGTGGAGCATTTTGGGTAAAAGATGCAGATAAATTACAAGACAGACAAATTATTAAACAGTGGAAAATAGAACTTCGCTTTATTGATAAAATAGTCTGTACAAGATTCTTTTACAATATCAGAGTATCATCTGTCTTTATAAAATAAAGAAGCATGAAAATACATTTATATATTCCCCAATGTAGCAAGAGCCAGCCATAGCATCTGGAAGAGAATCCAAAGACAACTTCGTCAAATCTTCAAGCTGGGAAAGAGCAACGGTCCAGTCTAATCCTGAGTTATACTATTCCCTCCTCAACTACCTGGGGGGGACGAAAGAAAAACAGAGTCAGACATAAAGCCTGAGTAAGTTTAGTAACTTCTAGCATGTGAACATGGAAAACAAAACGACATGAATTAACTGAATACAAGATTACACCATGACGATAGGGTCAACAAGATTAGACAAGGTAGTCACAAGATATGCTAAGATAAACTGGATACGCTCTAATACTTTCGCTGCTTCGCTATTTACTTGTTATACTGGTTTCTATATCTCTGCACCGCCTAACTAGTGTTTCAACTAGTAACGATAACGTGATCCCAATCCCTGTATTTTCCATCGCCTTCAGGCATCCATTTATTAGTTGTTACCTAGATCTAATCTAGGGTTTTCTATCCACTGCTTTCTAGATTTAACTATAGTTTTACGCTATCTGCTGAACGCTTTTCGAGTTCAGGGTTTATGCCACCTAGTCCAACTAGGGATTACGCTACCTGTCGAACAATGACCCCAAGTCTAGGACACACTACCTAGAGTGGTATATGTTCCTAGGCTTCCCCACGTATGTATCGCGAATCGTTATCGCTTGTCTAGATGCACATGTCCTGTAATGTGCGATCCGAGTCCTGTGACAGGGCAAATCAAGGAATACAGAACTCGGTCGGGAGCTTTCAGATATCTGCCGATGCAGATGCTAAGGTCTGTTTTTATTCCAGTGGCTATGGTCCCACTTGACCCCTCCCTCAGCTAATGAAAGGCACACCTTGTAAAATGAGAACTATACGCCGGCCCTCGGTGCCCCACTATCCTATGGCCATCCGCAACCATAACTAGATAGCAAGTATATGGTCTTTTGGAGTTCTCCGCCTTTCCGCTTCACGTATCTCGATTGACTCAAGATGGATGGTAGACGACGAGTTGTTATCACAGGGCTACCGTCTTCTCGCCGAATCACGCTGGTCCATCCTAGTCTTTAGGTTGCCACATATATATTGCAACCAAGGCATACCCTCGGTTCTTCTAACACAGACCTTAACCTCTGTGAGCCCAGGATGATCATCTGCAGCCTCACAGAGGGATACCAAGAGTACCCTCACGTCCCCTCGAAGCCTCGGGCTTCGTAACCCAATTCGTTGGAGCCTTCTTAAAACTAGATGGATGTCTGCTCCTTCGTGTTATACTAAGAATTACTACTTAGTTCTACTAACTAAGGTTTACCACTTACTTTCCAAATTCCTTGTTTTCTTAACTAAGTTTTACTACTTAGTCCCTTTTTCAACTGAGGTCTACTACTTAGTTTTCTTTCTCGCCAGGTTGGGTTGGTTAAGTGTCTTTAGTCGATTCAAGCTATCTTAACCCTCTTCCCTTATCCTATTACACTGGTTAAGTGTTATCCCTTCATGCTTTTTACTTAACCCTATTCATTTATCATATTCTGATGGTTAAGCGTTCAAGTTTACTTAACCCTATGGTCTAGTCCAGTTAACATATTAATTTGGCTAAGTGTATTACTTAACCCCAACCTCTAGTCTAATTAACATGTTAAATTGGCTAAGTGTATTAACTTTACTTAACCCCACCTTCTAGTCTAGTCAACATGTTAATTTGGCTAAGTATTCCCATGGACTTAACCCTCCCATTCTAGCTTTAACTGTGCTAAGTTGGTTAAGTGTTCCTTAACCTTCCCATTCTAGCTTAACCGTGTTAGGTTGGTTAAGTGTTCCTATGGACTTAACTCTCCCATTCTTGTTCTAGCTTTAATTAATAAATTAAAGCCGCAACCTCTCACATTAGACAGATATTGCTGCGGTTACTGGATGTGCCGGTCGGTTCCGGGCAGGTTTACACCGCAACTCAGTCTAACCTCGGGTTAGGCATATTCATGTTTTCTAAGTTCAAAGGGTTTTTGATTAATTTCCAAATCTGGTTTTGAAAACAACCATCCCGTCCTTCGGATCAGTTAGGGATAGCCAGGGAGGGCAGGAAACTTGTATTTTCCAAACCCAAGCCTAGACACTATCCTCTCTGTCACCCTAGAACCTTCTGGTCTATGTGTTATAAAAAGGGATGTTATCAAAATACTTTTCTTTTGTTTATAAATTGTTAACAATTTATTTCAAAAGCCCATTTCCCCTTTTTAGACAAATTTGGCCTATATTTATTTGTCAAGCCTACTAGTATACTTATATTCTAGGCCCAAGTCCTAACCCGACATGCAGTTTAGGCCATTTCCTATTTCATTGCCGAAACTAGATTAAATATCCTAGTTTATAATTTATGGCCAAAACTTAACCAAGTTACATATTTTGTGGTAAATGAACAATTTAACATTTATGACGAATTCTATAAGTAAATTACTCCTAATTTACTTATTTCATTACTACTCTTTTAATGTACATTGTCACATTTATTATTATGGCCCATTCTCTCTTATTTATCATATTTATACTTTTTGGTATGTAAATTATACCAAATTTAGTGTCGCTAACCATAATTTATTCTAAACATGACAATTGCTCACAATTATGAATAAATTCAAAATTGTGCTAATATACTTATTCCAAATCAACCTTAATTAACCCAATCTTGGTTTAACACCCTAATTCATAATTTATGGCAAAACTAGAATTATTTTTCTAATTTACATTTTATGCCTAAAATTTAGCTTACTTACTAACGCTAAATTTAATATGTCAAAATCACATATTCCCTAATCCATGTCAAATTTCCCCGTTTTCATTTTAATATGCATGTCATAATACATATTCCAAATTAGGCCAATTTCCAAGTTTACAATTACGTTCATATTCATTTCCATGTTTTTCCCCAAATCGCATTCCCACCGTTCGAATAATCGTGATTCAACCTAGATTATAAATAAATCTAGATTCGTAGATAAAAAGGGAATGAATCAAAATGACAAGAAGGAATAATTGGCATAAAAAGGTTTGGATGACAATGTAGGTTCAAGAATATGGGTAGACCTAACTAAATAGGTAAATTCCCACTGTCTTAAAACCAAAGAATGGGCAAAATAGGTTCAAGAACGTGGGTAGACCTAACTTAATAGGTAAATTCCCACTGTCTTAAAACCAAAGAAAAAAAAACAAGGAACAGGTAGAATAAATAATTGGGTTTAGACCCAATTTCACAATCACCAAACTAAAGCAATATTTTCCTAATCATGAATCATGGGTGTCAAAATCACAATTGTCCTCATTATGTCATAAGCAATAGTTTATGTCCAATTCAAAGGCTTATGTTCTTAGTCATAAGTAATGTCCATGGTCATAGGCAATATAGGCGATGTTCATAGTCCAAAAGGGAAAATAATTCCCATAGTCCTAAGTCATTATCATAGGCAATGTTTATATGTCCCAAAATCAAAGGCTTATGTCATAGTCCAAAGGCATATGCTTTCAAAGGCCACAGTTCTATAGTCATAGTCACGGTTACAGTCTTATTTGTCCTCGAATCATAACAGTTCTTAATTCAGTCCAAGAGTATAAACACAGATTCGAAGAGAGAGAGAGAGAGAGATTTGGCATATTCCTTTATTCCTTTAATTTCATGTCACAAATAAAACAAAATATTCAGATCTAGAAATAACCAACTTACAGAAAATAGATCTAGAAAAGAAGGAAAGCGTGGCTATGATTCGTGCGTCGTTGCTTGAAACTTGTTTGAGCTAGCCTTTGAATTCTTCACTTGAAACTTTGATTTGAATCCCTCCTTAAAAGTCTTTTAGCAGCATCTCCTCGTCTTGAATCATATTTTATTTTATTTATTTAAGAAAAATTAGAAGAGGGGAAGAAGCCATGAATCTTAGCAGCGTAAGGATAGAAGAGAATTGGTGCAAAGAGAATGAAGACTAGGGCTGTTTATATAGCTGCTCAAGACCTTATCGTACACGCAGCGCTGAGTCAGCATTGAACCTAGTTAAGAAAATAGTCCAGGTACGTAGATGAATCTAGCCAAACCTTATCATACACGCAGTGCTGAGTCAGCATTGGGTCCCACAAGCTATTTTGGCGTAAAAGTTTGATTTTCAAACTTTTGAATTTCTGGAATTTATTTAACTGTTTTATTCACATGAAATATTCTTATATGTATACAATTCCTCTAACGACCATTTTACGCGTATATATATACGCACAACTTTCATTTTATTTTCAAAATTCAAATGATGTTGCCATATTTCATTGACTGTAGCCTTATCTTAAATTTTATCTTTTGCATATATATATATATATTTATATTCTCATATGTATATATATATATTTTCTTTATTTCCTTATATGTACGTTCTTATCCTTTCAAATTTTGAATTTGTATACGTACATATATTTGCATGTTCAGTTGGCCCTCTCTAAAACAAAGATAAAAAAATTAAGCCGCCGCCGGGGTTCGAACCCCCGACCTCCATGCTACAAATCCAATGCCTTAACCAATTGAGCTACAGAGGCTTTTGTTAATAAATCTTAGAACAATAATAATTATTGTTCTCTCCTTACTTCTCTTTTTTCATGTTAGTTACAATACTTAAATTAAACAACTACATGGATCTTTTTCTTTTAATTTTTCTTTTAAAAATTAATTATACTTTAATTTGAGAATCTTAATGTCACAGAATTACGGGGTGTTACATTCTCCCCCACTTAAAAGGATTTCGTCCCCGAAATCTTCAAGTTAGGAAGAATGTGTCCTACCATCCAATCACCCATCTACTCAACCATTCAATCACAGGTATTCATTGTCCTTAAAAGATTTCTAATGCTTTCATGTTCATATGCATAGTGTGTGTATATGTCTCTATCTAATGCAAAATCAGGCGGTCTACTGATTCAGTTGACCTCCTTAATGCAAATCATGTTAGTGCCATGCGTCCAATCATGCATGCAAACATCCCTAGTCATGTAAATACTACATGCGTGCACAGCCATTCAACCATATGCAACGCCCATATGATATCATATCAAGTTCAACTTATAAACAAATGCATATATGTAAATGCAATATGAGAGCGTCCGAACTTGATCTAGTGCCTAATACGTATGCATATGCATCCACGAGCAACCATTTGCAACCACTTGCAACCATTCAACCATAACATGTTTCAAATACATGTTTACATCCATTGGCTTCTACCTAAGGATCGCAGATACGACCTAGAGGATATACTTTGGAAAGAGAGAAACAACTACGCGTAAAGCTCCTAAACAGAGAAATCAAGGATGCACCCTTAAGGAAAAAGGGCATGTTGCTAGTATCTAGCCTTCTTGAGCTTTACCCCACTGTATCTTAACCAATTTATCTTCACGATTGTGAAGTCCCTAACCTCCATTTCCAAAATAAACAGATGTCAATCACGGTACCAAGTGTATGATTAGAGGTCTCTCCCTTATCCACCATGCCATAACTATAAGGGTTGAAAGATCACTACGCGCTTTTTAGAGCGCCTGTCACAACTATTCATCTCTCACGCAAACCATCCTAGTCGAACTCGACATTCCTCAAGTACAAGCCCCAAAGGCCTAAACCAATATCAGACAAGCATCCAAGGAATATCTCCTCCGAATTTAGACGATCTACGTGATATGATATAAACAAACTCGATAACTATTCTCAAACCCCTACTATCCAAAAATAAACGGGTCGAACCACCCACTGGGTTTGAGACTGATTGGGATCTTCTTATTATACAAGTACTAAGGTGCAGAGACTTAACTATGGAAGCAAATATGAACAGATGCGAAGCGCTAAAACCGAAGGAAAGAGTATGAACAGAAAACTAGATTCTTTCCAACAGAAACTTTTACCACCTATCTCCTAGGTATGCTTAGCATGTACTTGTCCTTCTAAAAATCTTGTCCCTCGTCCTTGCCCTTGTCTTTAATTATATGCCCTATCATACTCTAGTAAGGATACTTCCTCTTTTATAATTTCTTCCTCCTTCGTGAGCTAACCTATCTCCATGCATTCCTCATCCTAGGGTTTTGTCCCTTTTGCCAAACTCCTCATCCCTTTCCATGTATTGCTATGTTGGCAAATCTCTCGAAAACTGCTTCCATCATACAGAAAAACCTTATAAACTTGAAAGAAGACTGGCCGTAAGTGGAACGAATACGGCTATAGATGGAGGACGGGCACTACTTTGCCCTTCGATGAGGTTACCTCCCAGAAAGCCAGGAGCCCCAGAGACTAAAGAAAGAAGGAGACAAGAATTCAAACAGAGGAAGAGAAGACAGTGCATATGGCTTTGGGGAATATTCCTTTAAAACAAAACTTTTCTTTTGAAAATGCTTCTTTAAAAACCATTTTGAAAAATAATTTTTCAAATCCTTTATCTGATCCGGTAACCTTCAGCTCTGATACCACGTGTAACACCCCACGCCCGTTAGTGTCACTCACAAAGGGAATGCATTAAGTTCTATGGAGCATTTTGGGTAAAAGATGCAGATAAATTACAAGACAGACAAATTATTAAACAGTGGAAAATAGAACTTCGCTTTATTGATAAAATAGTCTGTACAAGATTCTTTTACAATATGAGAGTATCATCTGTCTTTATAAAATAAAGAAGCATGAAAATACATTTATATATTCCCCAATGTAGCAAGAGCCAGCCATAGCATCTGGAAGAGAATCCAAAGACAACTTCGTCAAATCTTCAAGCTGGGAAAGAGCAACGGTCCAGTCTAATCCTGAGTTATACTATTCCCTCCTCAACTACCTGGGGGGGACGAAAGAAAAACAGAGTCAGACATAAAGCCTGAGTAAGTTTAGTAACTTCTAGCATGTGAACATGGAAAACAAAACGACATGAATTAACTGAATACAAGATTACACCATGACGATAGGGTCAACAAGATTAGACAAGGTAGTCATAAGATATGCTAAGATAAACTGGATACGCTCTAATACTTTCGCTGCTTCGCTATTTACTTGTTATACTGGTTTCTATATCTCTGCACCGCCTAACTAGTGTTTCAACTAGTAACGATAACGTGATCCCAATCCCTGTATTTTCCATCGCCTTCAGGCATCCATTTATTAGTTGTTACCTAGATCTAATCTAGGGTTTTCTATCCACTGCTTTCTAGATTTAACTATAGTTTTACGCTATCTGCTGAACGCTTTTCGAGTTCAGGGTTTATGCCACCTAGTCCAACTAGGGATTACGCTACCTGTCGAACAATGACCCCAAGTCTAGGACACACTACCTAGAGTGGTATATGTTCCTAGGCTTCCCCACGTATGTATCGCGAATCGTTATCGCTTGTCTAGATGCACATGTCCTGTAATGTGCGATCCGAGTCCTGTGACAGGGCAAATCAAGGAATACAGAACTCGGTCGGGAGCTTTCAGATATCTGCCGATGCAGATGCTAAGGTCTGTTTTTATTCCAGTGGCTATGGTCCCACTTGACCCCTCCCTCAGCTAATGAAAGGCACACCTTGTAAAATGAGAACTATACGCCGGCCCCCGGTGCCCCACTATCCTATGGCCATCCGCAACCATAACTAGATAGCAAGTATATGGTCTTTTGGAGTTCTTCGCCTTTCCGCTTCACGTATCTCGATTGACTCAAGATGGATGGTAGACGACGAGTTGCTATCACAGGGCTACCGTCTTCTCGCCGAATCACGCTGGTCCATCCTAGTCTTTAGGTTGCCACATATATATTGCAACCAAGGCATACACTCGGTTCTTCTAACGCAGACCTTAACCTCTGTGAGCCCAGGATGATCATCTGCAGCCTCACAGAGGGATACCAAGAGTACCCTCACGTCCCCTCGAAGCCTCGGGCTTCGTAACCCAATTCGTTGGAGCCTTCTTAAAACTAGATGGATGTCTGCTCCTTCGTGTTATACTAAGAATTACTACTTAGTTCTACTAACTAAGGTTTACCACTTAGTTTCCAAATTCCTTGTTTTCTTAACTAAGTTTTACTACTTAGTCCCTTTTTCAACTGAGGTCTACTACTTAGTTTTCTTTCTCGCCAGGTTGGGTTGGTTAAGTGTCTTTAGTCGATTCAAGCTATCTTAACCCTCTTCCCTTATCCTATTACACTGGTTAAGTGTTATCCCTTCATGCTTTTTACTTAACCCTATTCATTTATCATATTCTGATGGTTAAGCGTTCAAGTTTACTTAACCCTATGGTCTAGTCCAGTTAACATATTAATTTGGCTAAGTGTATTACTTAACCCCAACCTCTAGTCTAATTAACATGTTAAATTGGCTAAGTGTATTAACTTTACTTAACCCCGCCTTCTAGTCTAGTCAACATGTTAATTTGGCTAAGTATTCCCATGGACTTAACCCTCCCATTCTAGCTTTAACTGTGCTAAGTTGGTTAAGTGTTCCTTAACCTTTCCATTCTAGCTTAACCGTGTTAGGTTGGTTAAGTGTTCCTATGGACTTAACTCTCCCATTCTTGTTCTAGCTTTAATTAATAAATTAAAGCCGCAACCTCTCACATTAGACAGATATTGCTGCGGTTACTGGATGTGCCGGTCGGTTCCGGGCAGGTTTACACCGCAACTCAGTCTAACCTCGGGTTAGGCATATTCATGTTTTCTAAGTTCAAAGGGTTTTTGATTAATTTCCAAATCTGGTTTTGAAAACAACCATCCCGTCCTTCGGATCAGTTAGGGATAGCCAGGGAGGGCAGGAAACTTGTATTTTCCAAACCCAAGCCTAGACACTATCCTCTCTGTCACCCTAGAACCTTCTGGTCTATGTGTTATAAAAAGGGATGTTATCAAAATACTTTTCTTTTGTTTATAAATTGTTAACAATTTATTTCAAAAGCCCATTTCCCCTTTTTAGACAAATTTGGCCTATATTTATTTGTCAAGCCTACTAGTATACTTATATTCTAGGCCCAAGTCCTAACCCGACATGCAGTTTAGGCCATTTCCTATTTCATTGCCGAAACTAGATTAAATATCCTAGTTTATAATTTATGGCCAAAACTTAACCAAGTTACATATTTTGTGGTAAATGAACAATTTAACATTTATGACGAATTCTATAAGTAAATTACTCCTAATTTACTTATTTCATTACTACTCTTTTAATGTACATAGTCACATTTATTATTATGGCCCATTCTCTCTTATTTATCATATTTATACTTTTTGGTATGTAAACTATACCAAATTTAGTGTCGCTAACCATAATTTATTCTAAACATGACAATTGCTCACAATTATGAATAAATTCAAAATTGTGCTAATATACTTATTCCAAATCAACCTTAATTAACCCAATCTTGGTTTAACACCCTAATTCACAATTTATGGCAAAACTAGAATTATTTTTCTAGTTTACATTTTATGCCTAAAATTTAGCTTACTTACTAACGCTAAATTTAATATGTCAAAATCACATATTCCCTAATCCATGTCAAATTTCCCCGTTTTCATTTTAATATGCATGTCATAATACATATTCCAAATTAGGCCAATTTCCAAGTTTACAATTACGTTCATATTCATTTCCATGTTTTTCCCCAAATCGCATTCCCACCGTTCGAATAATCGTGATTCAACCTAGATTATAAATAAATCTAGATTCGTAGATAAAAAGGGAATGAATCAAAATGACAAGAAGGAATAATTGGCATAAAAAGGTTTGGATGACAATGTAGGTTCAAGAATATGGGTAGACCTAACTAAATAGGTAAATTCCCACTGTCTTAAAACCAAAGAATGGGCAAAATAGGTTCAAGAACGTGGGTAGACCTAACTTAATAGGTAAATTCCCACTGTCTTAAAACCAAAGAAAAAAAAAAGGAACAGGTAGAATAAATAATTGGGTTTAGACCCAATTTCACAATCACCAAACTAAAGCAATATTTTCCTAATCATGAATCATGGGTGTCAAAATCACAATTGTCCTCATTATGTCATAAGCAATAGTTTATGTCCAATTCAAAGGCTTATGTTCTTAGTCATAAGCAATGTCCATGGTCATAGGCAATATAGGCGATGTTCATAGTCCAAAAGGGAAAATAATTCCCATAGTCCTAAGTCATTGTCATAGGCAATGTTTATATGTCCCAAAATCAAAGGCTTATGTCATAGTCCAAAGGCATATGCTTTCAAAGGCCACAGTTCTATAGTCATAGTCACGGTTACAGTCTTATTTGTCCTCGAATCATAACAGTTCTTAATTCAGTCCAAGAGTATAAACACAGATTCGAAGAGAGAGAGAGAGAGAGATTTGGCATATTCCTTTAATTTCATGTCACAAATAAAACAAAATATTCAGATCTAGAAATAACCAACTTACAGAAAATAGATCTAGAAAAGAAGGAAAGCGTGGCTATGATTCGTGCGTCGTTGCTTGAAACTTGTTTGAGCTAGCCTTTGAATTCTTCACTTGAAACTTTGATTTGAATCCCTCCTTAAAAGTCTTTTAGCAGCATCTCCTCGTCTTGAATCATATTTTATTTTATTTATTTAAGAAAATTTAGAAGAGGGGAAGAAGCCATGAATCTTAGCAGCATAAGGATAGAAGAGAATTGGTGCAAAGAGAATGAAGACTAGGGCTGTTTATATAGCTGCTCAAGACCTTATCGTACACGCAGCGCTGAGTCAGCATTGAACCTAGTTAAGAAAATAGTCCAGGTACGTAGGATAATCTAGCCAAACCTTATCATACACGCAGTGCTGAGTCAGCATTGGGTCCCACAAGCTATTTTGGCGTAAAAGTTTGATTTTCAAACTTTTGAATTTCTGGAATTTATTTAACTGTTTTATTCACATGAAATATTCTTATATGTATACAATTCCTCTAACGACCATTTTACGCGTATATATATACGCACAACTTTCATTTTATTTTCAAAATTCAAATGATGTTGCCATATTTCATTGACTGTAGCCTTATCTTAAATTTTATCTTTTGCATATATATATATATTTATATTCTCATATGTATATATATATTTTCTTTATTTCCTTATATGTACGTTCTTATCCTTTCAAATTTTGAATTTGTATACGTACATATATTTGCATGTTCAGTTGGCCCTCTCTAAAACAAAGATAAAAAAAATTAAGCCGCCGCCGGGGTTCGAACCCCCGACCTCCATGCTACAAATCCAATGCCTTAACCAACTGAGCTACAGAGGCTTTTGTCAATAAATCTTAGAACAATAATAATTATTGTTCTCTCCTTACTTCTCTTTTTTCATGTTAGTTACAATACTTAAATTAAACAACTACACGGATCTTTTTCTTTTAATTTTTCTTTTAAAAATTAATTATACTTTAATTTGAGAATCTTAATGTCACAGAATTACGGGGTGTTACAAATAGGTACATGTTTATTGTATTTCTTTGGTTGATGATGATTTTATGAGCCGATTGGCTTTTTATTTTTCTTTTTGATTGAAGAAGGCCATGGGAGGCTATATGAAATATCCCGAAGTCCCCGGTGCAGGGGAGGTTATGGCGAAATTTAGCGTGTTAGCCAAATTTTTGAAAAATTTGAAAAGTTCTTAGAAACTGAAAAGTTGAAGAACTTAAGCCGTAACAAAAATAATGAAAGTTGAGTTGATTAGTTAAACAACATTCAGCTTCGTTCCTTTTCGAGGACGAAAAGTTTTAAGTGGGGGAGATTGTAATAACCCGGAAAATCTGAGCCAGTTTAAATTTTTTATTTTGGCAATTCTAGCGAATTTTGAATATTTAAAATGAATTATTTTAAATATTATCGACGAAAAATTTATTTTGAATAGAATTCGAACGTATATATTTATATAGATCGTCCTTAGAATATATATATTTTATTTTAATTATAAAAGGAATTGAAAATGGCGCGGTAGTTCGAAAATTCGATTTCAAACTTCAAATGAATGTACCGGGTGCAAAATAAACCAGATTTTAGCAAAACCAAAAATATGTGAATCTAATTGATAATATCTTTCCAACGAATCAGAAAAATTGAAATTTCATAGCGGGAATCAAAAGATACGTCCAGTTGAAAATTCAGAATAGTCGTTATGGAATTCTGGCCCTTAAAAATGGAAATTTTGCAAAAGACCTCGGTTTTCGACGAAACCACTTTTGTTGGATCCAAGGTGTCAAGTTATTGCTAGATTCTAATTTTCTTAATTTTTCGAATCAATATGTGAGCGTGGCGAAGGAAACGCGTTTGACCAGTTTTAGTTGATTTTAATCGACTGGAAAATGGCCATTTTTCATACGATTTCAGAATTTGATGAAATTAGTTTTGTTAGGACCGTATCGTCAACACGAAGCTAGAAAATATTTTTCATGAATTTTTAGAGTTCGTATGTGGCCCCGGTAAATTGAAATGCGCGTTCAAATTCAATATATAGAGTTATATGTTGATTTGGACGAAAACTGATCGAAACGATCGAATCAGCTTGCGATACATATCCCATTGTGTTCGGAATGGGGGTACTTAGCTATATGCGACTGTCGGTGGGTTTGATTTTGAGGTCGAAAAAAAAGTTGCTTTTTGAAATTAAATAATTAATTAATAAAAAAATATTATCTCCTATGCCCCCCATTACTTCCAAATCAGAAAACAAAAAAAACCAAAAGGAAAAAAGGAGAAAGGGGCGACGGAGGGGGGGAATCACCGCTGCACTCCATCGCGCCCCCCCAAGTGGCGCGCCGCCCCATCCTCCTCTCCCCTCCGCCTCCTCCCTCGCTTTCCCCTCTCTCTCCTCGTCCACGCGAGACCACGAGCCCCAAAAACCCTCACCGCCGCACCGCCTTGTCCTTCCCCACCTCGACGCAGCAGCAACCGCCATCTCCACCAACCTCCAGCCACCCCTCCGACGGTAAATGCCTCCTCTCAGTCAACGATAAAGAAAGTGAGTTTTTCAGTTTATTTTATTTTATTTCTTTTTTTCTTTTTGTAATGAATGTAAAGAAAAACTGAAGTTAAGATTGTCTTTAAAACTGGAATTAGAAATTGATTTTTGAAATGTAAAAGAGCGCTGATTTTATTTTCAGTTTTTATATGAAAGGTTGAATTTTTATATTAGAGAAAGGTTAAAAAATATAATTTTTATATAATGAAGAGAATAAAAATATAATTTTTATAGAAGTAGGAAGTTAAAGATATGTTTTTTATCTTATCAGAATAATAAAAAAAATGATTTTTATATGATGTAGATATTAAAAATATGATTTTTATAATATAGAAAGAATAAAAATTCGATCTTTATTATGTAGGAGATATAAAAATATGATTTTTATTCATGTAGAGTAATAAAATATAGTTTTTATTATATTGCTAGCAAGATAAAAATATAATTTTTATCATGGAAGTAGCGTTGTAAATGAGTGATTTTTTCATATGAAGCCGTGATATAAAAATACGATCTTTATATATATAAAAATATAATTTTTATATAGAGAATAGCGTGATAAAAATATAATCTTTATTGTATGAACACCGTTGTAAAAACAAAATTTTTATCTATATAGCAGCAGTGTAAAAATAGAATTTTTATCTATATAGTAACAATATAAAAATATGATTTTTATATATGTAGTGGCTACGGGCAACGAAAGTGACAAAAGGCGAGAACGACGAAGATTTCTACATATGAAGAGTCGTGGCGTTTGGTTTAGCTTGGGTGAGAACTCCTCACTTTAAATTTTCTTCTCTAGTTAAAAATATATACTAGGATGCAGACGGTGCTTAGCAGCACCCGACACCCGTCATCCACATACCATGGATGGCTTGTATGTTTGATTGTTTGTTGTGGTGAAAATTTATTATGTGTTGTGAGATGGTATAAAATATTTATATAGTTAAAAATATTTTATCGTTAAAAATATAACTTTTAATGGGTATGTGAATGAATAAAAAATCTGTGTTTATTGATTTGAAACCCCACACGGGTATTGGGATAAGATACGGCATACACTAATCCCAATAATTAGTTGTATGTCGATCGATTGATTGACAGGCTGTTATAAGCGTTAGATATCTATATTTAATGCTTATACAGTGTAGTGCACTTTGGATGATGGTTGATTATTTGTCAGTGCTATTATATACATGTGTTGTGTGGAACCCATATAATTAACATTATATGGTAATTGATCGGGCCTCATTCCAATTGGAAAATAAAGAATATTATAAAATATATATTCATGTGTGGACAGTACTCATTTGTTGAGATTAGTCATGTGTTGAACGAAATATTTTAACAATAAAATTTACATCTTTATCATATTTAAAGTTAGAAACTAACTGGAAAATAGATAAGATGAGTGGTTTCCTGGGTATTGATCTGATATTGGTTTCGGCCTTCGGGATTAATACTTAAGGAATCATTCTCTTACTACTTTACGGTTGGAGTCTGATTTAAAAATCAAACGATAGAAACCATAATTTTATGAAATGTATTAAATAACAAAAATAGTCATGTGTTGACAGTGCTCATGTGTTGAGAATACTCATGTGTTGAAAGAAATATAGATTCATGTGTTGAATAGAATAAATATTCATTTGTTGAATAGAATAACGAATTTATTGAAATATATAAAGCCGTGTTGATTAGAGATGAACCATTTTGACGTGAGCAATATTTATATCGATTATATTCGTTTTTAAAATGAATATAGAAAAGCAAGCGATTTCAAAATATAACATTTTGGGAATATTATCATTTGTATATCGATGATGTGGAATATTCAATTTCGATTCGAAATTGAATATGAAGTTGAAATCGTTTCGAAAACGAATTTAAAACGATTTATAAAATACGTTTTAAAAGGAAATCGACGAAATATATATAATATATATATATATTATATATATAATGGCCTGAATAGAATGCGTCGCGCCGCGGCAGTTCATGAATTTCGACCATTGACTTCGAGTTGACGTTGCGGGAGATCCGACCGTCGGATTCTCCTGAAACCGGAACCGTTGGGTTCGTATCGAAAAGAGCTTTCCAATGAATATTAGAAATTTGAAATCTAACGGCTAGATTTGGAATTATGTCCAAATCAAATTTGGAAAAGGTCGTTGTAGGTGCAGTTCGATGACCATTGGTGGAAATCGACTGTACGGGCCTTGATAAAATTATTAAAAATAATAATAATTTGTGTAGAATCATAAGAAATGATTTGTGAAGAACTGGGATGAAAAATTCCACATTTGAAAGGATAAAAATAGATTTTTATCGAAATGAACTAGTTTTGAACTAGAATTAAAATCAATTTATTTTTGAAATAAATAAATTGAATTTGAAGTGGTTTTAAAAATAATCAGAATTTCCAATATGTGAATTGGGATGGATTTGAATCGAAATTATCTTCGGAATTTTTCGATGTTGGATTTCGTGATTATACAGATATTGTTATGGGAATTTGAAAGATATATTTATATCATTATTTCCAATACAATATTTGTTGGTCGTAGAATTTGATATTGAATATAAGCCGATATATTTTCTATTCAGAACCTTGTATTTAATATCAAATGTGATTTGGGTTTGTCGTGAATGGTGTCTTCATTAACACTGTTCTTAAGCCCAGTTGAGAAAAGGATTAAATCTTTCTAATTAGATTTAATGAAGTGTACCAATTAAATAATATTAATTGGAATTGAATTTAAATTGGTTTTGGGTTTATCGTGAATCGTGTTTTAGATGACATTGATTCTTTAACCCAGTTAAAGACAGGATATTGATTTTTGGGAAGATTAAAACTAAGTAAAATTTTAATGAATCTTTAATTAGATTGAAATGATCGAGAATGGAGTATCAACAGTTTTGATCCAAAGCGATAGTTAAATCTTTAATTAGATTTGAACGTGAAATGGTAATTAATATTTACCGATAAACCGTGGTGTTAGATATGGAGTATTACCAGTTTTGCTCCATGGGATGAATAGGTTGGGATTGGGAAATAAAATAAATAATTACTTCGGTGTGGTTCGCTAATCCCGACTAGTTTGGAAAACCATAATATGGTTTGAAAAGATATCCAAAGGAAGATTAAAGAATAAATTTAGAAGAATTTATCTTTGATAAAATTAATGGGAACCTTTCCCTAAGAATGTGAAATTTTGAATAAAAGAATATTCTGAATTGGAATGAGGCGTATGTTGTGTTTGTGTAACACGTGTTTATTATATACGCGGGTTATTCAGAAAGGCCGGGTTTATACCCATTCTGAATAACCGATTCAACGATATATCGAAGATGAAGATGGTGGTGGAAGGCCGGAAGTCTTCACATCGTTTGGGGGATTACTGATGATCTTGATTGGGCTGTACACCCAAGATGAGGGAATCAGTTGGTGATCGTCCAGACGTACTTGGAGATCGATGGATATGCGAGGAAAGTGCCTCCGGTTTCGTTCAGACCCAGAACGAACTTGTAAATGGACTGTGTGTCTGACATTGGATTTTATTCTGTGATGATTGATCTCTATTAAATATACATCTGTTTGGAGGCGGAGAATTTATTCTCTTGCTTAACGCCCTTCTCTGAGACGTACGAGCTTAGAGGTTGTATATCGATGGACATCAGTCGCATGGAGTGAATTGCCAGTGTGGCACGCCTAAGTGGCAAATGATCAAGGCTTCTGTTGAAAAGAAAAGTTTTGTGGTTGATGATCAAAGCACGGCCTGTGTGGCGTAGCTTTGTGTATAGCGTGAATTCGCGAGCCTTACACCTCGGTATGAGTCCAAAACGGGATAAGGACCCAGGAGTGCACGACGTTTCTTTCTAGCTAGTGGTGGTGTCAGTGCTTAAAATGGCTGACATTTATATACTTTTCACCTAGTGGTTGTTGGAATGCGAGGCGCCTCGGATATAGGTCCTATAGGACCGGGAAACGTGTGTTCAGGAATTGCCAATCCTCAAAAGTAAGAGAGGACCGGCCTTGGAGGTTCCAAGGGATCGCTGTGTGTGGTCATGAGACATTAGCTAGAGTGTCTCGAATCGGAGAGGAGCTTGCCCCTTGCCTCGACTCATGATGGAATCCAATTTCCAATACGTGACTTTGCGGTTTTAATTGTAGAACTAGTATGGCGACATGATATATGGTACCCATGCCGTTTATGATTGATATTTATGATTGAAATTGTTTTGAAACTATACACTTATAGTAATATCAAAATGATTTGTTTTAAACGTACCAAACATGTTTGGCTATTATAAGGGAAAACCCTATCCTCCGGCTTGCGTTGCATTGTGTGATGGGACCTGGGTCTTATAATAGCTTCATTTTTTCAAAAAGCATTGTGCTATTTTGTTATATGCACTAGTGTTCTCGGGAGGAAACCCGTTCCGTGTTATACGGCGTGGTCCCTTGAATTACTCTCTTTTAAAGTAAAGTTTTAAATAACTATTTTAGTTCTCACACCAGTCACATGACTGACCTGGAGTTTATTGTTTCAACCTAAACTCTGGGTGTCCCTATTTTCCACACGGGCAGCTAGTAGTTTTGGTTTTGCAGATTTATATTCACAGGATCCTGATTTACAGTTGGAACGATGCTCGGAAAGCTCTGTATCCGTGTATTACTTTCAGTTGTGTTTTGTATTATTTTTCCGCTGCTATGTAACTTATTGTAATCTCTGATATTTATCGAATGTATATTTATTCATACTCTGTATATTCTTGTATTATGATGGAATTATTGTAATAAACAATGACATGTTCTTCTGTTTGCGTTCTATTTTGTCGTGTTCTCAAGGTAATCCGTGCTTTCCTTCACGGGGAAGTTACGGGTTATCACACATATTCCAAACATTGTAATGATGTCATCGTTTTCTGAAACGATTCTCCAATTTCTCTTTCTAACCCATTCTTATATTTCCTTGGACAAACATCTTTACTTATTACTTTAGAATAAGTGGATTTCAAACCAAACTGTTTTCAATCCCTAGGGAAGGAATAGTGCTATATATAAAAATCACGCTTAAGCTTGGTCAACAACGTTAATTTATTGTTATAGTTCAAAACTTGCAATACGCTGTAATATTCCCCCTTCTTTAATAACTAATTCAATACGCTGCCATATTCCTCTTTATAACTAATCTCGACATCTCTGTCCATTACAAACAAATACCATTCTTCGGTAATAGTGAAGCCGTTCAAGTTGGGGTATTTTATTAACCTCTCGGACCTTGATCGACGACGTTCTTACCTTAGAATAGATATAAGTCTGAAATGTTAACTCCTTACTATTTCTAATCTTAATCAAACTGTATTTCTTGTTTCATTTTACAATATAGTTTTATAACGTCATATACTTACATTGAAATCTCTGTTGTTTATGGCTATTTATATTAAATATTAACCCTTCACTTTGATCTCGTTATACAACACTATTTATAATTCCTTTACCCAAAACTCTTTAACACTCTTTGTCTTTTGTTAATTCTCTTTCATTCGAATTATTTAATTCAAGTAAACATCTCATTATAAACTTAATACCATCTTAAATGAATTCCATTTAAGAAACACCTGCTTTAATTAAGATAATTAAATAGTAATTAACTTCATCATTGCTGAAGTAAACAGTTTACTTCATAACAGATTGGTTGCTTAAATAAATAATAGCTAATTGTTCTTAGTTCAATAATCATTTAAACTTCATTAATTGAAAAGTAATTAATAAGAAATCTTATTAATTTCGATTGATTTCTCGCTAAGTCATTAGCATTAGATTAATTGAAAATCAGTTTATTGAATAATCAATTTTCAAATCAACTTCAAACCATCAGTTAATTCGCTAACTGATTTTAATTACTTCTTACCGTTAGATTAATATAACAAATCTAATTATTTCTAAATTGTTTGTTTAAAAATAATTATCCGAAAATATTAACTCGTAGGATAATTATAGCTTTATATACATTATTTAAAAGTCAAACAATCGTTTATATTTACTTTATAAAACGAACTATAAAATGTTTATACTAGAACTTCTATTATAATTTTAAACATCGTTTAAATTATAAAAATATAATTTTTATAATTTTAACTTCATTTATTTTGTCTGACGGCCAATTAACTTCTTAACAAAAAGATGGGTTTATGGTCGATTGTTGCCACTTTCTTCATCGATATCGTTTATCAAAATAACATTGGATTTCCATTCAATATCAATATTCATACAGGGTTTCAATGTCATTTTGGTTCAAACAGTGCATATAAAACAAACAGTACATATAAATATTGAGGAATCCGGTTGGATTCCTCCAACTTGTTTCCTACATCCACAGATGTTAGTCAAATCAGTATCCAACCAATGATGTGTACATATACAACGATATATATCTATGTCAACCAATTAAACTGCAATTTACCTAAACGACCATCACACAACATTGAACCAATATTTAAAATATGATTATAATATTTTAAAATAGAACAAAGTCAGTGAATTTATTTACCTTTGCGCTTTAACCGTTAAATAACGATTTGCGTCAGTTGATTAAACATGGCGTTCTATTCTGCCTCACATTCCAACGTGCTCCGAAGCGTTCCAAACCAACTTCATAGCATCGCCAGCTTCCGTGCGATTCCAAAGTGACCAATGGTTTGTAAAACATTTCGTCCTCGGCCCAACCCAGTTCAATCTGCACCCTCACCTGATGCTACAGTGTCTTCCTCCTTCTTCAAATTTAAACCCGCCGGCTTCTTTTAATTTGCATGTCTTATCCCGCTCTTTATTTCTACTCTTCTCATTCTATATATTTTTCTTTTTCTAGGCCTTGACATTTTAAAACTGGCCCATCACCATATTTACTTGAATAGCTCATCAAAACGTGCTCGGGCCAACTTAACCCCCTACGGCCATTTACTTCTTCTTCCTTGATGTATGTCTGAACCCATTTTCTCATATCCTCTGCGCACCATAAAGAACTCATTTTGATTACAGTATGAAAACTTGACCGACTTTCTTTCTTATCCAGCATTTCTGTTGTGTCCAAACACCAAAATCTTAACCCGTAGGCTCCTTGCACACTCTCAAACCCAAAACTTCTCTGTATACTCACACCTCCAAATCTCCTTTGAAACTCCACCTTCAGATCTTTAAAAAGCGCATGTATCCTCCATGAAATGCAGACTAACCCCATTTTGGTTTCACTCGTACCTCACGCATTAAGTACCTACAGTGCTCCTCAAAAGAAAAATAAACTCCTATACACAATCAAGCCGTTGCCAAACCGTCCAGTTATCATACCTGAAAATCAAGGCCACCATACAGTCCACGCAACTCAATACCCTTCCATTTTCTTCCTTCCTATATTACACGTACATCTCCCTTTATGCAAGCACAGTATCCCCTACATGCAAGCACGGTATCTCTACACCCTACTCTTTCACTAAATTCGTAAGTATGGTTCCCTAGCTCCAGAAAACATCCTGCCGCTACCCTGTCCAAACATTTGCATGTTTACGTTCACGCATCCCCCCTCCCTTACATTTCATGAAACCAACAGATCCCAAAGATGGTGGAAGTGACATTTTTACATGAAAGAGAAGAGAGTTTATGGAAAGATAGGTATGAAAGAAAATAATTAGATGGAGGATGAATGAACTAGAACGGTTACAGGAAATAATAAGCAAGGGATGGGTTTGGTTTGCTTTAGCTGTTCGAAGATGAAAGGAATATGCAGCAATATATTGGATTAACCACCTTGGCATCCACGTAAACCATTCCGCCTGCCCAGAAAGTGCCTTGCTTGAATTCCTAGTTTTTGAAGTAATTCCGTACACGTAATGTCTTTAATAGTAAATGCTAGGGTATCGTATAAGAATTGAAAGAAGAGTAGGGATAGTAGAAGCACTAGGAAGGTGACAGTATTGAGATGATGTATTAAATTATTTTTAAATCTAAGTACCCTATGCTTTTCACTTGCTTGCGGTGGACTACTTCAATATGGGTCTGTGACTTATTTCATCATAGCCATCTTTAGGCATGTGGTTTTTCTCTAGTACAGTTGTGCATTCAGGGAATGATTTTAAAAGTCCTTAAATGTCTTGAAAGCTTTCATGTGAAGCTTTGGGTAGGAAATGCATTTTCTTTCTACAACGTTGAAAATTTTAGGTTGGTATGTAAACTTTATGTTTTAAAATTTAAGTGCACCGTATTACGGGAAATTACGTTCATATTCGAGCCACTATGGACCGAAATAAGATTATGGTCATGTCCCGCGAGGTGCCACGATCCCAAAAATATAATAATATCGGTAGATTAACTCATATTGTGAAACCCCAAAATATTGATATAGGGTGCAAAATACTCCAAATAAAAAGTTGCGTATTTAATTAATTAAAAATTACAGTAAAATTCTAAAAATTAAATTATCACTACATCTAAAAGGGCTTGTCCAAAATCGAAGCCAATATTTAGTTATATTTAAATAACCGTTATGGCCACAAACGAATATACCGTTGTTTTTCTGAATATTTAATTTGGACCTAACTTGTAATATATAGTCTGAAATCTCGATTTTTCACTTCCATTAGAAAAATACAGTTTAATAGATTCCAACGTTTCTTGTTTCGAAGAAATCCGGTTTATAACGAGTCCTGTACACTAAGTTGAAGTTCAAAACGTTAAATTACGAACTGACGCTATATTACGGGCTCGATTATATTTAACATATATTTTTATATGTTCAACTTCTTTTTAATTAATATATAAATCTACTTATATTATGAATTCAATATTTAAACTGATTTAAATATTCAAATACAAACCGATAATAATGCGGGACGTTACATTCCTTCCCCCTTAAAAGAATTTCGTCCCCGAAATTACTAAGGTAGGGAAAATGCTACAATTCTTATTACAACAAGGTTAAAAATCTTTTATTTAATTTCTTAAATTCAGTTTCAAAAGAACCAATTAATTCTAACTAAAATATTAATTTCTTCTTATTAACGAATACTTTCAGAAATTCTGAAAATTTCCTAATGGCTTAAATTTTCGGAGAAACTCGTTAGCATCTCCTCTGCACGGCTCATTTGGTACTACTACAACTTGCCTCTCTGGGCATTTTCCAATTCAACAGAAAATCAAACAGCCAAACAGCTTGCCAAATAGACTCATAAAGATCTCCTACTTGTATATAAATGTGTACCTTCCCTGTTGGGCATTCAACTCTATCTCTGCCATTTGCTATCACTTTAGCATATATCCAAGCATCCTTGGTTGACCTCCCATCAATCCATTCTCAAACCAATCTTTCTCTTTTACTAAGCCAAATTTCTATTTCAACTCCAATTCCGTTTACTGATTTATTTCTCAAATCAGTTATCTTCATCTCCAAATTCAAAGTGGTCATTCAACAATCCAATTCCCTGACCAAACTCGATTCCAATCCAATATCTTATTTCATAAATTCACTTACTTCACCAAGTTTAATTCTATTCCAATACGATTTCCACTTCCTTGGTTTCAATTCAACTCCAATTTTATGCAACTTAGTCAAATTTCTATTTATTCACTTCATAAGTAAATTTTAAATTTCAAAATTCAAATTCCTGAGGTTTTTATTTCAAATCAGTTTGAAATAATATATATATTCATAACATAGCAATTCAAAACATTTGAATTTTCGAACGACTTATTTCAAAACAAAATCTTTGGTAGTAATCCGTCATTTAGAAACTCGAAAATGAACACCGATGATGGCGCACACATCGTCGGGATTATTTTCCAGCGACTGAAGCGAGTTCCATACTATATTACTATCAAAACCCATTTATAATCACTTTATTATTTTTTAAATTACTTCAAAATATCTTCCATAGCACTTGAAAAACAATATTCAAATCTCCCAGGATTTTAAAATTCCCTTATATTAATCCAAATTTATTTACCTTCCAAGTTTCTAGAGTTTTATTTCAATTTTGGTTTTAAATTCAGATTTAGTTCATCTAATTTTGCATTTTATACTTACATAATATTTCGGTTGGTTATTTATATAACCAACTCAATAATAAATCTTATTTGATCATAATAACGATCAAAACATCTAATATATATAATAATGATTCCAATGTATTTTACTTCTTTTTATATTAGAATATATTTTGGGTAAAATCATTTCATTTACCTAGATTTTTAAAACAATACTATGTCGAATTTCTCTATCCAAGCGTTTATAAATCTCTATCGACCTCGTCAGCTAAACGCGTTGATCTCGAATTTATATACCACTCAACAGATCAATCAACACAATATGAAACAATTTTTATACATATCTACAAATACGCGTTCATATATATATACATTCAACTCAATTTAGAGTATTACTAACTCCATCTCTATTGATTTACGCCACAGAGCCAAGGTAATCACTTAACCTTATGCTCTGATACCACTGTAGTGGCACGAAAATCTGTACCAATTTGAGCTGACTAATATCCTACACATTCAACTCAAAGTGCACGAAAATTCAGATCATTAATAGAAAGAAATAAGAGGATGAGAAAGATAAGATAGAACTAATAGAATAGAAGAATAATAAGAACATCAGAGTAAACACGAATCTCATAGCGGAACGAATAAAATATATATAACATAAATTTGAAATACAAAACTGTATTGTATATACATACCATATCAGAGTATAACACTTATACATCACAGCGGAAATAATCTCTAAATAACTAGTGGTGAAACCTCCTGCTTCGAGCTCTTCCAAGTGTATCTGTAAAAGCCTAAAACACTTGACTGCCCGTACAAATTTAAGCACCCAAGAGTTTAGGGAAAACAAACAAAATAAACTCTGGGTCAGTCATGGGACTGGTGTGAGTAAACTCCAACCATATTGTTTAAGTTTGAAAATCCTTTTTAAAGAAAGGGTAATAGTAAGACCAACCCACTCATAAACATGGACAGTTTTTACCTTACTATAACCCAATACACTTTGATATGAAAATACAGTGATATTATAATAATGTCTAATCAAATAAATAACAAAATAGTAGAACGCTTGCATCTCACGCTCTACATACATAGTATAAAATCAAAAACCGCAGGGCGCTTATTGGAGATTGGATTCCAACTATGACAAGGTATGGGACCACCTCCCGATCAGTATACTCTAGAGGGGATATATTGGGGTTCAACAAGAACATCTTGCAACCCGACCCACACATGACTGACCACTCATTTAGCTTGAGTGTATCGAATATATTGCCACCCATGGTTTCTTGGCCATCCAACCGTAATCTGAAGATACAAAATCAAAAGAAGAATGAATATTCAATTTTCTCTAGATCGGTGACAAATATGCCCTACTTGGGAATGACCCAACTAGCCATGTTGCCCGCCCGATTTCTATCATTTCCCGTATGTGAGGCTAGAGGCTACGTTTATCTTCAGAACATCTGATCACCATTCACTTTGAATGCCACATCGTCAAACCCGTCAATTCACTAATCAATTTCCAAAAATATCACGGGTATAAAAAGCTAAGAGGAACGAATTCCTCCGCCACCAGACGTAATACCTTTAAGAGATCAACCGTATGTGATTTGTTAGGTATCAGACACTCGTCCATACAAGTTGTCCTGGATCTGAACAACAGAAAGCACCATTCTGGAACAGAACGACCCTTGCATTTCACTCTGTCTTCAATTATCTTCAGCATAATCTAATTCGCAGCGCTTATGCATATAAGGAGTGGTTTTTGGATAATAAATCCAACCGGTCTCTCCGTATTGACAACGATGGTCAAAACACTTTGATAGTTGGTTATTTAACTATCGAAGTAATAACAAACATTCATTCAAATGTACAACTAAACATCACACAATCACGGCACTTTTTATTTAAAATTCATTTTCATTATTCAAATTCCCATATCTTACCAGATATTTCTCAAATACCATTTTAGCCTTTTTCACACTTCTTGGAAAACCATTCCCAGTTATTATAAACTCTTATTTTTTCCATGTTCCAGAAAATATACGTTATTTACATTCGAAAAACATTCCAATTTTTTTTTACGTTCTTTATTTTCTACGCTTGGATAATATACCCTATCAACATTGGAAAATATTTCCAATTTCATTATAAATATTTTAGTCTGCCAAACGTTCACTTTTAAAACAATATTCACTTTAAAATGTGAATATCATACCTATTATAGAAATCTGAACACCTTTATCAAGTAACTCTTTATTCGAGTGATAAATACCCTTATCTCTTTTACTGAAATCTCTTCATAATTTTATATTCCCATTCCTCTTTATAAACTCTGTTTCTAAGTCAACTTCTTGTTAAATCAATCTCAAGCTTATAACTAAATATTGATTACATATCCTATTATCATTTAATGGTTTAAACTAAATATTTACTATCCTATCAGATTATAATTCCTAAAAAAATTACTTTAATACATTTGACATCGTTGAATTACAGTTCCAATTCCTAGTAGTGTTATTTTGTTCTAATCATATTCCAAACATCGTAATGATGTCATCGTTTTCTGAAACGATTCTCCAATTTCTCTTTCTAGCCCATTCTTATATTTCCTTGGACAAACATCTTTACTTATTGCTTTAGAATAAGTGGATTTCAAACCAAACTGTTTTCATTCCCTAGGGAAGGAATAGTGCTATATATAAAAATCACGCTTAAGCTTGGTCAACAACGTTTATTTATCGTTATAGTTCAAAACTTGCAATACGTTATAATATTCCCCCTTCTTCAATAACTAATGCAATAAGCTGCCATATTCCTCTTTATAACTAATCTCAACATCTCTGTCCATTACAAACTAATACAATTCCTCGATAATAGTGAAGCCGTTCAAGTTGGGGTATTTTATTTACCTCTCAGACCTTGATCGACGACGTTCTTACCTTAGAATATATATATATAAGTCTGAAATGCTAACTCCTTATTATTTCTAATCTTAATCAAACTGTATTTCTTGTTTCAGTTTACAATATAGTTTTATAACGTCATATACTTACTTTGAAATCTCTGTTGTTTATGGCTATTTATATTAAATATTAACCCTTCACTTTGATCTCATTATACAACTCCATTTATAATTCCTTTACCCAAAACTCTTTAACACTCTTTGTCTTCTGTTAATTCTCTTTCATTCTAATTATTTAATTCAAGCAAACATCTCATTACAAACTTAATACCATCTTAAATGAATTCTATTTAAGAAATACCTGTTTTAATTAAGATAATTAAATAGTAATTAACTTCATCATTACTGAAGTAAACAGTTTACTTCATAACAGATTGGTTGCTTAAATAAATAATAACTAATTGTGCTTAGTTCAATAATCATTTAAACTTCATTAATTGAAAAGTAATTAACAAGAAATCTTATTAATTTTGATTGATTTCTTGCTAAGTCAT